>VZRE01004319.1:262-41994 GCA_013396775.1 Cephalopterus ornatus | reverse complement strand
GGGGGGAGCGAGGCGGAGTAAATAACCCAGAGAGCTGGAAAAGGCGAGGTTATAATTTCCTTCCCAAACCACGTGATTAAACACGCACAGGAAGAGTAAGAAAAACCCCTCTCAAATAAACACATGGTTTCCAGTGGAGTAATGTTTGAATGGAGGTTGTAGACAGGTTGGGGGTCGGTTCCTTCTCCCCGGTAACAAGTGACAGAACCAGAGGAAATGGCCTCAAGTTGTGCCAGGGGAGGTTTAGATTGGATATTAGGAACGTTTTCTTCACTGGAAGGGTTGTTAAGCATTTGACCAGGCTGCCGAGGGAAGTGGTGGAGTCACCGTCCCTGGGGGTGTTTAACAGATGCATAGACATGACATTTGTAAACATGGTTTAGTAGTGGACTTCACAGCGCTGGACTCAATGATACTAAAGATCTTTTCCAGTCTAAATGATTACTTGAAAGTGCTCCTCCTGACGGATGCTGAAATGCTGGTAGAGAAGACAAAGAGTAAATGATCACTGGCTTTACAGGAATGTCTTGAAAATACGTGTACAAATATGCCAACGAGTAAACTATTTGTGGTTGCTGCTTCCAGCTGCAAGAACTTTAATGGATGATCTGAACTGAGACCACACTGCTAGCTAGGCCTGAAATGACACGTATAAATAACTAAATTTTTACTTAGGACAGTGGTATCTCACTTAAAATACACAAAGACTGAGAAGCTACCATGGCAGACTATAAAATGTGTGTCAAAGTCTCATCAACAGAGAGAATTAATTACATAAATGGGGAGTTTACTTGTTAGGTGATACCTTTATATAATTATAGTGTAGAGCAGTAAGAAAACTGAAATCTGTTTACTCACACACAACACAATGATGCTTATCAGCTGCAATCACAGCTACTTCTAAATACAAACTATAGCACATTAATGAAGCACCTACTGCAGTAAAAAAGGGGAAAAAAACCACCCTAAATGTCAAAAAGGAGGGAAAGGGAATATTTATTATAGAAAAACCTGCACTATTTTTAAATGAAGCATCTGTATTTAATTTTCTTTTAGAAATAACATTACTTGAACATTTAGTGTATTAGTAATTTGTTGGAAGTTGGCACTTGGTCTTCTCAATTTTCATACAGCTTTCCTATGAGCACTTCCAAAGCATTATTTATAAATGCTATTCTTATATGCGTTATATAATAATCTTACACATATAGCAATTTAGTTAATTGTTGAATTTCAGAGTGTAGCCAATATTCAGAGCCACATAACTATGTGAAAGACGTGGAAAGGAAGTTAAAGCTGAAGCAGCAGCTAAGGAACATCATCCTAAATTAAAATTTTATTACTTTGGTACTAGTTCCATGATTCTGAGGGCTGCGTTAGTAACTTTTTTCAATTCTTCTAGTAGGAATAATAAGTGTAGTCTCAGCAAAAGTGTTAAATCCCAGCTTTTGTGAGGGATATGTACCACTTTCTTAAAAAAATCAAAGAAGCTGAGCAGTGACCTGTCAGAAGCAGCCAGCAGAGCTAGACTGTAATGTCAGCTGCAAAATCAGGCTGAATTTTAAAGACCTCCTTTGCTTGGAGCTCTTTAAATCCGCATTCCTAAGAAAGCAAAGCCTCACTGGTCTTTGTGTCCAAGGTTCTTCACCACAGTTCTTTCACTGATAGCACAAATGTCTAGAAGCAGCAGACAAGGGCTTTTTCACTTTGCTGGAACAGACTTTGGGTAGTGCTGGGTGAGGTGTCGGGGCAGGGGTGAGTTGCTTCAGTGGCATTCCCACCCAGGTAGCCCAGGTTGAGGCTGAAGGTTTGGCATCATCAGAGAGCACTGCCAAACCAGGGCAGTACAAAAGGGGATTTATATCCTTGAGGATGTTACTGCCTGCCACAGGGCTCCAAATGCTGCAAAATGTGGAACATGTAAAAATTTTCTTTGGACAGGATGTTCTCTGATGTTTGATCTTTGTCTACTTTCAAGCCGAAGCAACAAGAAAGGAGATTTAATCAGGCTTTAAGTGATGTCGAGGTGTTAGGAAGACAAATTGCTTGTTGGAAGAATTGCTATGTTAAGGTGTAGGGCTCGACATGTTTCAGTGATCTCAGACGTAGGAGAAGGTTAACAAAGCACGGGAAGAAGGATGTGCCAGTGATAGTGGACACGAAAGCAGAATTTACTGGCCACAAGGACATTTGGCAGAACCCCCAGGTTAAGGAAGAAACTCAATTAACCAGTAGAAGCCTAATTAATAAGAGAACTAGGTAACTTGTCGCCAATGAACATTAATGCCTTTGTTTCGCTAAACAGCAAAAAGTTTTGGTAGTCGTCGCGCTGGCTTTGCGAATTTGCCACCCAGCACCCCTTTCTGAGCAGAACTGTAAATAAATCAAATACTTCCACTCTGTGTGTGGATTGTCCTCTTGCACACCGGGGGAAAGAACCTGTTTCGGGACAACATGGTGTGCCGGGGGGGTGGGGGATGGATTAACCCCGCCGGGGCCCCTTAAGGCCCCCTCCACCTCCTGCGCCGGCTGTGGGCCCGGCCTCTGCGGGCAGCGCCCTCACCGCTCCCACCACGCATGCGTGCTGGGGCGGGCGGTGCTGCCCGGCCGAGGGCGATGGATTCGCCGCTCCCATCGCGCATGCGGGTGGCGCAGCGGCGGGGGCGGGCGGTGGCGCCGGGCTGGGGTAGCGATGGCGGCCGCGCTGGGCCTGCCGTCCGCGCCGGGCTCCGCCGCCGTGAGCGAGCTGTGCCAGAACGGCCGCGAGATCTTCCTGGAGGCGTCGCGCCTGCTCCTCACCTACGCCGACAACATCCTCCGGTGAGCCGGGTCACCGCCTTCGTTCCGCGGGCGGTGCCGCAGGGGTCCCCCCGGCCGCTCCCCGGCGCCCAGCTGCGGCTTTGGTTCTGTTGTGTAATGTCGAAGTTTAGAAGCTTCTCGCGTCTTTTTTGTCGTTGTTTTAAAAATAAGGTTACTTAGCCGGAGGTGTGGTGTCCTGGATTTTTATTTCTTTATTTATTGCTGGTCGGTTTGTTTTGAAAGCTTGGGGGGCGTTTTTTTGTGTTAAACACAAAATCACGGGTTGTCGCTGATTTTGCAAGCATTTATTCGCCTAAAAGCAAGTAATAACAAGTAATGCTGATTTTAGCTTGGTTTAAAGTTCATTTTAACTTCATTTTAACTTCCTTTTTTTTTTTCCCCTTGATCTTTCTCCTGCCTTTTCCTTCTGACTTAGGGAGATTGGTACCAAGAGTTAATTGTAGTTGAATTTCTGCAGGGGGCCTTGTAGGGTGCACATGCACAGTAGTACGTATGATTGACCTTGATGTCTTCTTCCAGCATCCCGAGGTGTACGAGCTGCCCCTCCCTGTCTGTACACACTTGTAAAGTTGCTGTGTGACAGAGAATGGCGCGTCCTGGGCTGACTCCTTCTAAAGGAAGAAGCGAGAGAAGGAGGTTTTTAAGAGTTGAAGGAGGAAATAGGAAGTGAGAGGCAGCCCTTCGAGAAGTAGAAACCACCGTTGTTTTCGCCCATGTACCAGGCAGTTTAGCACAGCTCCCATGGTGGGACTAAAGCCATCCAGCATCAAGCCGAGGGGTTCAATTAGAATGCTACCAGGTAGAGGGGGCTGTGAAGTTGTCTCTGAGCGTCACTGCAGACTAAGCCCTGCTGAGTAGCACTACAGAACATGTCTTTATGAATTGAAGTTGGAAACTAAAATTTAGCACCAGTTTGCAACTCTTTGAGTTAAGTGCAAAAGGACAAGAGTTAAGTAAAAACTTTAGGTAGGTTTCACATTCTGCCTATGTGGTACACGTGAAACTAAACTTTTTAAAAATCCCTTATGAGTGACTCATACTGCTTAGTGCAGTTACCCAGCTTTTAACTGTTTATTTGATTTGCAAACATAATTATGACTTTCAATTTCTTCAGGAATCCATATGAAGAAAAATATAGATTAATTCGAATTGGAAATCCAGCATTTTCCACGAGGCTGTTGCCTGTCAGAGGAGCAGTTGAATGTTTATTTGAAATGGGGTTTCAGGAGGTGAGTATAATTTAGTAATTTCTGGCGTCTTCATCAGTTTACGCACTAAAATTGATGGATAATTTTTTTCAACTTCCCCAGTTGCAAGGCAGTAGATTTTTAACCAGTTGCTATTTTTTTCAATCCTTGTTTGCAATTATCCACAGTTAGCCGTGAATTTAGATAAGGCTGCTTCAGAAATCTGGTGGAGCTAGAGCTAAGCTAATCTGTGACAAGATTGGTTTTCTGCTGCTCAGGTGGACTGCTGGTTTGCCGAATGGCTGGATATGTTCCACAGAGGAAATGGTGGGAAGACGGTTAAAAATCCCCTCTCTTGGTAGCAACCTGCTGTTAGGTGGACATCAGACTGTTCCATCAGACGTTGTAAATGTGTGTAGAAACTGTCATTTGGAAGAGAGAAAAAGAAGGCCCTGCACTGCTGCTCCTTGTTTCTGCTGTCAGTAGGGCTTCTGTGGCCCCATAGTGGGTTAGATAAGGGAAGCTGATTTGGTTAAAAATCAATCCCCTAAAACAAAACTAGAGATATTTTTCATCCAGTTCATAATGCAGCTGCACAAGTACTGGTGTTATGACAGCAGTAAAGAGCAGTAAACTCTTCAAGTAGTAGGAGGAGGATTGAATCTTTAAAACTTCATTTTAAAAAGTTAGAAAATTGTATCCTAACGTAGTTTGGAGTGAATCTTGATTCTGTTGCAGTCACAAAGATGTATTTCGAAGATTGCTTTGTGTCCTGATGTAGTCCCTGTCTTGATGGAACTTAAACTGCCAAGATTAACTGTTAAACTAGAAGCAGCCTTTGTAATTATTGGAGACCTGGGGTGAAAACCCAGCTCTTGTTTAATGGTGCACAGGTCTTGCTTTGCTTTATCTATCTGATGCCACGTTTCTCTATGGGTACATATGTTACTTAATCCAAGCTGTCTTGAGACCTCTGACTTCTTTTTGGGTTAATTAGTGTAATTGTTATAATTTAAAAAAAAAGAAAAGGTGTGCTGAGAGAATTGGTGACTGCAGAGGGAGAAACAGTCCGTGGATTTATTCTCATGCTGGTGCTCAGGAGACTTCTAATGATGTATTTTAGCCGGGAGGTGGTTGGCGTAGCTAGTGAAGCACTCAAGCAGATCTCTGAATGTGTTGGCTCAGTCTTAAGGTTATTGTGTCAGTCAAGGCTGGAACTCACCAATTTCTCTTCAGCTGGTTAACTAAAATTGTTCATTCTTTTGTCTCTGCTTGGTAAGCAAACTTTTTCAATTAAAAAATGAGGAATGTATTTCCTCAATCTTCTGGGAGATTGATACATTCGATTTAGTTTTGTGGTGATTTTAAGTGTTAATGTGAAGCACTACATCTGCAATGATAGGTGACCTAAGGTAGCTGTGGATAAACAAATTTATCACCTTAATAAATAGAAGTGTTTCAGTGGTAGAAACTGAAACTGTTAAAGTATAAATGCTTCAGGATAGTTATGTTTTTGGTAACCTATTTCTAGGTGTGCTGATACTTGCTTCTGTAACAGTTACTGATCTTTCATTATGCTTCCAATAATCATGTTACAATCAAAAATGAGAGCCCAGAAATCAACCTGGGTACAGGTCTCAATAAAAATAATATTTCCTATCTGAAAACTTAAACCTAACAAATGTTGGTATGGAACAGAATTCCCGGCGGATGCCATTCTAAGGTCTTCTTCCCCCAGCATTGGCTGTCCTACTGTGTTGCCAAGCATTTCACTGCTGTCCTGTGAGAACTGAGAATTTGTACATTTCTGTTGTTGCTGCTTTCTCTGCAAAACCATAACTGCATGGTCCATACGTGGCTCTACAGAGTAAGTTCCTAACAAAAGCATGTTGTTATGGGCCCTTTTTCTCTAAATTGACTGTAAGTTCTTAATCTAATGGCTTCTGAAGCTGTGAGGGACCTCAAGCTTCTGCTGTGAGGGGATCTAATCTGAAAGCTGAACCCTGCCAAGTCTTAGCATGCTAACTTACAAACCATTGACTACCTTAGACCTACATTAACTGCTGAATTCATTTGTTTAAACTTCAGGGAGAAACTCACCTGGTTTTCCCTAAGGAAGCTTCAATTGAGCAACTACGTAAAATCAGGGACTTAATTGCTGGAGAGAGAAGTAGCAGACTGAATGAGTCAAACCAAATCCCCAAATCAGGATCTGCTGAAACTGTCAGCAGCACTCAGACAGCTGCACAACGGCCTTCAAGACCTCCTGACTCTGTTCTTGCCCCTACCCGTCAGCGACCAGAAACGTCACTTGTGCAATCTCTTGAAATGGTAATTATAACCTGAAAACTTTATAGGTTCATTAGTCTTGAATATAAAGATTGAAGAAAAGTTGACTGCCGGGACAGGTTGCTCAGAGAAGCAGAGTAGTCTCCAAATGAGCACATTTTTAAGCTCCGTCTGATTAAAGCTTAGAGGAACTTGGCCTGACCTCGTTGCTAATCCTGTTTTGAGTAGGACGTTGGACTAAAGGTTTTTTTTCTGATGGTTTCTGAAGTTTTTTGGCTGATTTCTTTAGTCTCCATGCAACTTAAACGTGAAATGTGCTATAAATAGAATATTGGCAAGAGATTTTGTTGAAGATCTTCGTAAATGTTTTATTGATCAGGGTGTCATGGAAAAAAGCTGATTTGTATTGGGAGAGAACAGCAAGGTGGGGAACAAGGGGAGGGGTGGGAAGCTAAGACTAGGCTTATATTTGATATTTGAGAGCCAGAGAAAGAAGAGGAAAGTGACCGTAATATTTATAGTTGTTGGCATCTTGGTTCATGCATTATGACTTCTATGTAGCCTGTGAGGAGAGGCCTTTCTTCTTTCACATGTGCCTGTCGTTGAAGACAAGGAATTTAGCCAGGTGAGGACAAATTCATAGTTATCTAGACTGAGTTTCCCTTGTCCAAGAGGTTGAGATGAAGTTACTGATCGAAACAGAGGCAATATCCTTTCATTGGATGTTAACGGGCCTAATGGGAGAAGACACAACATCTCATGCAGCTTTGAAAAATTAAGTTATGTCTTTAGATAGAAGCTTTTAAGGATGCTTTGGTTTAATTTTTTAAAGAGTTTTTCTCCCTAGAATCAGTGTCACTTTGGTCTTAAAGTTGGCGTAAGATGAATCATCTCAGAAAAAGCTCATTTCTCATACATCCTTAAACACAGTTTGCCACTTTTAAGTTATCAGGGTATTTTTAGATACTGAACTATGACATACTGTTTATTCCCAATACCTACCCAAGATCAGTGGATGTTTGGTAACCTATTTTGGTTTGAAGTGATAGATAGCTTTGGGGGATAGATATTTGGGGATAGATAGCTCTCAGTGACCCATCATCACCCAAAATATCCTTTAGGAAGGGAACTGTTGTAGACACTTGAATATTGAGCTCTTTAGTTATGCTCGCCTGGTAGTAGTTACCTCTAAAATATATTAGCTAGATTTATTTTAATTTGGTTGGGGGTTTCTGGGTTGGTTTTTTGCCTGCTTCTTGATTTTTACTGTTTCAACCACTTCTGCAGTGGTGGTGGAAGTGATTATAAAACCTCTGGAGTGACTTGCTGCTGTGTTGCTTAGTACTGAAACCTTTAAAAGTTGATCTTGCAATGAGAAAGATGTTGCAGATTTCAAGCTGACAAAATGTATTCTGATGTTAATCCTTTCCATTTATTTATTGTCTGCTCTGACGTACACTAGCCATCAGAGTAATGGATCCATTTCTTTGCAACTATTAATTTTCCATACTTCTTGAAATTCAGCATGAATAGTGGGACCAAACATTGGTAATGCAATGTTAGGGCTTTATTAGAATGCTGTATTTCAGCTGATCTCTTCAGGGAACTATACTGATAGCTCTCTGAGCCATTGAATTTGATCTGTATAGTCTGGAAGGAAGTCCATAAAATACCTTCTGGCTGTGACTTGGCGATTTTGCTTGCACAGCAGTGGGGGTTTTGTTTTTAGTGAGTATGATGCCAATTTGTAGTTGTATTATTGTTGTGTGCTCTTCTGACAGATGTCAGAGAGATTTAGAGCGGTTTCTGTAGTGCAAGCATTTTTTTCTTGCCTATGTGTTACATTTGTCATTCATGGGAGTCTTGGTAAGCACAGGGAAAATTGGTTTACTTGAGACAACACAGGAGTATTCCTGAATGGCACAGTTCTAGGGACCTAACCTATCATTATTTTACCTCATCTATCTCTTCTGCATTTCTTGTCATAAAACGTTCCTGAGACTTGCGGGAAGGAAAGCTCTGGCTAGTCATTAATTCTGTTGGATGGATTCTGATCCTTTCCTGGATGGCACAGTGACTACAAGAGGAAAGTCGTATCCAAACTTAGAACTGCACCACCCTTCTAAGATGTTTGCATAAGACTTCATCGTTACACAGTGGCTTCTCTGAAACCAGTTAAGCACTACTGTAACACTTAGGGTGTTTGCCAGTGGGAAAACCAGAGTAGTTTTTCTGGGAGACTTCCTGCTGTGCTGAGCAATATCTCTGAATACTCTTTCAGGGAGCTGACAGAATATGAAGTCTATAAGCCTTTAGCAGTCTAACATCCCTTATTTCTGTTCTTTCAACTTGCATTAAGGTGAATCTGGACACAATTGAGTTTATGATGTTAAACCAGTTACCTACCTATAGCTTATGAGTTCCAGGAGGAGTAAAACCAGCTCTGCTCTGTTTTAGCAGTTATGAAAATTAAAGCCTGGTCCTGTAGTACTGTCCAGCATCAAAATAATCACTTGTAATTTAAGTGCTCCTTTGAAAGAAGTTATCTTCTGAAGAGTTCTCACACCCGTGTTTGCTGCCAGCATCTCAGGAAAGTGTGGGATTTTTGATTAAATTAAGATGGTAGTTAACAAGGCCAAAGACTGAAGCATGATATAGTAGTAGAGAAAAGGTAATTTAGCAGTGCCACGTGCTTCCCCCCAAAATATGCCAGGCCTTTAATTTAAAAATCTCATTTAATTTTCTGTATTACTCCCCTTTAAATGGGAGTAAATAGCTTGCTCAGCTACCAACTCCATTATTATTAACTTCAGCTGTTTATTTTACTAGCTATGGGTGTATCTTATTGAGTGCGACTTGTAGTTGTCACTAGGTGACACTTACGGTGACTGAGTGGAGAAGCCTAGTTCTCATACATGATTTCTACTGAAACAGCGTTCACTTTATGGTCTCAGGGCTTTCCAAATCTGTATCAGAGTTGATCTGTGAGAGAAGGAAGTAGAAATAAACAAGCAACATTAATAAATAAGAAATAGAAAAGCAGCAGTCATCAATAAGGAGAGTTCTAGGAACTGATGTAGCAGTCCAGGAAATGAAAGTGATTACAGGTTTTATTTGTGGATTTCAGGTAGAATGTGTCCAAAAGAAAGGTGGGGGGATGGGGTAGATGAAGAAGTCAAAAGCTTTGCTGTCAGAGATGTCCTTAGAAACAGTTTTCTCTTCTCTCTGAGTCAGTACACTTTTCACTGAGGACACCATTCAGAATGCTCAGAGATGACAAGTTCAGATTTACAGTTTGGGTGGTGTTGCCTGCAATTTTTGTTGATGTCTTTACAAATAAGCATTTCGCTTGCAAATACATACAATGTAAGTGTGAATATAGAATTATGACTGACTTAAGCTAAAAATAGGAGAGCTTGGCTTTTTTGCCTTAAGATGAAAGTTCATAAATTGTCTTATAACTGAAAATGCTTTTCCAGGCTGCAAATATCTTGAAAACACTTCAAACAAAATTTGAGGATCTTGTATTGATGTATGAGAATCCTTCTATTCAGCAGAAAGCACTAGCTGCAATCCCCCTCCAGGAATTAAAGAGCAAGGCTCGGAAAAAGCTATCACAAGCTGCAAGACTGGACAAAGGTAATGCTGCCAAGTTATAATGTATATGAAACTAGAAATATGCTTTCAAACATACTATGTATTGGCTGTGTGTATTTGGTCGTATGTTTGCAGGTTCCAAGTGCTATTTCTAAGTTGGAATTACCTTCTTCCTAATTTCCTACTCTCTCCTTCTCTTATTTTGTATTTTACTTTTGTCATCCTTCTTTTACTGCTTCCCATAGAAATGTTGGACTTTTAATTTCTGAATTAGTAGTAAACAATGCTGGGGAAACAAATGGGGTGAGCATGTGCTGTTGCATTCCTTGAATTTAGAGTGAAATAGGTACAAGAGGAGGGAAGCTGTTTGTTTGAGTAGTCACTATTTTGAAATTGTCAATTCTTGCAGTTTTCCTGTACATACTGCAGTTCTAAATTCAGAACAAAATTTTTAAATACTTCTTCTCTTTTTTAAAGTGATATTGGTGAGATTTTGCATGAGACCTTTCCAAGATGCCACCTGATACAATCAGCTTTCTTGCTAATGCTTAAATGAATAGGGTTGTTCACATGCCATCCTCTTGGAGCTAGATGTGAAATGTAGGCCTAAATACTTGTGGCATCCATCTCTAAAATTTGTTTTCTTCACAGATACAAATTTGTTTTGAATGTTTGAAGTTATTTTCAGTTAAAATGATGTATTTCTATTTTCAGGTGACGGTTTTAGATTTGTTTCAGTGATATAGTGAAATATTATTCTATATGATAAATATTAAAAACCCCCACAATTCTAAGACCATCTTTAAACAAAAAAAAATCCTTCTCACTGTGGATCTTTGATAGAAGACTGTTTGAAGCAATTTTGCTAACTTTATGGGACTGCTGTTGGTTTGCAAACCAGAAATAATCTCATGTTTTTTATAAATTACTTTGTGATGTCTCACGTGCTAATATGTAATTGTGCCTTTGGCATTAGGGAAACTTCTTCATAGTGGATTTTCTTAGTAGTTTTTGTTTTCTTGTAAAACTGTACTGGGAAGTAAGAAACCACGTAAACAAGTACAAAGCATACTCATTCAGAATGCAATGGAGAAAAGAGACTTAGCAGGAATAAATGACAACTATTAAATTCCTTTAAGAAGCAAAAAAAAAAAGGATGAGCATATCTCTTAGACTCTGTTCTAATACTGCTGTGCACATTGTTTAAAAAGGGGAAGGAAGGAGGGAGGGTAGTGTTTCCAGGTGCTTCCCAAGCCATCAAGCTGATTTTTTTCGAAATGGCTTCCAGACCTTAATTTAGATACAAATAAAGGGGAAGAGATGAAATTTCACTGTTTTGGATTGTGACAACTTGAAAGCATTTTTGAAGAGCTTTATAGAAAATTCATTTGGGAATGGACTGTGTATGAGCTGTATGGGTAATTGGCCCTTTCAGCTTCTTTGGTTTATCTGTACTGCTGCATTGACTGCCACTTGTGGGAAGAACTACTTAATGCTATGGAACACTTGCTTTTAGGGCTTGTCTTACAATGTGTAATAAGCATTTTTTGGCTAATAAAGAGTATGCTAGGAAGATGATGGTCATTTTATCAGAAGTATGGATTTGTTTTTTACTTTTTGCCGCATTCCATTAGAAAGATAGACTGCACAGTCAGAAATAACTGTGTGTCACAGCCAACTGTTTTCTGTTCAAATAAATCACATTTGTCATTGTTCTCATGTAATGTTTCAATAAAGGATTTATTTTATGAACCAAGAGAAGAATGTTCATATCATAGTAGTCATGTTTTCATAGATGGGTTCTAGTTTGAATGTTATCCAGAAAAAGAGAATATGGCCTGTGCTTGAAATCTTATTGTTTAGCTTTTAGCAGAAAGTTTGACTATACAGGCATATCCATTTTGTAAGCAGTAAGCCCTTGTCTGAGTGTTCCAGCACAAAGGGTTTTCACATGGATAAGTAAAAATGGAAATTTTACTGTAATTAGAAATCAGGTGTTTTTGCTTTGATTAACAGATGATCTTTTCCCACGCACTTCACAGTCTTGGCAATGTGTGTTTAATAGTGTTAGGGCCCCTACAGGGTCTTTTGTATCAAAGACCTCTGCACCTTCAGAGCAAGATGTGAACTGAGCTTAAATAAGTTACTTAGTCTTACTTAGTCTTTCTTCACCATCCTGAAAAAGGAGCTTGTGCACAAATTTGGTGCAACTGCTTTCAACTGTATTTAAGCAGCATTTTTATACATTCATTTTGTCTGTTAATATTCATTAATCAAACCTGTCTGCACTGTGACAAGAAGAAAGCTGTAGTACATAAAAATAGCCAGGTATTAATACCTATGTTTTCAGTGATGATGGAGGTGATAGGGGGACTTATCTGAATGTTTAGCTATCTGAGAAAGAAGAGTCTGTCTCTGGGCACTGGAGTAGAATGTGCATATAAAGATTCCAAGGAGTTTAAAGGGATGGATCTCTCTTGAAAGACAGGATTTTCACTTTTTTTATTTAGGAAAATGGGCCAGAAGAGTTTGATGTGGTGAAATCAGCTAGAGTAGAAAATTAAAGACATCCTGTGTCTACTTTGGATAAGCTGAGAAAGGTGTTTATTTGCTGAATTTAGAACAAACTCAACTTGTTTGCATGGTATATACATATATTCTACAATAATTAAGCTGTGTTTGTAGGAAGTTTGTTCCTATTACACCTGGTTGTCTAGATTGCTGCCAGCATCTGATTCTTCAGGATTTGGAAGTCAAAGCAATTGTTATTCCTAGTTTAATAGCTAAGAATAAGAAAATAATATTTAGGAGCAAAAAAGAGAACTAACACTCTCCTAAAGCCATGGAAGAGTATGAGGGGCATGAGAAACTTCACCAGGCTTTGATGTATATCTGACTTGTTTTTCTGAGCAATTTCTTTTTCTTGTTGTAGCTGTAGTGTTTAGGAGTGCAACTTTTTGGTTTTGAGTTTGACCTTATTCAGTCTTGACAATTTAGATTTTCTTTTTTATGTGCATTTTACATGCTTAAGTATTATTATTATGAAGCTTGTTTAATATAATTTTTATATTTTGGAAGTACATATATTTTGTATGTACTTCTAAAATATCATAGAGGCCCAGAGGTGCTGGTTTTGCATAGATACTGTCAAGTTCAACTAAATTACTTTTCCATATGAACTGACTTTGTGTTGTATAAATTTTACAGGTGCACATGTGAATGAAGAGGACTTCCTATTGTTGGAGCTTTTGGACTGGTTTAAGACTTCCTTTTTTCACTGGGTAAATAGTCTTCCTTGCAGCAGATGTGGTGGGCAGACAGAGCCTAAAAGTGACTACCTGTTGCCTACTCAGGATGATGTAAGGTGGAGTGCCAGTCGAGTGGAAAACCACTACTGCAACCAGTGTCAGTTCTCTAATAGATTCCCAAGGTGAGCACTCAGAGCTCTCCTTTGTCTTTTTTCTTGTCTTTCAAGCAACAGCTTTGCATTTGTGCGTTTTGTGAACAAGTAATAGGTTATTAGTTGAAAGATTAATGAAGCTGTTTTAAGTATGATGATAGAATGGTTGATGAACCAGCAATTTCTCTACACGATCAGATTAAAAACAATATATTGCTTACTGCTGTGGGACCTTGTTCTGAGTACTTGTCTAATTTAACTTTTTTTTATGGTTAATTTGATGAAGTATAGCTTCTAAATAAAATATGTTAATATTGCCAACTATGTGTAGGTAGGGTTTTGTTTATTGCAGGGAAAACTTTCACTTCTTTGGGAAATCATGGTGTAATCCACATCTTTTGCTGAGTCTGTAGCAAAATAGCAAATATCCAATCTTTGGATTATTTTTGCTAACTGGTCAAAAGGACCAGCGTACAAAAATTTGTATTTTAAGACATCGAAATCAATTTTAAAAACTTGAAAAACAAGATTCATTTTAGTGCTGCTGTAAACATGATGGAGTCACGTGAGCTGAAGTAACATTCTGCTCAGACTTGTTTTGTGCAGTACAGTGATCATTTCCGTTATCATCTGTGGGCTGATTGGTACTGAAATCTGTTCAAATCATCAGAAGAATAGTTGTAATGGAAAGATTTCTGAAAGGTGAAATGTATTTTCAGTCATCTTGTTTTGTTTTTCTCCTGTAGATACAACAACCCTGAAAAACTTCTGGAAACCAGACGTGGGCGCTGTGGCGAGTGGGCAAACTGTTTTACGCTGTGTTGCAGAGCTGTAGGGTTTGAAGCAAGATATGTCTGGGACTATACAGGTATCAATGTTCTAGAATATTGTAATGTTAATATAAGCCCATGCATAATGAGGTTATGTATTTTATATTTCTCAGATTATATTAGTCATCAAGTCAGTGGGTACAGTTATGCAGTTCAGCTAACAAAGACAGTATACATTCAATTTTCTGTCTTACCTGGTGTGATGAAATACAGTTCTGCAAGGAAGGTTAGATAACTAATTTCAAAATGATATACTTTAGTTGAATCTATGGGACTGTGATCCTAAGATAGAAAGAGAAAGCTCTGGTAACGTTTCTGAATGTATACATACAGAAAACGTGTTCTTGCACCTGTTCCTTTGTTTGATAAATTGGAAAAAGTTAAAAGATTCTGCAAGATTAGAAGAAATGCTCTATCCTTATAACTCCTTGTGTATTCTTGGCCTTTATTACATAGATCATGTGTGGACTGAGGTATATTCTTCATCTCAGAAAAGATGGCTTCACTGTGATCCCTGTGAAAATGTCTGTGATAAGCCTCTTCTCTATGAAACTGGGTGGGGAAAGAAGCTCTCCTACATAATTGCGTTCTCCAAAGATGAGGTAGGAGTAATGATGTTAATAATAAATAAACTTGCCCTGTGGCTAGTATGTGATGTATTCCATCTTGGTGGGATTTCCAGAATTATTATAGAAAATCGAACTTTGATTAGCTAGCCTCTTTAAATATGAAGCAAGATACGTCAGAATCTTGGTTGCTTTACTTTCTTCTTCACCTTGTGTTTGAGATTGTTGACGTCACCTGGAGATACAGCTGTAAACATGAAGAAGTACTCTCTAGAAGGACAGCACTCAGCGAAGCAACACTACGTGAGACAATTAATGCACTAAATAGAAGGGTATGTAGCTTTTCTTAAATGGATTTATTAAAAGTGAAATTACAAGGATCTGCAGAATGTGAAGTCCTTGAACAAAGGAATGCATTTGGTAACCTGATAGGAATGTCCATGCACTATGGATACAAAAAATGCCACTAACTATGCATTTTAACCTGAATACGTAAGAATTAGATGCAGTGTTGAACTTATGGGAAATAAGATAGAGTGGTATGAAAAGGGATTACCATATTATCTATTACATAGACATGTATGTATATGTTATTTTTCTTAGTGACTTTGGAGTAGACTTGTACATCAACAGATGCTGGGTGTAAACTGCAACTCCTTTCTAACTATGTGGACTCCTTGAGGGTGGCTGAGTGTTTTCCACATCAGTAATGCTATGACTTGAAAACAGTAGCATTTATAGTTGTAAGAAATGTAGGCTTAATTTGCTTTCTGTGACTTTTTACAAGCTCCAGGAAGCATGAGAAATTACTTGGTTTCTAAGACTTTCAAAAAGCATTGATACCATCAGCAGAGCTTTGACTCAGTCCCATATATATGCAGTCTCCATGCTTAACATCCCCAAAACACGTGGAGCCATTTACACCTGCATGTCATAGTTGCAGAACCTCTCTGCTAAGCTTTTTTTCCACTCTATATGTGGAACAGGATGAACTTCGCTTGATTCAGTATACTAGAATATCATAAAACCTGGAACTACCTGAGGGGTTCTGTTTTTTCCTCACTTCCTTATAGGGCTAATATTCCTGTGCATGGAAGCTGTAGTTCTAGTGGTAGTATACAGCTGATGCTGTAATAAACAGATTATGCCTTTTTAGGGGCCTACTGGCTTCAGAGTTATAGCCACACACTGAGTGTGAAGAATTGAGTTGGACTCATGTTTGAGGCTAGGGCTTGAAATCATTTTGTCGGTAATGAAAAGTTAAAGTCACATAGCAGAATGGAGTCTAACCACTAGCACAAGGCTAACCAGAATGCAGTCACAGAAGGGTAAGTCAGCTCATCCCTGGGACTATCAAGATGTCTTGTAGCAGGTTTTCATTACTCCATTCTGTCACAAGTCTCCACTTCAGCTCATATGGTTTCCTTCACTACAGCCTATTCAGCCGATAACTGACACAGAGGCCTTCACTAACTTTCCCTTTTCCGATCAGCTCCTAGAGACTGGTTCCACTCTAGAAGGGATTATAGGCTTTATGTTGTTTGACACAAAGCTCCAACACTGTGTCTGTTAAGCTCAATTCTTCTAAGTTACAATTAAAGAGAAGCATGGCATGCAGTATACATTATCACCTGTACTGCAGTGTTAGCACAGAAATGGATTTGAGGGGTCATTACTGCTCTTTCCTGCATAAAGAGCAATGGCTTTGGCCATTATTTCTCTACGTGTGTGTTTAATTGCCAAGCAGAGACCACACAACGGTTCAAAGCATGTTGAGTGGCTTGCTGTTAAATGCATAATGGACAAGGATAATTTAATCTCCTCGGTACACTGTTTTACTTTTCAAAAATATGGTGTGCGTTTTATCTGAGTCAGGCATTCCTAAATAGGTGTGTAGCCTTTGGGCTACCCACCATCTGACGTTCTTCTGTAGTACCAAAGCATACTCTTAACTACAAATTTTCTTCGCTTACTTTGTATGAGCACTATCCTATTCCAGTCCCTTGTATGCTACCCCTGTAGATAGTGAGGGGAGGACCCTGAACTTTCCACTGCTTTCAGTGGAAATGGGATGGTGGGACAGGGAAGCAAATTATTTTTTTAATTTTCTCCAGGCTCCAGTTTTTTCGTCATGATTGTGAAGGGTCAGAGTTACAGCCAGGTCAATTCTTACAAGGAAAACTAGTAATTTAGGTTGAATTGCAAGCATTTCGTGGTGATCAGTGTGAGATGATCCAGAATTCCTTGTCAAAGGTTTAAAATTCAATTTCTGTCCTCAAATTATCTCAAACAGTAGGGGTCCGCTTGAACCATAGGTTGTTGATCTCCTGAAAGCACAGTCCTTCAGGAAGCATCAACAGCACAGCTCACCTGATACAGATCTGATTTTAAAGGTGCAATTCACAATCCCCTCTTCCTTCTCATTCCCTTTGTCTGCCAAACAAAGATGGGGCCTGAGCATATATGTAGAGGGCAATATCTTAGGGGGGGGGGAAAAAAAAGAAAAAACAAAACCAGAAGCAAGAAGTTTCAACCATGGCACTTGATAATGGAGTTCTTGAAATCTGTTTCAGCACATGGATGGCATTCATGACAATGTCATTCATAGGAAATGTAGTTACAGATTTTCCCAGCACAGGAGGTGTTGATCTCTGAAGAGTCTAAGCATTATGCATGTCTTGCTTGCTGCTAGCATTTCTATGCAGGAGTCTGCCGGGGGCAAGAATTAGCATACTTGTATTGTTTATAGCTTAGGAGCTCAGTGATTTCTTGTACTGTACATCAAGAGGTCTGTTTTCTGAAGCCTTTTCGTATTGAAGCACTGTTCTTTAACAGGTTTTTTTTTCAGCTACTGTTAAAACAACTGTGTACAGCAAGGCCATCCAGTTCTCAGCATGGCATCATTGATTTCAGAGGTGATGCCCCCTGACACTGGGTTTCCCCTACATCAAAGGGGCTTGAAGAAAACTGTAATTGCTATTGTTAACCTAGGGTAACCCATATCAAATTTCCTCTGAGCTGGAATGAGATTTGTAGTGCTGCATATGCATATCCAAGGTGTTCAGGCAACTGTTAGATTGAGGAAGGCCTGGTGTTCCACTGCTGGAATCACTGCTTGTCATCCATCAACACAAGCAGAAGAGGGCTTTTTCCTTGCTGTGTCAGAACTGGTATTTGGCATCTGGAATTTGTTCAGTTGGAGCTGTTTCTCATCATTTCTCTGTATTTACTTCCCTTTACCCAGTTCTACATTGTTTTTTGGTTTTCGGGTTTTTTTTTTTTTTTTTTTTTGTTCCAGACAACAATCTTGAAATGTCTCTTTTTGCAATCTCTAATAGCAAAACTCTCTGGGGTCAGAACTGCTTTTGAGATAATTGGAATGCTTATCAGACTCAGGTTTCAGGTCCTAGTGGGCTGACTGTGCATGCCTAGGGTGATCACCAAAACAGAAAAAAAAGATCGTGCATAACAATTTACATATTCAATGTTGAACTTAATTTTCCAGCCCTGTGTGAGTTTATCCCAGTTAAAAAAAAACAAAAAAGGCTTTACACGCCAGCTTTGCATGTTTGACATGAAAATCATGCAGACAAAATACCAGCCTCTCAGTGAAATTTTTCAGTGTTGTGCATCAAAATAATGCCCGTTTTTTATTGATGTAGGCAAAGAAAGCATGTTATGGAATCCTTTTTATTTTCTACTGATTTACCTGGAAGTAAGTTTTTCTTAGTTTTCTGACATCGGCAAAAACAGAAATGTCATAGTTTGTTTATGATAGAATCAGTCACAGTGAAATAACTCTTCGAAGGTGAACTGAATGTTTTGTTTGGGCTTAATCACAAAACCAAGACTGTTGCCGACCAAATCATTCCACCTTAGAGAAAAATAGTTTGACCCAAAAATGATACTTAGCTTCCTTTTCCCCTAAATGATACTGAAAACAGCTATAGTACAGAATATATAATCTCTATATAAAAAGAGATAAAATGCTATGGAAGCATCTCATCATCCAAGCAAATGTATTAAAAGCATAGCACAAACCTTGTTTTAAAAGAAATGCATGTAGGTATTGCATAGCAAGTTCACAGAGAAAGCACTACTATCGAATAACCATGCAGTTATGTCTGGTTTATGTTTGTGTATATGGTGTAAGAATAATATTTCTAACAGTCAGTCTAGATTTTAAATGTTAGTCTGTTTTTCAGTTCTGTTTTTCCTGTTGATGTCACTCGAGCAGAATTATGAATACCATTATTTCTGAATGTTTTACTTTTTCTCATATGTTTTTTCCAGAGACAAAAGTCTTTGTCAGAAAGTAGAAAAAGAGAGCTCTTGGAAAGGACTATTGTGGAGCTTGTTGAATTTATTTCTCCTAAAACACCTAAACCTGGAGAATATGGTGGAAGGACATCAGGCTCAATGGCTTGGCGAATGGCCAGAGGTGAAATTGGTCCAGAGGTATTTAACTTTTGCACTGATGACCATCTTAGAGGTAGCTAACTAGAGGTTTTATGATTATGGTCTGCAGAGGAAGAGCACTTCATGGTAGGTAGCTTACAGATTTAGTTAAAACAAGTGAATTATGCAAAAACATTAGGTGCAAGTTTGATGTGAATTCAGTAGAGGTCCACAAGTGAATTTGGACGATTGATAGTTGTCTGTTGATTCCAGCAATGTTTGGGAATCCTTGATCTAAAGTGTGTTTTGTTCTTACAAATTAATAAAAAATATTTTTTCCTTTCAATAGTTGGTGTGACAGAACTTGAAAATTTAAGACGGTTGAAAACAATTGGGGAAACTTTAAAAAAGTGTTTCTGTTATTAGTTACTTTCATCTTTTAACCGATAGTAGGTTTTGACCAACTATTTTTGTTAATAAAACAATGTGGGAGCAACTGGAATTCTGTACTATAAAGTCTCTTAAATATCATGCTATTTCCAAAAGCAAGATTTGACTTTTTATTTATTTTATACTAAGATACAGTTTTCCAGAACCATAGTCATATTTAGCTGGAGTCAGGATGCAAAGGTGTGACCTTAATCTTGGAGCAATACTGTCATGTGAACGACTGACAATCCTAAAAAGAACCAGTTAAGTGAAATTACTAAATTTCATAGGATTGTTTAAGTTTGAGAAACTTAGGAGTTTATTATGGTTCTCCATAGTTTAGAAAACTTAATTTCTGCTTTGCCAAAACTCATAAGAACAATGAAATTTTTAAAGAAAAATAATAGTGTGAAGTTACAAGGTTTGTACTTGAAGTTTTTGAAGTTGATTTGTAAACTGCCAGCCCGAAGCACCTGTACATGGTAGTCACAGAATTACATTTGCTATTCAAATAACCATTTACTTATTAATTGTACAAGAAATATGCTCAACATATAAACTTTTTTATTCTTCACCTCTAATTTCTTACTTAAATATGCTAATTTTATGTTAGCGTAATTGCATGAAAACTGTAAAAATAAAATTAGTGCTCCCCATTGTAAAAAAGTGCAAGTCTATTGTAGGAAACTGGTTTAAAACATCTGTTCTGCAGAAGTGCTTTTGTCCATAACCTCTCTTAAAAATGACTTTTTTTCACTTGCAGCAAAACTGAATTAGGAAACTGTGACATAATGTTTAAAAGTAACGTAGTCTTTGGGGAATTTAGGCATAGGGGAATGAAGGTGCTTGTATTTTTTTTGCCTTTTTCAGAAAAGAAAAGAAGTACTTTTTATTCCCTCTGAAAAGGAGAAGACGTCTAAACTCTTCCACCTCACCTACAATATAGTGGATGATACTTATACACGGATTTCCAATAATAATGAAAAAATAAGTGGCTGGGAAGCAGGTGTTTGGAAGGCAGAATCTGTTTGGAGAAAGGTTGAAACAGATTGGAAAATGGTAAGAATAGCAATTATTAAATGTATATAACCTACCGTAAAAGTATAACTCCAATAAAATAGAAAACCCTTGCCAATGTTTGGTATCAAAACCTCTCTTGGTGCCCATAGAATTTAGCTGATGTTAGTAAATGTTACTGTTAAGCTTCAGGTGAAACTGCCAGATAATTTAAGAAATTGGAAATAAATTTAGCTTGTCTTTCAGAAAGGATGACTAAATTCTCTACAGATAGGTAAAGTCCTTGCCAGAGCACCAAATTTTAAAAAATTGCTTCCTTCTTATGTTTCTGGGAAAATGCTGTTTTATTGAAAAGCAGTACTTCTCTCAAAAAAAATAAAGAAAAAAGATATTTTTTTTTGTTGTTTTGGAGAATAGCTCTATAGAGTATCATATCTCTTTGATACACAAAGGAAGAAATTGTCATCCAAAATATTATAGTTCAATCTGCAAGAAGGCAAAAACCTGTCAGTTATCCAGATTGTTGTATACCCTGCCCAGAATCCTTCCCATCTGTCAAGACGCTGAGCAGCAGAAGAGTCATATGCTCTAAATCTGAGAACTGAAGCCTGTGAGATGGGAAGGGGTCGATTACTAGCAAACAGCTTTTCCCACAACAGCAACCAGCTCCTGGCAGGGACTATAGCATGTCACTGCTTTCTTCCCCTGCCATTTTACCAGTCTGAAGGGTCTCTGACCAAACATTCTTCTAACTTAGGCAGGTGGTTTACTTTGCATTGATGAAAATGGAGCTATGGAGTATGTAACTAACTGCCTTCTGAGGTTTTTTGTGCTGGGTCTAAACTGACTTGCAAAATCCAGTGGGGGAATAGCATAACCTCTCCAGGCTACGAAAAGGAGAAATAAAAAGGGAAGAAATGGGAGAATAATAAAAAAGATGTCACAACAGGGTAGGCCAATAGTAGAGGAGAAGTAATAGAAACTCAGAGTGAGGGACAGCTGTTCTCTGCTTCCCTAGGATCTGCTAAAAAGCCGATAACACATTATATTTTCAAATCTGCAGTGATCGGTTATCCTCACTTTTGCAAGAAACATACTGTCCTTGCAATGAAACTAAACTACAGTTCTGCTCACTTTTGCTAATCAAATAAAACAGGGTGGGACCAATTTAAAAGACTAGGTGAAAAGACTTTAACCTTGTATTCAACAGCACCTCACAAGGATGAGACAAAGGCCTTGAGAATTTAGGAGCTGCATCTCCAGTTGTATCTCAGGCTTATGGGGAAGGCGTGTTAGTTCTGCAGGAATTGCATCCTGCAGAATTACATCCTGCGTAAGAATCTAGGAATTTAAAATGACTTTTCTTTAGGGGATGTTTGTATTATGGGAGACAGCAGCAGAGGGAAAGGTTGTTTGGGATTTGCCTGTTATTTTTGTAACTCCTCTAGTAGCTGTGCAAGATACAGCTTTGGAATTTGGTTCAGCAGCTGTCTAAGAACTTAAGAGCCAAAAGAGCCGTTACAGAAATACTTTGTTTGTAATTTACTACGTGATGAATGGAAAGGAATTTAAATCTAAAAGCCACAGAAAATGTAATCTGTAGGTATTAGCCCAGGAGTAACAGAAAATAACCATCAGCTATGTATTCTGTCTTTGCAGTGCTGTTGATCAAAATGATTCAAATAGATGATCATCTTGATCAATCTGATATTAGCCATCTCCATCCTATTTTTGTATTTCCTTACTGTTCAGTGTCACTTGACTTTATGCTACACAGCGCAAACAGGTACAAACCACAGAATCAATCACATTACCCAGAGGTAACTTGGCATCCAGGGCTCAAGCAAGCAGACCACATTAGGTGATAATAAGAGCATAAGAACCTGTAGATCTGAAATCCATGTATTTATAAAAGGCTTGTTTTCCAGAAGAATTGCTCCAATGGAAGAGAATTTGAAGGAGTTGGTTTATTGGCTTGGGGTTTTTTCTCTGAATTCAGACTTCTTTCAAATAATTCCAGAAACAAAACAGCCAAGTTTGAAAGTTAGAGGACAGTCAAAAAGACATAAAAGAATACTTTTTCTTTTTTCTAAGTGCTGGAATATTATAATGGAAGACGAAACAGGCTAATGTTAAAGGCTTTTAGGGATAAAACCTGTTTT
This sequence comes from Cephalopterus ornatus, assembly GCA_013396775.1. Lineage (NCBI taxonomy): Eukaryota > Metazoa > Chordata > Aves > Passeriformes > Cotingidae > Cephalopterus > Cephalopterus ornatus. Next base: position 19,299 of record VZRE01004319.1, on the reverse strand, counting down.
TAATGCACCTCAACCAAGTAGTATTTAATGGAGTGTTTTGGCTTCCTTGCTCAAATACCACAGTTCAATAAGATCTGATCAAGGGAAAGCTCTTGCTAGAACTACCTGAGATACTTAAAAAAACCTGTGGAGATCAGCACCTTCATGAACATTAATATTATATTCACAGGAAAACAGGGTAAATCATTAGATCTTCATAGTTGATCTTCAGTGTGACACATCACACCTTTGGGGTTTTTGAACTTTCTTAAACATGAAAATAGTAACACTTAAATTCTGTTTTATAGTCTGCCGATGACATTTCTATATTAGAGTGGGATCTTTAGTGAAACATACTGCTGTGTTTTATTATCATTTTTTTCTGGGTTGTTCTTTCAAGATTAAAAAATAAAGAGCTAAGTTCATTCAGTATGACATTAATCAGAAGCCTGGACATGACAGAATTTTTATGAGTTTACTTAACTTAGGTTTCCAAAAGAATCACAGCAGTTTTGATTCTTTAATTAGTAATGTCCATTTTCTTGGTTTGCTAATAATTGATGTTGTACTTGAAAGAATTGTCAGATGCTTGTTACAAAATTCTTGTGAGGGTTCACAGAACTTTAATGAGCTTAATATGGGAGAGAGACTGTTCAGCAAGATGAAGTATAGAACAGCATTAGGACTAAATTAAATTATGCAAAGTTCTAGCAGTTCAAATAACGTTAATGAAGGGTTTATATATGTCTGGCGTGGGTGATTTGCTTTAACCAAGGCATGTCAAGTCCTAGGAGAAGCAGTGTGCAGCCAGCTGAAGAATCTACTGGTGACACAGTTTTCTTCATCAGCAACACTGAATAACTTAAGTGTGGGGGCCTGTGCAGTATAGAAAACCCCGTAAGTCTGTGTCTTTAAAAAATGATAAATTTAGATGTTTTTGTGGTTTGGACTTTACTATGTATGTTGAAATAGTTTAGTGTTCCCTAGTGAAGGGCTATGAAGACATACCATTACCTAACTGTGGAATAAACTTAAGGATGAAGGAGTTTTCATATGTAAATTTGTATTTAGTACAGTTTTAAAGGTTCAGAGGCTTGACAAAGAATGAAAGTGTGTTATCCTAAGATTTTTGTGTCCTTGTTACAAGGATTAATTTGATTTGTGTGTTGGTCATCTCAGTTTTTGACATGTCTTCTTTCCATTTAGGTTTATTTAGCCCGAAAAGAAGGGTCATCCTCTGCTTCCATCAGCTGGAAGTTTGAGTGCAAGTCAGTTGGTCTAAAAATAGATAACATTTCAGTTAGGACAAGCAGTCAGACTTTTCAGAGTGGAAGAATACAGTGGAGACTTTGCTCTCCCAAAGCAGAAATTACTCTGATGGGAGGTAAGTGTGAAATTTAAATAATGAATTATATCATGCAGCAAAAGTGTAACTAGAAATAAATAGTTTATATGGAGAGAGTACTGTGCAAATACTAAAAATGAAATGTGAATATTTTTTCACTTTTCCAACTCAGTGTTTCTTAGCAAGGTCAAGAAAACACTGTGCATTTAATTAACACTGGTACAAACCCCAGTTTTATTAATATAAACAACCCTACCTGCAAGAGAGTAGGGCTGGTAAGAGCACGAGAGACAATGGTGTTTTACTAGGAATGACAGATGGTATCAATCCTGACTAGCTCCTCTGAACATGACTGTTAAACAAGTAATAACTAAAAATTTGTAGCTGGTGGTTTGGTTTTTTCCCTGCCACTGATGGACAGATGAATTTGAGTAACTGCAACTGAGATCCTTAAACATCCATTGCAACTTATACTTTTTAACGTGCATTCTAGCATTACATACTGTCTGGAGCAGTGGCTTACTGAATTATTTATCTTTTCCTCCAATAGATAAAAATCTTTGCTCCTATTCAGATTTTTCTGGTGCAACGGAAGTTATGTTGGAAGCAGTTCTAAATGGAGGGGATGGTGAAGCTGCATGGCAACACACACAGCTCTTTAGAGAGAGCTTAACAGAATGTGGAGAAAATTGCTTGGAGATAATTATAAAACTCAGTGACCTCTGAGAATCTGAACTACAGAGAGGTACTTTGGATTTCTTGAAGACATTATGCTATGGATACAACATGAAGATTTGGTTGGCAATTCTTCTTCATCGTGTTGGCAGCTTATTTCCTGTTTCACTGCTTCCATTAAACCAACTTGAAACTGCATATGTATTGAATAGGTAAACATCACAATGAAAACCTCTTTGTCTATAAAAACAACACAAAAATTAAGGCATTCAACCATGAAGTACCCTTTTCTTAAACTTTACAATCAAAACAAAAGAATTTTTAGGAAGCAAAACTTGACCATAGGAGCACAAAACAATTGTACTTGATTTTAATTTGGAGTTTTGGGATTGGCTTGCTGTTTTTGGGGTTTTTTTTAATAATCTACTTGGAAAAACAGTTTGAGTTCTGTTTCCCAATTACAACAGATGCTTGTGATGATCTTAAAATATTTTGAAGAATAATAGAAGATTTAGACATTTTAAGGAAAAATATGATTTTGTGTAATATCAGAAGTGCTGAAATCAAGTTAGTTTCAAGATTACTTCAAAATTTCCTTGTTACAATCTAAGTATTAGAACTGGGTTTAATACCTAGAAATATTTGGAAGTCTGAAGGTTGCTAGAAATTAATTTTTAAAGAAGTAGTCATATGACTTAAAATTGTCATGGCCTGTGATATGAAATTGAGACTTAAAACTGAGTAAGAACATCACAATTTTTTTCTATGAAAAAATTGGTTATTAATTATAAATACTTTTTAATTATATAAATTCAGATTTGCTTAATAAATCTTTTAAAAGTAGGTATGTACGTTGAAATCTTCTTAAGCTATTGTCTCGAGTTGCTTTGAATACTATTACCAAATTTGATGTAAAAATATATACAAATTTTCTATTCATTAATTCAGTGTTTAAATTTATTTTTGGTCATATAATAAAAAATGAAAAAATGCCATCCAGGAGATGTCAGATGTTGCAGTGCTGTGAATAAAGCATGGAGTGAATATTCAGATTAGATAGTCTTTATCAGAGAATCTGAGGAAGGCTATGGCTGGATACAAGAAATTTTCTATTATAGGGCTAAAATGCAAAGTTCAAACTATAGTTTTATTTCAAAATAAGTGAGAATTAGGGTTGATGTTCTCAAGATGAGTGTTTTTGAAGTTTTGCTTCTATTTTCTGACCTCTGTATGTTTGAAATGATTGTCAAAAATAATTTATGTTGAAATAAATGTTTACTGACCTTTCAACAAATCCAAGCAAGTACACAGCTATTCAGATTTTATTAGGAAGCTGCAAATGCACAGTGAGCGCAGGCATCAAATGATCACACAGGCATCTTAAAAAGTGGTAGATTATGGCAGTTTCGGAGTGACAGAATGATGTATGATGGATTATATACTTCTGAATGTAAATTGACAGTTTATGAGGGGCATTAGAAAGGGAGGGTCTCACTCCCTTAGCACAGAACAACACAGCGAAAGGGTGTGGAAGGGTATTCATCAATACCTGACTAATGCAAGGTGAATTTGCCAGTCTCCGTTGAAGGTTCCTCCTGCATTTGGCTTTAGCTAAATGCTTTTTCTGAGATTTTGATGGGAACCAGCAGAAAAGTATTTTAGACTAAAATGTATACTATCTTGAAAGAAAAAAAGGAAAAAGAAGTTGCAGTGAAACCAATCAACAGGAATGTTTCCACTTCATATTTTGATAGCTGAAAAAGTTACTGCTTTAAGACAGAAATTATGTTTTTGCATTATATTACTTATAAGGACCTTGAGCACTTGCAGAATTCTTTAACTGCATCTGATAATTTGAAAGCAGAAGGCAGAATGAAAGTAGTAAGATAAAGTAATTTTCTCACAATTTTGGTCAGAATCTCTGGGGAAAGAGTAAGAGCTGCAGATAACTTAATAAAACAGAAGAGTAATTGAAGTCCATTATTAAAATGCTTGAATGAATTAAAAAGATTGAAAGATTGAAAAGTGCCTTACCAATCTAATTAATGCAAAAGTACTTCTGTATTTGTAAGATCACATGCAATGAATAGAAGTGCTTACTTTAGGAAAGGATTAATAAGTAAAACACTCAGACTGAATAGAGCTAATATGAAAAATTTAAGTGTAACTCCTTCAGGTGTCTTTTGGAGTATCCTATAAACAGTGAACCCTTTGAATCTGTTCCTGCATAAGCTCTTATAAAGGCACTAATTTTCTCTGCTGATCTCCATTTTAGTGCAAGTCTTAATACATTTTTGTGTTGGTTTTTTTTGAAGAGGAGGTAATCCCTCATCCATGGTTGCTTCACATTAACTTGCACTGTCCTGAATTTGCAATATAGTATGGCGGAAAGATGTGTACTGCAGTCTGCTCTAAAAGTATGGGCGTTAACTTATGCTGGCAGTGATATGATACTGGATAGGTAGTAGATGTTGATCAGGGCAACACGTAGCTAAGTCAGTGCTTACTCAACTTCTTAGAAGTTTGAGGAGGTGGAGGTTAAATGGGGTTAAATTAAGAAATGTATGACTTAATACAGGTAAAATCAGCAATGTTTTCGAGAATTCCTCTTTGTCTGGTACACTTTTAAGAACTAGACGTCCAGCATGCCCTTGGTGCCTTGCAAAGTTGAGGTGTAACAGTGAGATCTTTTCAGCCAAAATTTACATAAATACTCTATACCACTCAGTTAATTCTTGCAAACTAATTTTGGAGTGCATCGTTTCTGACAGAACTATATGGGAGCCTGTGCACAGAATTCCTCCTTTCAAACAGACATTTGTAGCACGGCTTTCTGTCTAGGGTTGATCATACTGTTAATTTCCTTGTATTCTTTTTTGATGCTGAGTGCTGCATGCAAAATAGTAACTACTAGAGGCAACCCACTACATTATTGGTAGTAATTTCCTACACTGCAGGAAGTTGCTGAAAAGATTTATCTTTAAAACATATGAAGGAAGCCCCTTCTAGGCAGTGGGGAAAGAAAGCACAGGTGTGCAGGAATCAAGCAAACTTCAGTGTAAACTATATACTTGCTTGCATTGATAAGTAAGTAATGAAAATTACATATCTGGTCCTGTATGATAATCTGTCGCCTTTACTCGTCTGTTATCCATGGAAGATTTTTCACATCTAGTGACCTATGTATGAGTTATTATTCCTATTATGTGCAACATCAGGAAATGTAGAACCCTAAAAATAAAGTCTATTTGCCTCCATAGTGCAGTGGAATGAAAACAGATGGTAGGCAACACATATGGCTGCCAGAAGCTGGCAACACCCATTTGCAGAGTTCTTGCACCTCAAAACAAAACAAGCCAAAACAAAGGACCTCCAAGGGGGGCAGAGGTTGTTCCAGGCAGATATCAGGATTTCTGTCCTCCAGGCACACATTCCCCATTTCTTTATGTTTAGTTGCTAAAGCTAGAAATGGAAGTATACTACTAGTTAAGAATTTAATGGACCTCCTTAGTATTTGTCAAAACTTATAATATCTTAAGTATTTGTGTTATTTAAAATCTCTAATTTCAACTGTAGGTTCAAAGCTCTGGTTTTGGACAAAATTTAAAATTTTGCCAAGTAATTCAAGAACATAAAAAAATGTGTCAGTGTTGAAGGAGCTTCTCTATCACTGCTTCATATCATATAGAATCATAGAATCAGCCTGGTTGGAAAAGACCTCTGAGATCATCAAGTCCAACTCTTGATCCAACGCCGCCATGGTTACTAGACCATGGCACTAAGTGCCACATCCAGTCTCATCTTAAAAACCTCCAGGGATGGAGAATCCACCACCTCCCTGGGCAGCCCATTCCAATGTCTGATTACCCTCGCTGTAAAGAATTTCTTCCTAATATCCAACCTAAACCTCTCCTGGCAGAGCTTGAGACCATGCCCTCTTCTCTTACTAATAGCTGCCTGGGAGAAGAGACCAACCCCTACCTGCCAACAATCTCCTTTCAGAGAGTTGTAGAGAGTGATGAGGTCTCCCCTGAGCCGAGCCTTCTCCAGGCTGAACAACCCCAGCTCCCTCAGCCTCTCCTCATAGGACTTGTGCTCAAGTCCCTTCACCAGCCTTTTTGCCCTTCTCTTCTATGGAGGGTCGAGAAGGAAATTGCAGACAGATGACTTCCTTAAACAGAGTTGCTGGAATAGACCTAGGGTCCTTTCTAGAATTTGAATATTTTTTTTCAATTTATTCAACTTTGCACTAGTTCTGAAGGTTCTTTTATGGGGTGCTATTGTTGTGAGCAGTGCTTTATGTCTTGTAGCTTATGGCCTCTCTAAGCAGTAATCGGTGACGTGTGTATGTGTATATTACAGGAACTATAGGTTTGTTGGTCATATAGTGTCATCAACATGAGCAGCAGGAAAGAGTAATAGCACTAATACCTAGGACAATTTTATGTTCTTTATGCTAATCTTGAATATTTAACCCGTGCAGAAGGACAGCAGAGTCAAAAAAAAAAAAACAACAAACCAGTCTTCAGGAGGTTGATACAGTTTCTTCTTCCCTGAAGTTATGGAGCAGAATTTTGAGACGGTGTTACAGCACTTGAAAATGGCCAAGGAACAAGCCAAGGGCAAACAGCTGTAAATATTTGTATTTTAGGTGTACAGATGTTGTGAAATGTGTAAGGGTTTACATGTGACTGTCGGAATAAGAGAACAGGGGTTTTTCCATTGTTAAAGTTTTTTATTCTTATTCTTGGTCTTTGTTTTTTTTATGGTAAGCTTTATAATTAAGTTATTAGCTTTGTTTATAATTAGCCTGCTTCAGTTTCTGCAGCTTTATCTTTTTCTACACATTTTCATCTAATGTAAAATACGTTTTAATTTGCTTTTATTTATGTGGAGAATTGTAACTGTATGGTATGTACACTGACAAAAATTAAGTTGATTTTTTTGGTAAAAGAAGATAAAAGGGATAGATTAAAAATATTCAGACTCAGCAGAGCAAAGCAAAAAAAAAAATTAGTAATTAAAATTGATGACACCCAGAAACCAACAAAAATAACAGGACTTAATAAAATTTTGTGGTGAATGAAAATGTAATGGACTACATAAGTAGTGCTGGCAAAAGTATCTTTCATGACTGACCCTGTTTTGGAGGTATTTTTCTCTGGGTTCATTTATATTTATGTCCCTTCAAGTTTTCAGTAGAAGAAAATTGCTCAGAATAGTGAACAGCTTTTTTGAAAAGCAGTCTAAGATTTAAGGAATATCTAGTTTTAAATATTTTTTATTTTTACTAATCTAAGCTATATAATTTTAAAATTAAGAACAGGGTCCTGCTTGCTTGTTACAGGTTCTTTTTTTGTTCCAGTGGATAACTGGGATCTTTGATTTTGGAAAAAGTGTGTTTAGTGGCATATTGTAGCCAAGAGCTTTAGGAGCATGCTGTCTGTAATCATGAAATTTCAGTGTGGCATTGAGCACCTACAGATACTTCAAGGACTGAGTCTTAAGTGCTGGCTAGCTATGACCTTCTATTAGAGGGCTTAAAAACTGGGGGGAAAGATGATTTCACTATGCATTTTGATTGTGATGTTTTGGTGTACATTCTGTTAATTTGATCCTCTTGTTACATAATGCTATGTGTTATTTCATATCCTTGGAACTTCAGTAATATCGTTTATGTCTCCTGTATCCTTGAAGTCCCAGGAGAAAATATCTCTCCCCCTAAAAAACATCAGCCGGCAGTTTATCTCTTGTCACAATCAAGAGGAAGTGCTGGACTTACTTTAGATAAGCAGTTCGGATAACAATATACAGACTCCCTTGTGAAACAGTCATAAGGAAACCAGCTGACATAAGAAAATGAAGACATCCAAGAGTAATGTTTAAGCAAACTCGCAGTAAAGTAGGTGAAACAGTTGGTCACAGCCTTTTAGAGCAGATGGAAACACCAGCGAAGTACAGAATGGACGGAGAGAGACTCACTTCTTGCTTCTGCATTACCATTGTGATGAGATGGATAGAAGGTAACGGAATATATGTGTGTCCAGGCTTGCGTTATATCAAAAATCAAAATAACGTGCTTAAACTGCAGCAGTTTTTACTTTTAGCCAATGTGTCAGGGAAATACATGGTATATTAAAAAGCAAAGTTCACCCATGGCAAAAAAAGATGTAAAATTTTATTGTCCCAAAGGGAAGTATCTGCTTGTGGACTGCAGTAAGAATTGTGGAGCCATTCTGGTTTGGTTTAGTAAGAAGCATGCCCCAAACTGGTTTTGATTTGTGTGTTTTCTTTTGTTAAGTTGTTTAGGTAGGAGTTTTTGCCTAAGTATGCTTACTGATTTCCATGGTGCTGGCAATAATGGTTTCAAAGAAAATAATCCCTTCCCATTCAAAAATTAAAACTAAAGATGGGAATAAACAAAACCAAAACCAGCACCTCCACCAAGGAAGGTAGCAGGACAAACAGGAAGTGCAGGAAGTGTTAGAGTCTGCAGTATAATTTTAACACTTGAGGATAGAAAGAAGTTGAGATCAAGATAAATGAATGTCAAATTTGCATCATTTAGTGGTTTATTTAGCAAAACAAGCTTATTGTTTCATTTTTTTTCATAAATATTTTTGAAAGGAATTTGTATCATCATGGAGGCTTTCAAAAGGAAACAACATCTTAGCAAATTCTTGCTCAAGTGCCAGTACTATGTGTGATCTGCCTTTATAAGAAGTTGTCTCAGCCCCTGACAACATTATTATTGTTATCAGTTATTCCGCTAGTTCAGTCAGTCTTTGATAATGTTTTTTTTTAAACATAAATTCATTTGATTTTTTTTTAACAAGGGTGAAAATCCAGGGTTCATATTCACTGCAACAAACATTGCAATTTTTCTTGAATATGTGCTGTGACTATCTATAATCTGCAACTTCATAGTTATGTTTCACATTTTTAAGGCTTGCCAGTAATTCATATTTCTACACTAGTTTATTGCTGAAAAAAATTAATGAATGACAGAAAGATATGAAGAAATGGGCATTCAGCCAGTCCCAATATATAAATAACTTTCTGAAGACACAGGGACATTTATATGCCTTTTTGGCCCCCATGATTGGAAACAGACTAAGAAACACTTGCCAGAGTACATTTACCTTTTTTTATTTCATTTACTTCACATACAAGACTGATTACCAACCTTTTGTAAATAGTGAAAAATACAAGGTCCATCTGTGAGCCAGAGGATGGAGGCAACATGTATGCTGGTGGAAGAGTGGCTGAAAGATCGTGTGTGTAGGAAAAAAAAGGAAATAATACCATTCAGTTTTACAGAACATGAGTTTTACTGGCATGTGATAAATTCAGTGGAAATCAGCTAGAACCTGTTGTATTCCTAGGATTAAATGTTAAATCCATTACTGGGGGATATTTTTATTGAAAAAATTGTATAGAAGGGACACTTGAGTCATGTAGTGCTACTTGTTTGGTTGAGCAGGAGTAACCACTAGCAGTACTGATTAGTACATTTTGTATTTAACACGCATTAGAATGAGAAAACCAGCACTAGCATTATATGTGAGCATTAGCTGTTTAGTGATAAGATGGATGTATTCTACAGTGCAGCATAATCAGATGCTTGTTTAACATCTGATACCCACTGTCCCCTGGGGTTGTAAACCTCCCTGTTGTTTTCACTGTTAAAACCCCTTCCAAATTTCCCTTCTTCATCCTTTGGTGGTTTTCATTCTTTGAAGCAGTTTCTGCAGTGGCAATCAAGGCAATGTTCCAGTGACTCTTAGGTAAGATCTGGAGGATTCCACAACATCCCTGGATTCTGTCCTTTTCTTGCTTCCCCTGTGTATTGCAGTCTGATACCCCAACCCCGTCCTCCAGCTTCCATGTATTCCCCAGCTCATGATAGCTGCTGTTCCTTCTTCTTTGATGGGCAGTGGGAGAAAGGAAGCTGTGAGGATGACAGTAATATGGTCTGCTGAGGGAGTTCCTTGAATGTGGTCCTCTGAATCTGCCACAGCCTTTGCTGTTGGGAGATTTCTTTCACCTCTTTTATAATTTTAATTCCTACCTGCTTTTTTTGGGGGGTGGTGGTGGTGTGTCCACAGCCTTGGTATATTCATAGGACAACTGAATCCTCACCCTGTTTCATTCCAGTAGTGTGTCTCTCAATAATCATTCCTCACTCCTATGTTCCCAGCACAGTTCCTGTTTCCAGTAGGCCTACTGGCCACCAGTGGTAGCCTGGTGCAGACCTGGTAACATGATAAGCAGCAGCCATTCTAAGGGAAGAATGTTAGGACCAACATTAGAACCAAGCATGTTTTTGTATGTTTATAAATACACTTCAGAAGGGCAGTGAGGCTCCTGACGAAATTAAATCAACAGATTTTACTTCTTGGGAAAACTGTTCCTCACACCTTATAGAAACATTACAGAAGAACAACTGAAGAAATTGCCATGAAAACTCAAATGAAGGATTTTACATGAAGTTTGCAGTAAGTTTGCATACTATGCTACAGATATCTGTTGAAAAGTTATACTTGCAATTTAACTCCACAGAATAACCTGAACACTGAATTGAGAATAATATTTTTATTTCATGTCTTTTTGAAGGATTAACTATTGCTTTTTATAAATGTGCAAAGACATGTAGGAGTAGAAATGCAAAGCATGGCTTCCACGCCATTAACATGTTAATTCATTTAGAGGGAATTGAAAAAGTAGTTTTAACTCTTATAGTATTTGCATCTTCATGCTACTCTGTTACAGAACCTGCAAGCAATGGCCCTGGCATGGTTAACAACCCTGGAGGGAGCACCAACCTTACAGATCATGGGATATCCCGCCATGTCCAGCATAGGAGTAGCATAGATCAGGAGTGGGATGACAGGTGCTGCAATCTTCTTTCTACTCATGAAACACAGCATTTGAGCAGTGATCAAAAGTTAGCAGGGCAGATTTAAACGTTAAACAGAAGCTGGATGGAGGCATGGGAGTGCCGTGTTGTGTGTGTGCGCTCCATTGGGAGAATGTCTATTGTACTGGGCAGCTTGGGAGTGCTGCGTGCTGTGCTGCACAACGAGGTGTCTGCATTTATGGCTAAAAGCAGTCATGCTGGTTTGCTGAAGCAACTCAGAGCTGGAGCATGTGCCTTGGGTTATGTTTGCTGTAGCTCCTGCTATGTTCCCATGGGTTGGTTAATGTGTCTGCCCATGTGGCCTGTAACTGTGCTCTGGCTTTGTGGTAGTCATAGAGTTGGTATGGTTCCAGCTTTGCTGTACTTTAACAAAAACTATCAGAAAAGAAAGCATTGTTTACTCTGAATTCTCTTCAATTCCCGCAGCAACTCAAAATTAGTACCTTTAATTATTTGGGAGAATGGATAATGTGATTAGAAAGCTGAGGAAAACTATGATTTGAGAATTAAATGTCACAAAGAACTGTATGTATGTAGTTGATCTCCTAAACTTTAGCTATTCTGTGACTTCAAGTAGTTTCACTGTGTTTTCAGTCTTTATGCTCGTGTGTTCTTTCATCATGATCGCTCATGTCCCAGAAAACTGAGTCCAACATATTTTGAGAGAAATGATAGAAAATAATGAGCAACTGAAAAAAAACAGGTTAGCAAACCAGAGGAATTCTCATGCATGGCTTTGGAACTAACAAGTGCCTTTTCAATAAACTAACTGCAAGATATAAAGTAAAAAAAAAGAGCTTCCATGTTTCCCATCATGAGCCATAAGAGAAATGAACTCAGCAGAAAAATGTCATGTTTCATTAGCATGTCAAAGATATCTCAAAGGGTACAGGAACACAGGAGAATCTGTAATAATCTTTGTCTTGACCCGAAAAACTAACTTTAGTACTTGTTACAAGGTAAGTGAATTCTGACAGTGTCAAATAGTTTCGAAAACTGCTAGAAAAGATACTGCATAAATGCGTAAATTGCATTGTCTAATTTAAGACACAGCAGAGGAAAAAAAAATGTTAAGTGGGACAGAAACTGATACTGCGTTTAAATTTCTGGATAATGTGTGTTGCCTTTTCATGATAACCTGACAAATTCATTGCACCAATTACCTGGAAATAAAAGAAAGCAGGCAGCTGTAAAAGCCACCGTACAAGAAACCAAACTGCACCCTGATAAATTTCAACAGCTTCAGAGCTTCCCACTCTTCAAAGGCTTTCTGGTATAAAAACTTCCATAAGACAAACTTGTGGAATAAGGCGGCATTCAGTGAAAACCAACTAAATAAAAAAGAAGGTGAGTTGTTATTGCAACAATTCAATAGCATGATGGTAAAAACTTTGGCATGAGTTTACTATAAAGCATGGTACAGGAAAATGTATTCGAACTGTTGTATAAGAACGGAGTGTATCACTAAGTTGTTCTTTGCAAAATTAGTTTTAAAAGAATGAGAGATATGATTATTGTGTAACAGTTAACAGATGTGTTGCAAAAGTAGATATGCTGCCTTCTTTCATATTTTGGTCTGTCACTAAGGTAAAATATACAGTACCTCTTTTTAAGGTTCTTTGCTTCATAGTTTGCAAGAAATGGAGGAATATTCTAAAAGAACTGCATTGATGAAAAACATTTTTATTTACTGTTCTACAAATTAAATCCACAGTAGATTTCAAAAAGAAATTTATAAAATAATGAGGACTACTGCTTCCATATTCTTTAGGCTAAAAAAAAACCTCCACAAATATAAGTGTATCAAACCAACGTACTTTTAATGCATCCTGTAGGTGAAAAACTTCATTCTAGAACATTAAAATTAATTCAAAAATTATTAAGGCATATATATTCAAAGTCATTCAAAAGATTGTTTTTCTTCCTCACAGGTGACAGACATGAATCTTAAAGAAATAAATGCTGTGATCAGGATGCAGCTTTCTGAAGTGCTCAGAAATGGAGAGATGCTTTTGGAACCCATGCTAGGCTGAAGACCTAGATTGAGATTCCCAGATTCTAATATAAATGTGCCATAGCAAAGTGCTGGCTAAATAATTTCTGAATAGTCAAACGCATTGTCCTGGCCAATACTGAAAGCTGTTGCTACTGCAGCCTTCTGCTTCCTCTACCAGCAGTGGCCACAGTCATAGTGAGCAAGAGGCATATAACAACCACTGAGCTGGATGATTTTATTTCAGCTGAAGACTGAGGTAATGCGTTCTTACTTTTCTTAAATAAAAAGGGGAGGGCCCTAAGGAGCATGAAGAATCTATAGAGGTAAATGGGAGCAATATAAGGTAGGTAGTGGAAAGAGAATATAAGCGGGGTTAGTTGGCTAAAAATAGAACAGGAGACCATAACTTAGACATAAAAACATTTATTGTGTTGCATTTTCTACTCTATTTACCCATTCACATAATAAATGCAGCAAGACAAAAGTACTAAGGAGAAACACCACTACTGAAGCAAATAATGGAGGACAGCTGATATCTTGGAGAGAAACGTTCAAGTTGTAAATTTGGATAATGCTTATGTTTAAGTGTGTGGCTGAGTATTGTGCACATTTTACCTGTTCAGGTCTACCTTTTTTTTTTTTTTTTAAATTTTTTTAGTTCAAGTATACATCTGACATAGGTGATCTGAAACAATGAATTTGGACAAAGGGAATTTTTAGTAAACAGGTTCCTGGAAAGATAAACAACTTAAGTCAGCTTGAAAAGAGTATTTGCAAAACCGTATTATTATATAAACTTCCTCTTCTAAACTGCTTTGTAATTGTCAGAAACACACAGTGAGCATATTACCTGTGTTGTGGGCTATAAAAGAGTAATTCAGATTTTAGGGTATCTAGTACCGAATCAAACCCATCGTGATCTAATGATTCAAAGCCTAAACGAGTATAAACTCAAGCTGCCAGTACAAATTTGCTTAAAGGGTTTGTTCATTAGTTTGTTGGATGGGTAACTTCAAACTGTCTGACTGTCTGTGGTTCTACTGTTCTGTGCCTGACTGAACCCTTCATAGTTAGCCCAGAATTTTCTTTTTGGTAGTTCCTTCTTACTGTCTTCCCCACTTCCTGTGCTCAGGTTTATTGTTTGCTGATGTCTTCATGTGTCCCTAGTCTAGGGACTCTTTCAGTTGGGTGTTTACACATCATTCACTCAACTCTTTCTGTTGTTCATTGCCTCAGTTATTCATTTATCCAAATTTTCCAAAACTTGCAGCCTCCTTCTCTTTTTGCTTTTGACCTCAGCATAAGCTATGTGGGTGCACTGGCCACACCTTAACGACATGCTCTGCCTCAATGGAGGTTGAGCCATCTGCCTCTCTTGGGTCTTCCCTGAGGCTTTCCTCTTCTTGGATTGCCATGAGAACCACACAACTCCATTCTGAGAAAGGAAATGCAAATGCTTGTCCTGACTTTGTCATCATCAATTCCAGTCAAAACTGGTGGTACAATGAAGCTGTGCAGAAAAGCTTATCCTTCCTATTTCCTCCCCGTAACTACTAATCATAAATCAAAACATAATTTATCAGAGATGATTGAATTTTATCTCAAAAGAGCAAAGTACCATCTCTTTAGACATTTCCCAGGATAGTGGACTTCTCTGTTGTCTACCTCAAGTCATCACTTTTCCCCACAGATTTAACATATCCTTGCCTGCCTTGTATAGCAACAACTCCTTCACCTTCCTGCCTCCCAGGAATAAGTAGACATAAACTGCTATTAGGAAAGAGTCTTTATACTCACTCTGGATCCATCATGGATTTCTATCTGGAAGGCTATAGAAATATATTGGTGAAACAGACCTTCAATGAGCAGGAGAGTGTTGCTGGGTAAAAAATAATCACCTCTCTCATTTTCTTGCCCAATGAGTCTTGGATGAATTGCTAGAAACAAAACTCCATGTCTTAGCCAAAAATATATTGCCCTTTGAAAACAGAGAGATCCTTTTCAGGAGTTTTCAGGGCTGGCATAGAGGGACAGGAATAAAGGGGTTATATGGCTAACACAGAGAAAAGCTGCTCAAGTGAGGCAAGCCTAGCATGCTTTGCTGTGTTCAGCACCCTGAGCTCAAGGGAGTGTCTTTGTGAATGGCATGCCCTGTCCAAACCTTGCTGGCTGTTTGCGTTCTCCACACTAATTAACAATGCCATAATGCAGTTGGTGATTCTCAGCCTACGAATGATCACAGCAATCTGCCTCTCAGCTCAGATAATTGTTAATAGCCACTGCCATGTCACGTATGTTCAGCACAGATCTCAAAACACATCGCCTTCTCTATTATGTGTTTCTTTCCATAGTCTTTGCCCCACCTCAGCACTTGCAGCTTTTCCCACTGCCACCAACTCTTTTAAAAACCTCAGATGTTAATAGCACGAATATTAATTTTATTCACATCGAGAATTTCTCCCAGCAGGGCCAGCTCAACCTCCTTTGCTTCATCTCCACATGCAACTTCTCTTGCCCTATGTGGTCACTGAATAAGGAAGCTTTCTCCTAGAAAAGGAACTTCAATACAAATGTGTTTAATTACTATGACCAGCCCCTGCCTTAGCAGCAACTCTGTTTATGCTGCTTAGAGAAAGTGTGTCACAGTTTAAGACTGAGCTGACAGTGAGGACACTAGATGGACTTGGATACTAAAGCACTTCTAGTCACAGTTAAATATTTCATGTTAACAAGTGACACCACTTCCACATTCTGTGTGGGAGACAGTGCAGTTCAGGACAGAAGCCAGGCAAGTCTCTAACACAACCTGCCTCTCCTGCAGCAGGGAGATGGTTCAGTCCTGGGGAAAGTCAGACAGGTGAGTGCAGCAGTCCCAGCCATGCGATGGGCAGTCCAGGTGCAGGGCCTTGGGGTCCCTGCAGTTGACCCTGGGGCTTCTGCTGGACCTCTTCCCTAGCAACAACCTGTCAGTAGCGCACTCACAGCCTGCCCTGCTTCAAAGTCTTCCACACCTCTGGCAATAGAACAGCAATTAACAGGTTAGTTGTGGGGGAGTAATTGGAGAGTAAGCAGGGTTTAACCCCCTTCAGTGCCTCTGACAAATTGTCACTAAGTGGCATTTTATTTTTGGAGGACTAAGATGGAAATGACCTGGTGTTTTCCAAGAGACTGGTTGTGGATCAGTCTGGCCCCAGGAAAAGCTACTGACAAACATGGCGTGGATACATCAAACATGTAAGTCAGTCCTGGGCAAAGTTCGAATGAGAATTGTCAGGCAGTGCATTGACAGTTTGTATAGTCACAGAAAACCACTAGTGTGTGGTCTTGCTAATGCAACAAAGGTATTTGAAATACAGTTGTGTAAATATGCATGACCCAGTTAAATTTATATTGTTAGATGATCCAGACATGGGTAGACTTTTCTTAAATACCTTGGAATTATGGCCTGAAGCTCATTCACAAAGAAGGCGGTACAAGTATGTTGATCAGTGTCATACTGTACTACCATAATCCTAGTCAATAATTTGATCAGTTATTTCACAATTACGTTAATGAATTATGATGAAATTTTAAAATGCAGTAGAATATGGAAATTACTATATTGCAAATGTAAATATTTGATATTAAAATATGCAGTGTTTGTTTATACCTTATTACAACTACATACAATGTGGAATGTAATGGGTGTCAACTTAGTTCCATAAATATTTTAGAATAAAATTACACTTTTTGCTGTGTAGTTTGCAGAAAACTGAGAGCTGCAGTTGGTCATTTATGTAAGTGGTTGTATCCAAGTATGCTCTCAGAGTAGATAAATATACACAGAAATACTTAAAGATCATACGTATAGCTGTCTTACTGCTAAAAAGATTGAACACAAAGTAATGTTACAATAAATATTTTTCTTCCTAACACCAGTAGTGAAACTGGTTTAAGTAGATGATTGTTTTGAAAATCTGTAGGGTACTTCTATTTATATTACAGTCTCTAACTATGAGGACAAGTAAATCTCCAATGAATTGAAATAGGACTTTGTGTATATTATGTCAAGGGGATTATTAATTTAAAATGTCACACGATAAGTGTAAAGTATTTGACATAAACTAGTAGTGCATGATAAGGCAGGTGGCATCCAGTAAAGAAATTCCACTCCTATCAAAATGTTACGGTGCTTAAATTTGATTCATTCTCAAATTTAATTATGTGTTTGTTTTAGCAGGGATCACTTATAGTGTGATGAGCAGTCTTCTTTCACTGCTCTACTTCTGCAATCCGCGGAGGCAGCTGCTTGTAGTCTCATGAGAACTTTGTCTCACAATCCTACATGGTCAGGAATGCACTTAGCATACACACCTTTAAGTATTAGGATAAAACCAACACCAACAATAAGCCAGTAATATGCCATGCAGCTAGCGTAGTATATGATGAGAATTAAACAAAGACCAACTTGGACAAAGTAATTTCAAAGACTAAAGAAAATGCTTGGAGGAACATCAACATTTCCTCCTATATTTGCTCCAGCATGACACATAGACTGAACATGTCAGACCATGCACGTTCAAAGATCAGTTACTGCCAAGAAGAGACTCCCTCCCTCTTGTCTTTCTCTAATATATATGAAATTGGCTGTCTTCAAGCTAGATCGCTATCTGCTACTTGGCTCAGGATAGAGGGTTGCAAAAGGCACACTTCCCACACTAAGAACAGCCTATTTACTAAACAGCTGGAGCTAATGAGACCAGAGTACACTAATGTTTGTGACTTGCTCTATTTCTGCAGATTGCAGTAATGGTTCTCTGCCAATGCAGAAAGCTTTGAACAGATGCACTCATTCTGTTTTCTCTGGTCCTCACAGTATTCATTGCAGCAGTCCTGGTTTGCTGTACATGATTGATTTTAATGGGTCCCACATATGAATTTGAGTTTGTAAGAAAAACCCCACACCACTCTTCTAATCAGCAGGCCCAAAATTCTGAGGCACTAGGCAGAGCCCTGCAAGTGTTACCTTCTGTTAGTTCTGTGAGAAACACTGTTTCTTATCTTGCCCAAAGTAGAAGGAAACACAGCCTACAGCTCAGAGGTACAGGCAGCCGCAATGAAGGGGGGCTGGAACAGATAACTTACTGTCCCTTCTAGGCAGATGCCATTATTTTCCATAATCCCTGTGCAGCACTTATATATTAGTCTAATAAGTTCCTTAGAAACTGGCAGGGTAAAATTATGCTAAATAAGCAATATTTACAAGAAATTCTTCTGATCCTTCCCTTGAGGCATAATTGAACATTACAACTGACTCCTCAAAAGCAGCTGCTCCATTTCCAAGCCCTTTACTTCTAAGGAAAAGCATTTTGCAAAAGGAAAAATCTTTAAATTATTGCTCTTCCTTTGAAATTATTCTCTTTGGATATCAATTTGTCTGCTAACTCAGATGCAGTGCTCCGACTAATCCCTCCTTTCTAGACTTTACATTTGGAATTATTCA
Source organism: Cephalopterus ornatus (assembly GCA_013396775.1). NCBI lineage: Eukaryota > Metazoa > Chordata > Aves > Passeriformes > Cotingidae > Cephalopterus > Cephalopterus ornatus. Next base: position 902 of record VZRE01004319.1, on the reverse strand, counting down.
TGGAGTCGAACAGGCTGGACTAGGTAGGTTCTTTGCATTTCACACAGCAGAATGAAAATTACTAATTGAGAAGCTGTATGTTGTGAAACATTTTTCTATGTCAAAAGAAAAATCCTGTCAAATCTGTGACTATAATATTTATGCTCATATATATTTACTTTACTTTTGGTAGAAATATAAACGGTAGAAATAAAACAGTACATATTTTTCATGCTGATACCTAAAATTACATGAATTTTGGGCTTCATACACACACCGTTTTGGCCTAGGTAGTAGATGCTAAGTTACAGCACAGGTTTATTTTTTTTTTCCCCAAAACGGCAAATATTTTAGAATAGGGTTGTGTACTGTGTACAGAACAGGGTGTTGTGTTCTGTGACCCTATAAAAGGACTTCAGAGGGTGATGCTCAAGTGTAGGATAAAGTTCTGTGAGCTCTCTGAGTTGAAGAACTCCTCGGGCCGATCCCTAAGGCCCAGAAGAGGGCAGTGGTTTGTAAACACTCTCCTGCCTGGAGCATCGGAACGTCCATCCTGCTGGAACCGCCGTAGGGCGCACCGGTGGCAGAGATCGGTGGATGGGGCTGGCGGAAAGGGGGCAGTTGACCACTGTACCCCCAGGCACCTGTCCCACCTACCGCA
>VZRE01004318.1:15059-41014 GCA_013396775.1 Cephalopterus ornatus | reverse complement strand
GGGGGGAAGGGTTGGGGTGCGACAGAGGTGGTGGTTGGTGGCATCAATAATATGGAAAGATTTAATATTTGGTCATGCGTGCCTCTGTCACTCAGAACTTTCAGCAGCTCTGGAACTTGTATTTGCCAAAAGGATCACAGTCTTGAATTTTTTAAAAAAAGCCTTTTCATCCTTTTCATCTCTCTGTCTTTGACCATAGCCTCTTTTTATTTAGTGTGACTTCTTTACCAGTTGTTCTGACAGTGTACTGATCAGTGCAGATTTTATTTGTCTAATACTCTTCATCTGTAGTTTTAGGAATTACCATGATTTGGTTCTCATTGATCCATGTTGATCCTAGTTCTCTTTTTCCCATCTTATTTTCATTCCCTTCAAAGGATGCAATGTCTTTTGTTTTGCAATATTCTCTGTGCTATTCAACCCTAGTTGCCTTCAATTGTTCTTAAACTTACCACAAAAAATCATATTTGTTTCATTTTATTTTTTGGATTTGGTTATTATTTGCCTTGACAGTGCAGAGGTCTCAGGTATCAGCTGCGGTATTTTCCTTCAGTGGCAATTCTTTTTGCTTTTCAGATAGCTGACCATTTTGCATAAGCAAAGAACAGCTAAAAAGAACTGAAATTTCACTCCAAATATTTTAGTTTATTCTAACTGAAACAATATGTGCAGTTTTTATTTACACACTTACATATTATAAGCTTTCAGAGATCCTGAAAAATAAATGTTTTAATTTTTATGTTTGGGTGGGTGGGTGGTTTTTTTTGTTATTATCCTTCATTTCAGGGCAATGGATCTAATCTTTCAGCTGACTTGAAATCAAGTTGCTCTTTCCAAATTCAGGCCCCGTAGATCAAAAAACATTGCCTTCAACTTGCAAGGCTTTGCAGAGTTAACTCCATTCAGCCTTTGTGAGCATCTTATAACTGTGATGTGGAGGAAGGAGTTTCCATTTTTGAAGTTATCCTGACTGTCAATAAAACAGCAGTGGTGCTCCGAGAAAATAGCCAAAAGTATTGTGCTTATTCTGCTATTGCATCTTCTATGTGCTTGGTTTTGAACTGTAATTATTTGCTTCATTTTTAGACCAGATCTACTTGCCTATATATACCCATGGTCAGACTTTTCTGCTTCTGTTTGATTCACATTACATCTAAACATTACTGAAAATATAAATACAAATTTACTTCAACTACTTTTTCCTTCTTTCCCAATCAGGCTCTTTTCATTTTTATGACTGTTATTTGCTCCCCTTTACCTACTCTAGACTGTCTCAATATCTTCTCTGACCCCCGCAGCCCTGTCTCACTCTTTTTTTTTTGCTGTGTCCACTTCCATGTTACTGATGGCAGCCAAACTGTCTTCCTTCACTTCCTCCCACCTTTACTGTAGAGCCAGCCAGCCGGTTTCCTCAGCTGGCAAGGACCACAGGAGGCTACCCATTAACTGCAGGGAGAAGCAGGTCAGCCCTCTCCACCCCTTGATCCTGTATGACAGAGAAGAAGTGTTGGTGATCATAGAAGCTTTCAGGAGCGGAAAGAAGAGAGAACATGCCGCCAGCCCCCAGGTTCAGCCGAGCGAACAGAAAACCAGCGATACCAGGATTGGAAGAGAGACAAGCTCATCACAGCAGCAGCCCGGCCTCCGTTGTAGCCCTGCCTCCGATGTAGTTTCATTGGTTGCTCCCCATGTCTTTCCCCGGTCCCTGGGTTCCTATTGGATGTGGGTCAGCCCTTCTCCCTGAGTCTTACCCAATCACCCCAATCACCTCTCGTTGTTAATCCCTCCCCCGATGTCCCTTTAAAGAACCGGGAACTTTTGAATAAACCCTCTTTGCCTGCCAGCCCTGGTCCGGTGTGTGTGTGAGTTCCTGAGCTCTGAGCTCCCTATTCAGGAACCTGGGGAGCTGGAGGTGGGGAGCATTCCCTTCAACTCTGTCAAAGAAGGACAAAAAGCTCCAATGAGTTGCTTCTCTGTGTGTCTTGTGTGTCCTGTGTTCTCTGTCTGACTCAGCTTTGTGGCCTCCTTGAAGCATAAGCTTTGTTAGCATCATTCAGATTGGAAAAATACTATTTAATGTATTCACAGATTTCAGTGAGACCATTAATCTTGGGGAGGGCTACCTTGGTGGGTTATTGGTGGACTATTTTTCCTCCTGCTCCTTTCAGCATCCTGAAAAAATGTGTCAAGCGAAGAAAAAGGAGATGTTAGAAGATTATGGTTGCAAATTTTAAAGAACAAAAGGGAATTTATCCCACTTCAATTTAAAATTAAACATATAAAATAGTAGAATCATAATATTCAACATTTTTACCTATAGTGAGGAAACAAGACATACTAACTGAGATGTCTGGTTGTCTAGGACAGTCAGCAGCCACACCTGATTTGGTATGACTGAAAGCACAGAAGGCCAGTTTCAGTACAAAATAAGAGGCTAGTTTATGGATGAATTCAAAGGAACTTTGATTCAGCGCAATTTTTTTTGAAAGGTTCAGTAAACAATTTGCCATTTTATGCTTCTTAATAGCAGGAAAATTAACTTGTAGAAAATTATGTGCGGTTCCAAACTTTTCTCAGCTGCAACTCCACAACTGCACTTAAGACTAATAGACTATTTACAATTGTAACTGAATAAGTTTTGGCCTTCTGTGTAATAAATTTTTACTTTCCTGACTTCCAAATATTTATAATTATTAAATTTAGGCAAATTTAAAAAGACAATTTAAGCAAACCTGAGTCAAACAGCTGTATTTCATGTATTTTTTAATATTAACTTAGTAATGATGTTAATGTATAAATTTCTGTGGGAATAAATGGATATCTTAAACTTCTTATTTTTAATTGCTCGTGCAAGTTTGACTTCTTTTAAAGGTACTGTCTATAGGATGAATGCTTTTTACACATTACAGTTTTGTAAAAATGCAGCCTGACCTATATTTACATTATTCCTTAATTAAATACTATGGCTTAAATTTACTTAGAAATGGGATCCGTGGAGTTTAAAAAACCAGAGTTCAGAGCAAAGCATTGTACCAGGCTATAAAGTTTACCACACAATGACTGTGAAATAAACGATCCAAAGGTAATGCACCGATTTAATTAAACTCGACTGAAAATCAAGGTAGAGATTTGTGCCTGTCACTCTTGGGTATGGAGAAGGGGATGAAAGGAAGTCTGAGGGAAGTTAGAGACTTTACTGCAAGTCAGGAAACTCAAGGCAATCCTGACCACATGCAAAAACGTTAAGCTTTCAGTTCTCGTACTAAAACCTGGAGGTTTTATATGCTGGTGCTGAACAGTTCAGCCCAAGGAAAGCAAGGATTTCATTGCTCAAAATACAAAAATACATTGCTCAAAAGTGACTGAACTTCACAGGATACAGGATTGGAATTAAAAATATTTTCTGATCTCAATACTCGCTACACAAGAGGTAAAGCAATAACGAAGAGCAGTTACAAAAGATAAAAAAGCTTTGGGGAAAAAGTGGATGAACTAGTATCCTGAAGCCACACATGAAATGTTGGGGTGGTTGGTATGCCTGAATATGCTTAGGGCATAGCTGAGGGCTCAGACCCAGAAGGCTTTTTTACAAGCTGGATGAAAGAGTTATTGATAAAAGCCAATTTAGCTGCCCCAGTTGTGCTGGCATCTGTCAGGAGCCTTCTTGCTAAATAAACTTCTACTTTTCCCTTTCTGTGTAGTGTGCTGGTGGGTTGTGTAATTGTTTTTGTAATAAAAAGGCTCCTTAAAACATCAAGAATTGCTTCTAATCTGAATTACCAAAGTTCCACTCTGGGAATATATATCCAGATTACACTGTGTTACTTTTCAAGAGGAGACAGATGTTCATGGCTGTGAAACAGATATTTCAATATATTGGTTTTGTGCATTTCACTACTCAGCCAGACTTTGGGTACAAGGCAAGAGACATATGGACAGATTTTAACTCCTGATGAAGCAAGTATGTTTACACAGGATTGGTGAAAGTGAGATTACTGTATTTTCAGCAATGCAGAAATTCATAAATTAAAAAAATCCTCCCAGAACACTTTATGATGGAGCAGCAAAATTTGAAAATAAAACATCCTATAACATAGTGGGTATATTTCTCTATGTGATATCTTTATTTAATTCTTAAAGTAAGATTCAGAAGAACAATGCATACTAAAAACATCATTCAAGGGGAAAAAGAAGGAAAAATATCCTGGGGGTCACTTCTCATATCATTATGTCATGGCTGAATTTTAGTTACCTGAGACAGACATCAGAAGGCAAATTAAGAAGCAAGACCTGCTAAAGCATATATTCCAACCATAATTCCTGTTTGCAGCTTTTATTCATGGGATATGCTTATGTGCACATGGAAATATATATGTAGTCCAGTTGACTATAGGCTTTTTTCACATGAATATGACCTGCAATACGGAAATATCCTGAGGTACCCACCAAATAAATTAGCACAAGGCAAGGCCACTTGATAGTGATTATCACCTTCTTCAGTTGGCTTAACTGAAGCTAAAATGGTTTCTGTGATACAGATGCTCTGATGGATATGAAGTTGAATGATGGGAAGTGCAAATATTGCTTTAGACATGACTCCCATTAGAGGGAATGCATCTTACTTTGATAACGTGGGGAGAATTTTTTCTGACTGCAGGAAAGCTTATTCGAAGTTCTTTAGAGTTAAGTTTAGGGATGTCTGATCAAGTTCATAGAATGATAGGATGATAGAATGGTTTGGGTTGGAAGTGACAGTGAAGATCACCTACCTCCAACCCCCCTGCCATGGGCAGGGAACTTTCCACTAGATGCTTAGCAGTTTTCAAGGCATGCTTAGATCTGGCAGAATGCCCAACCTCACTGATGAATATTCACTGCAGAGTGAAGGGGAACTTACCCACTTTAAAAGCTGCCAGACAATTGTCCTCAGAGCCCATATGCGCTGGTTATTATTATAATCATATTGCACCAATTGCTCTTTTAGGCCAGATCTCTTTTTAAATGAGGAATTAAAATCTCAAGGAATTAAGTTCTTTGGATATGGCACCCCACTGGTGAGCAGGCACAAGGGATTTGGGTCCTCAGAAAGTGAGGGTTCATTGGTCCCTTACCAACTTTCATTGTAACAGATTAGTAGGAAGCGTTAATTTATATGTATTTCTAAATCCCCTTTGATTTTACAAAGCATTTTCTACAACAGTATTTTTTGACCTGGAGATCCAAAGAATATCTATACAACATGGAAACATTGCCTGTCATCTTAAATGTGTTAATTTTATTTTATGGGGTGTCTCCTCAATTTTGTAGTGCAACTTAATGATAAGGAGTAACTGACTGCTAGAATTTACATTAGGATGCTAGGATTATAATGATATTAAGATAATTATATCATGTCACATCTTATTTGTCTGCCTCCTAAACAGACCTAATCTCTCCCCATGTGGAATTATTTCCTGGCCTCTGATCACTTGCTTGTAAGTCCTTTCAGTTTATTGTATTTCTGCCCTGTTTTGTGAGAAATGCTGACAGACAGTAAGCAGGATCAAAACTGAAGGGTAACTATTGATTTATAGGACTATATGATAAATGCCTTCTATAAAGTGTCTTCTATTCCATCTCTTAATACTTCCTAAAAGACTCTGGTTTTGTTGATGGTGGTTTTATTTTCATTTTTAACTTACGGCTGCACATTGAGCAGATGGCTTCATTTGAGCCACACACAATGCTGTCTAGGTCTTTTAGCTGAATGTTTACAGTTAATTTAGAAAAGTCCAAAACTCCCACTGAAGTCAATGGGGAAAATAAGAACTGCTGAGGAAGGTCCAGAGGCTGGCAAGATGCTACAGTCTAACAATCTTCAGTGTAACTTTGAAAAAAAAGAAAACATATTTTAATGAGATACAAACATTAAAATGATAATTCTGATATCTTTCTTTAGGTAAAACTGGCAGTATGAGATTTGGCTATCTATTTCTTGGAAGAAAGATGATGTAATTCGAGCATTAAACATTATAAACAGGTCACAAAACTATATCTTCCTCATTCCACAAACCAGAAGAATGTAGTACAAAGTTTCCACAGCTGGATATTTCAGCATTATTCTGGAGGCACACAGACCCATTGGTGTTTAGCATAACTAAGAATCACAGAGTTATTTAGGTAACTCTGCATGGAATCAAGATCCACTTCAGTTATTGAGCTTTCAAGGTCCTTTCCCCTGGGCCTACTGGTAATATTGCTGAGGGCAATGACTCCTTCACACAAACCAAAGAAAAGTAATGGAGGAGAGCCCGGCAGTGAGGAGCAGGACAATGAAGAGAGCTGTTGCCATTACTTGCCTCCTTCTCCAGAAAGTTACACATGGAAGATGCACAACAGCATAGGACTCTAGAAGTACAGAGCATAAACATCTGTATCTCAGCTCAGTCTCTTGTCTCCTTCAGTCATGGGAAACAGGTATACAGATTGGATGCAATGTCTGACATTTAGCACCTGTGTGGTCTTGACTCTATACTCAACTAGATGAGCAGAAGACATCTACAATACAGGCCTTTACAATCCTGCCCTGAATTAGCAAAAGACTAACCGTGTGTGAAGAGCTCTAGGCACATGCATGTCCTTGCTGACCACATATGCAGCTGAACCTCCTGTAAAATGTGGATAATATTTCAGTAGCTCATGCAGTCCTTATGGGAACTCTCTTTAGAATTTGAACAGAACACGTATCATCCTCTATTAAATTCTGGTTTTTTATTGTGTTCCAGTGTCTGGTCTGTACATTTCTCAAGAACTATTCATTTCTCTAATGCTTTTCCATGGCAATATAAACCTATTCAAAGTGATAAGTGGAATGGGCATGAACTTCACATTTTGTTAGAGTAATCTAACATATGCAGTTAAAATACTACTTTTGTGTATTATTGCAGTTTTTGTTTCCTGGTACAAACTGAGGTTGTTTGTTGGAAATAATGTGTCATTGCAAAAAAATCCTATTCTTTCTCTAGCTACCTTACAAGTAATTTATGCAGATTGCTTTAAGAACAACTACTTATAGGCATTATATGCTGGAACAGATTTTGTCTTAAAAATCCATTAGGGAATTAAAGAAAACCATATTCAGTGACTGACTCTGTTGTGTGAGTTGATGAATAATTTGACAGTTTTATTTTTGCAAGCTCATATGTTCATAGATAATAATTTTTATCTAGTGTGGGGATTTTTGCTGTCAAAATGTTTCTTCTGCAATAGGAATTTACTTAGGGAAAAACAGAGAATTGCATGTCCAGCAGTCATAGGTCACTAAACACTTTAAAAAAAAAAAGAAAATTTCTGTGAGGCTCCTAAAGGCTTGCAAAGATGACATTCTCAGGGAAATGAGGATAAAGACTACTTCATTACTAAAGAAAAATATTAGTTCCTTTTGGTTTCTTACATTTAGAATGCTAGCTTGGGGGAAATCTTGCAAAATCTTACTAAAGGTGAGGTTTGTATATTTTTTCTGAACTATGTTAGGGACAGTCTGTTTCATATTTTTCAAAATAGGCTTATTTACAGTGCCTTTTTCCTCAACAGCTACTCATCTTGAAATACCTCTGTGAAGAAAACCAACATGTCAACTTTTCAAACCAAAGAGTTAAAAGAAATTCCATCAATAATTAGGATGTAAGTGAATGACAAGACTTGTATTTTATGACGGGCAAAGCCAAATGATAAAGCTAAGATCTGCATAATTAGGAGGCTACTTTGTCTAGTTTCTATGGTCCTCTCTTGAATAAGAGCCTTACACAGTAGTGTGTCCATTCCCTTACATAGAGAAGTATGTCTAAACTAAGAAGAAGCAGCTTCAAGAAACGTTAAGTAACATGTTGAAGTCTTTTTTTCTTTTTTTTTTTTTAAATGATAGCACCTAAAAAAACCAAATGAAAAGTCTGAGCTGGCTGTTGCCAACCCAAGAGGTAGTGGACATGTTTGTGTTAATTCATCCGTGTGGCCAAGATGACCAGAAGCAGTCATTTACTAGGACATGAGAGGCTTGATTCTGTCTCCCATATATATGAATAGAGTGACATCTGAAATGCCCTCACGTATCTGCCTTAGGCCACCACTTCAGAAATGTGTAGACCTCTTCTAGCCCTGTATCATGTTTGCTGGGCCCTTGGAGAGGTCTTGGACATCTTAAAAAAAGATGTCTGTTTTTAGGAAAGTGAACTGTGCACAAGGTGACAGTTGAAGCAGCTTTTTTCTTATCTGGTATTATATATATAAAAACAATATGCACATTTTTTGGGGTGTGTGTATTTTCCAGTGTGTTTTATGGGGACATTTATAATGTCTGTAAGGGACTGAAAGTAAGATGTGGCTGAGGAAAGTGTGGGAGTGACAATAAGCCAAACTGCCACAATTGCTTTGCAGTGAACAATTCAGAGCCCTTTCTTCTTTTGCTTACAGAGGAGAAAGTGGTGAAATTCATGTGTTTTTTTAATTTGTTTTAATGAACTATTGGATGGCAACAGCTTAGATCATTACATAATAACAATGCTGCAACACTTGAACCTTAGCAAGTTTTTAGCAAGGGGTCCAAGTATTAATTTTTAATTAGGGAAGACAAAGGTTTATGATACTCCTATGTATTCTTCATTTGGCTAGGCCCTTAGTTAATTATAACCTTAGGGACAAAACAATATTCCCTCACCCGAAGACTGTACCATTATCCCTAATTATTTGCATATTTTATAATATTTGCATTCAGGAGGAGATAGAGAACGAAACTGAAACATGGGTTCAGTACAAACAAATATTAGCTTTGTTTAAAGAGGCAATATTCTCCAATGGCTAGACTCAATCCTCTTGACTACTCTCTGTTCTTTAGCCAAATCTTCCATGTCTTCCACAAACCTCAAGATTTACTTTCTAGGCAAGGTGTTAATTAAGCCTGATTGAGTTCAAATGTCTGTTAAATCCAAATTTCCACCTGTTCATTGGAACAGCTTTGAAAGAATTGGTCTTGTGATCCTCTACCTTCATCAATTCTTTGGACCTATTCTGAAAAGTATACAAATCTTAGAAAGCACAGGTGGATGCCTGTTTAATGGTGTTGATTAGTACCTCAGTTCCCAGCTCTCTACTTTCTGTCAGCTTCTCCAGCACAGGTGCCTCCTGGTCTATGTTGCTGATGGTCAGTCTGGGCAGGTGGTTGCTGCTGGGTATCTTCAAACTCCTGATTCTGGGTATTCTTTTTTATTTTTTTGCCTATAACAGTCTTGTTCTGTATCTAAATGTTTGCTATCCGACCGTCTGATTTTTGGCCAGGACTTCAGTTGTTCCTTGCTGACAATTTCCAAGGCTGCAGAAAGCTGCCAAGGGGGTCATTAGCACAAATCCATAAACATCTGCTGTGAAAGGGTTTTTCATGCCAAAGATAATAAAACTGTGAAGGAAGTAGAGCTGCCCCAAATAAGACAGGGAGAGCAGCACTTCTTCTGTAAATGAAATCAGGCTCTGCTGGGAATAAGGACTTTTCCCTCTGTGTTCAGGTTGGTGGTTCATCAGTCCGGTGTCTGACCAGTCTCCTGGAAACTGAAGCTGAAGAAGGAGGGATTTGCTTCAGGAAGAGGAAAGATGGGAACTAAATATCCCTTGTGCAAGATGCTGAAGGAAGTGCAAGAGCTAGAAAGAACAGGGTACATACATACATATATACTTTACGTACCAATCAGGGTGCAGTCAGATATATATATGTTTAGGTTTATACAGTTCATCTGCCCATTGCACAATGCAGAACGTTAGGTGATGAGAGTGCATAAGGGATCTGGTACAGTGGATTTTATATCCTCCCTTTTCCTCTTTTTCTTCTACATGATAAATTGGTGCATGGTGGATGCACACAGGTGCTTGTATCTAGTCCATGCTTTGTGCTAGGCCAGAAAATTAAGGATTAGGCTAGTTCCTAAGTAACTGGGATGTCACTCAGCTGAGTATCAGACCAGTGTTCCAGTCAGCTCCCCAAGGTGAAAGACAAAGCTTTTCATCCACCCATGCAGCACCCAGTGACTTCCAAGGAAAGGAAGTGAATTGGAAGAAAAAGATCTCCAGATGTTCCCCTCTCAAGATGCTCCCTCATAGATGAAACACAAAATTAATGGTTGTGGTTGTCCAAACACATCCAATGCCCCTCAAATCAGACTTCTAACTGCAAAAGAGGTTCTATTCATCTTCAGAAATACAAAGATCACAGAGGAGGTAGGAGAGGATGGGATAAAAATACATATGATGGACTGCTTTGCAGACACATTGAGCAATTGCCTGATACAGTACAAGTGAATGTAACTTCAAGCATAAAGTGATTAACAATTAAGTGATGTGACCCAGGGGAAAGTTAGCTGGCAAATAATTTTTTAAAAAAATCTGTTTCAGAAGACAGCATACTAAAATATTTAACTTTATGGATTATCATTGCTGCTGTTTTCTTTCTGTGTAAATAAGTATGATAGGAAACTTAGATAGCAGGACCACCTATTTAAAAATACTGTACCTACAGCTGGAATTCTCCATGCAATGATACTGAAATGGAGGACAGCACAAATCAGATTTTCCACTCACTTCCAAGTACGTACATATCAAATAAGTCTTTTGGACTTCAGTGTTAATTTTTGCTAGAGAAAATCTAAAGTAATCTATATAATGATATAGAATAGAATTATATATGTAAAAATATATTTATTCTAAAATTGTGTAAAATACAGAATAAAAATATAAGAAGAATTGGGCCCTGAAAAAATGAGAATATTATAGGATTTTTTAAGTTAGACTCTAGTGAAGGATGGCCTGTCCCTGTGGTATAAAGATTCTACTATCAGTTGTCTACAATTTCACTAAACTTTTAATCAAAGACATGCACCATGGAGAATCTGGAGAAGGTGGGATTTATTTGCTTGCTCACTGCAAAAACATTTCTATTGCTTATAAAAATGAGATTAGGGAAAGCACATCACTTTGCCCTTATTAACTGTGAGAAGAATTCTTTCACTGTGATGTCCTTATGGACATGGCTAGGAAAAGTGATTTGAGGCCTGATGTGGCACGGCAGCATTTTCTTTCAGGGATGTGTCTTTTGTCATTATTGCACACTAACTGCCCAGATATGGCCCCATCATAAGTCTTTAGAAAATGTTTATCTTCATATGCTCTTTGCACAGTTGTTAGGCTGGCTGCTGCATTCATGGAAAGGCATCTATACAGTGAGTGTGCTCTAGCTTTTTAAAGATGTTCTTCCTGGCTCCTGTGGTACCAACAATGAGACACATCCCTTCTTGCCCTTTCAAGGCTTTCCATGTACAAAGGAGAAAAATGCCTGGGTGGAATAGGAGGGAGAAAGAACAAGGGTCTAAACTAGGATGGTAAGGAGAAGATGAAACGGGGTAAGGATCTGAGAGAGTAGGGAATTCAGACTGAGGAAAGAAAGGATGTCTGAGATTTAGTAATGAATTTGGGGGCAGGATGGAGGAGAGAATTCCATCTACGCAACCTGGGAGAGTAGGACTAGCGTGTCAGAGGTGAATGTTAGCATGAAAAGAAGAGGTGTGGAGAGTCTAATGATTTGCCTGACATAGCTAAGCCAGGAGTTTTAAGAAAAAAATAGTCTGTGTTTAGTGTAACTAAATGTTATCATAAAGTGTAGAGAGCTGCATTTAGGCCTGTGTGGCTTTGGAGGTCAAATGATGATCCTATTTTTTTGTCCTGCCAAAGTAGCAAATAGAGAAATGCTGAGATTTGGGGATTTTTTTGGTTCTTTTCTTTGGTTTTTTCTTTGTGCAGCTTTGAAAGGGAATTAATAGTTTGTTTTGGGGTTTTTTTTGACAAGCATAAAAAGCATCCTGCTCCTCAAAGTTCAAGTATTTATGAGGACTCAGTGAAAGCAAGAGCCTGAAAAACATAGAAACACTTACAGTGCTTGCCTTGGAGCATGTGTTACACCCTGCATGATACGAACCATCTAGAGGACTGGTGTACCTCAGCACATGCAGTGATACCCTTCAGTGTGGTCGCTTCTGATATTTATACAGCCTAGAAAACACTGAGACTCAAGGGAGAAATGATCACAGAATATAAATACTTTCTGGTAGAATAAGGAGCAATGGCCTGAAACTAAGAGAGGAAACATTTAGACTTGCTATTAGAAAAATGTCCTTAATGGAGAGAGCAATTGGGCAGAAGAGCAGATTAGAAAGAGAAAAGATCGAGGAACTGCTGCTATTTTAGATTACATTAGGTTGAGAATAATAGCAAAAGCCAACATTACCTGTGGAAGTTCACTTTAAGTGTTTCATACTTGTAAAGGGTAGGATTTTTTAATTACAATATACAGTTATTAAAGAATTTTTCAAATCCTAGTTATTTTTCAAAGCAATGGATATAGTAAATAACAATTGCAACCAAAGGAAAATTCATTGGGAGAAAACCATAGTAAACTGGAAAAGTACCTGAAGAGGTTCTGAAAATTCTTCACCAGAATGAAGATAAAGCACATACACTCATGGTATTTCTTGGTTACCACTTCTGGAAAACTTACAACAGTATTGGATACCATGAATTGAACTACCTGGGAGAACCGAGCCAGCTGTGACAGGAGGGATATGTTCAGCAGTATCCAAATCATGTGCAATCTCACTTTTCCACTAGGGTGAAGCTTGACAGCTCTGAAACCTGTCTGATCTGTCATGCTGGTTGCCTGAAGGAGTGGTCATATGGCAAAAAGAAAGACTAGATGTGTTGTATTACCAAAGAATGTGTTCAACAACTGTGTCATTTAAAGAAGGCAGACCTCAAAAACCTTTGCAATGTTAATAGGTTTTCTCCTGTTTGTATGCAGCTTATTGCCTCTTGCATATGCCTTTGTGTTGAGTCAGATTCTTGGTCATGCACTAACATTAAATTATGACAGTAGTAATAATAAAAATACTATATAGTTATACAGTTTTGGCTTACATCATGATTTGATATGAGAGCTAATTACATTATTTGAAACAAAGAGAGGCAAGCATAATACCCAGTGCAAGATGCTACAGAAATAAAATAATAATCTCATAATGTTGCTTTGTTTCTGATTTTTAATAGCAGGCAACATCTGGAATAAGTAAATGTTATCTAGTTTCATGAAGAATTGGAAAAGCTACATACCAAACCCTTTAACAATTGAAAATAATGGATGCCTGTGGAAATATTTCTGAGTTATGACAGAAGGAAATTTTTATTGTTCTCAGCTACTCATTTACACTGTTGATATTAAAATTTAATCCATCTTAGCACAAAGTCTCTGAACCAAAAATAAATAATCACTGACTGAGATAAGTAATGTGAGGGCTGATTGAATACAATAGCTGATAATGGTATTGGGATGCTTCAAAGCCCCAGCAGATGTTATGGTTCAAGGAGGATGTTCATAAAAATACGTATCTATATATCCTTCCCAAAGTATTTGTGTCTTTAAGCAGCAACCTGAATCAATTAATATCCTGTATAGGAATGATGAGGGGAAAGTACCTATAGAAGTTAATAAGCTGCAAAGGTAGTTCTTGAGCTCGAAATGTATTTTTCAAGATTAATGTTTCATTGCAGATGCAACGATTACATGAAATATATAATGGCACAGGTACTTCAGCTGTGTGTCGCACCAAGCTCAAGAGACTTTCATTTAACCTCCACATCCACTGATCACCTGCCATACATTCTGTGGCCTAAGATATTTGTTTTTATAATTTAAAGATACATGTAGGGCAAACATTTTAAACAAGATTTTGTTATTGCTAAGACTGTATGCTTAACTATGCAATCACAAGTAATACAGCAAACAAATCCAATGAGAATTTCAGCATCATCAGACAAAAATAAACTTATTCCTATGTCATGTACTCTTGGAAACTTAATTGATAAAGAGACAAAATTAGCTTGTTCTTATCTAGGCTGTCCATATTTTTATTTTGAGGAGAAGGGTTTTTTTAAATGCCATTTAGAAGATCTGCAACATTACACTGTGGCTTTGCAATAAAAACTCAGTGTGGGACAGAGGAACAGCTGTGCTATCTCAGAAGCATCTTAGTGAACCTAAAATTGCCTCACTCAGTTTTTTTTAGTCTTTGTCAGAAACTTTGATAATGTGGTTGAACACAGTTTGATTTTTCTTTTAGTTTTCTCAGAGCTCTTAGAAAAATACTTCATGTCTTTCCTTTTAACTATTGGATAGACTTTTCAAAATATCTTTTTGAGAATTCAGGTTTTCATCAAAACAATTTTATCTGTATGCTTCTGATAAGCCTAGCTTATGCCATATTTTCCTAGATCCAGAAGGGGCCTAAGGTAGTATTTCCATTTGCAGAGGCAGAACTCTGCTGACAAGAGGAGTCAAACCATTCTTCCAGCTTCTTCCTGCTTGCCTTTTCTTTATGTACTGGTCATACAGAGATCTGGGAATCTGTCTTCGGTTGTGGTCTGTGTATACTGCAAGCAGGAAGTAAAATACTTTGGTTTGCCCCCTTGCACAAAAGTATAAGTAAAATATGATCAATTAGCATCTTGTCTTTTGATTTCTTCTTCATAAATAAGCATCTTTACCCCTCAGAGGTAATCTTTAATCAACTTCACATGTGTATATAGAAGATTGGTGAGAGTTCTCTCTGGCCCAGTTACTGGAGGACACGCTAATGCAGCAGAGCTCTTACAAGAGAGTTGCTAAGGAGCAGATTTGCAAACAAAGCAAATAGGTCCACAAAATGTGCCAAACCACAGGTCTGTAGGGCAGGTTTTGGGGATAGATAAGAGAGCACAGACCAGCTAATAGCTGCCTTAACTCTTGAATGTGAATGATGGAAGTAGTTGAAATACTGGGAATGGTCCTTTAGTTACATGGACTGAATCCTATTGGCTCTGCTTAACCAATGGAGAACAAGGAGAGGTATCTTGGCTATCCATCCGAAGAGGATGGAAGGGTGTAACATTGTGCCCTACAGAATTTTGTACAGCATAAAAATGACTTATGGTAACATAAACCATAAGAACAAAAATACCCAGTGGCTTCAATATTGCAGGACTGCAACTGGACAAGACAGAGTCCGCTGTGGCTTGTGAATGTTTACATGGACTTTTTCTAGAACAAGATATTTTAAAAATCTTTCCTCAGAAAATGGATGTTTAGTTTTAAAAGAGTTCATTCACAGGGAAAATATAAGAAGAATATAAGCAAATGTCTGCAGTACTCTGAAACTCTAAAAATAATAATAGTACAAAATTCAGCACTGCAAAGCTGTTTCCTGCCTCCTGGGACCCAGACACTGGATATCCACTGATTGCCAGATCTGTGCAGCAACAGGATGACACTGGCACTTTGAGGCTACATCTCTTTGCTGAACTGCATTGAAAAGAGCCAAGAGAGTTTTTGGGTCATGTAGAACAATTATTTTTCTGTCATATGGCTTTATAAGAATAAGCTTGACACTGAAATGTGTTATATGTTATGTATGCGTTTATTATTACTATCATAACAAAAAATGGTTCAGAAATATGCAGTTAAAAAAAAACTTTTTTTTTTGTTATTTGTAGTATTTTTGCATTACTTTGAAAAAATCTAGTCTTAGAAAAAAAAATCTTAGCTTACGAAAGTGTGAGAAGTTTGCACTTCATGGAAGAAATCTACTTTTAACATCTTAATATTTTCCTTAGTGACAGGGAGAAAGCATAATCTTTGAGCAAATGAAATGCAGGAGGCTTCTTCAGTAATGGGTGCTCAGAGCAGCCAAACTGTGCAAGAACAGCATTCTTCATCTTAATTTTCTTAAATCAGCAAACATGCTAAGAACCTTCAAGGAAGACCTCAGCACTGTGCAGAAACAGACAAGAAGGCAGAGCAATTTACCCAATATGTTTGGGTTCTTTCTGCTTTTTGCCATTTATTTACTACTTATGCTTGTTACCTCTACTTTCCCTTGGGTTCTCGCATGACGAAAAAGATGTGATACCACCACCATAAATGTGCTGTGAGATTTATTCAATGTCAAATCACCAGTTGCTTGGAACCTGTTGTTAAGAGATGGGATTGCATGAAAGAAAGACTAGAACCTTCCTGTCCTCTTTCCCCTCTTTAAGAGGGTGCATCTCTGTAGTATTCTAATCTACTAATGGGTCTCATTTACCCTGAATGCACAGAACACTTCCTCCACAGCAAAACTCCATATCTTTTGGTAAGTCAGTAGTGTAGCATTTCTAGCCTTAGGGCTGACTGGGCAAGGTAAATCACATGAATCTTAGCTCATTCTTAACATTTGTTAAGAGAAGGAAGTATAGTTAATTTTTCCTGTTTCTCCAATGCAGTACAGGATGGAGGTTGCCTATGCCAAAGTGCTCCATGAATCTGAGGCGTGAAAGAAATTATCTTTCTTACTATCTTATAAGCAGCCATTTGGAAATGTAGGAAGACTTAGACAGAATAATTACTGAAGCTGGAATTTAGCCAGAATGCCAAGGCTGAACACGCTTTCTGTTACAAATACTACTGTGGATCCTTTCCTGACTGCATGTGGCCAGGACCTGATTTTTCGCATATGTTATAGCAAGCTGTCATCTCCTTTCAGCCTTGTCCTAAATTAAGAATGACATATTACATCCAAATCATAGACCTGCATTATCAACAGCTCATAGAACAGTCTTCAACATAATCAGTGTAAGTAATTTACCAGATAAAAGAATGTTAATAGCAAGTACAGTATAATTTATGTGGACACAAATTGTACCTATCTTTCAGAAGAAGAAAAGCACTGCTGTGCACAAAGAGTGGATCAAGAGCAAGGTCAAGTGTAAGCACTTCTGTTTAACATGCACAGCCTGAAAACAGCAGGCATTGCTTTCAAAGACAGATGGAAATTATACCCAATAAAGTTATTATAAATAATTGCTGTTTTTACTCTCCTAGTGGGTTTGATATGAGAGAGGCAGTTATAAATGGAAGACCTATTCTTTAGAAGGCATTTGATGAAGACCTTCTCATTTCACCAAGTTAGGGTTGAAAGTTTACAGCTTTTAATACTAGAAGGAAGTGGTCATTTTAGTTAGCTAAGTTTCTTAGCTAGCGTGCGTAGAGATATATATATATGTATGCACACACTCATATATACTGAACAAAGGTAACTGAATGAAAGTCCACGAACCCCCTTACAGTTAGGCCATGCTACAGGCCCTATTTTCCAAAATCTTCAGTTGAGTTCTTGCCTGAGCTGTATGCCAAAAATTTTTCATGCTGTACCCACTGCAAGGGAGTGGAGATATTGGCATAACTCCTTGCCTTAAGTATACAAGAAGCTGACCAGGATGATTGAGGAGAAATTGAATTTCAAATCACTCACGTGCACCCCATTCACCTCACAGTTAATGATACAATGATTCTATGACTCTATGAAGCTTAAGGCTACAGGCCCATTCTGAACTCCATCTTTTATGTACTACCGCACCCACATTGTTCATGTTTTGGAGAAGACCCGAGGATAGATTTCTTCTCTCTATCAGTGATGCTTCCATCTCAGCCAAGTCTTCAAATAGGAATCCTCTAATAACATCAATTTTATCTTTTGTTAAGAGACCATGTTGCACATTACAAGTAAAAAGGGAAACCCAGTGTAAAACATTAATTCTATTTTCCAGAAGAAACGCCTTTGGTCTTAAAATAAAGTTACCTTTATTTTTTTGAAAAAGTTATATAGAATTTGCAGGGCACCCCCTCCACAGCTTTTTTTGTATAATACTGATCAGATTGCCTCTTTCAAAAAAGCAAACTGCATGCAACTTGAGATTACGCATGCTTCCTAGAAGATCAATATTTAATAGTGATGTGTATAACCATCCATACATTACATAGAAAAAAGAGTTAGTCCTATGATCTGGGCAGGATAGCATGAGTCAGTCCTAATCCCAGTTGAATCTGCTTGTAGGCAGATCATTTTAATCTGTATTGCCATACTGCACCAGAGGTCTGTGAAATTATTTTCAAGCACCTGTCTTACGGAGGGAAAACTGATCACTGATGTCTTTCCTTGTTTTAAATGGATTTTGTAGAAAGCCAAAAAAAAATCAAGAAGCTTGGGGAAAAGCATATAATCCCCAAACAAAAGTCCATCTTCAGAAAATAGCCTATCCTGTGCTATCGATAGAATTCATGGAAAGGATTGTGGCTTTTCTTTTTTTTTTTTAATAGGAAATATATGAGAGCAGAAAAATTCCCTAAAAGTCCCACTTTTCTGAAGAGCTTCTTCCTTGACTCTTCACCTGCTTTCTTCTTGCCACCAACCTTCTGACTGAAAGGTGCAATGCACATCTCTCTCTCTCTTTCCTTTCTTTTCAGCCATTAAAACTTAATTTAATAAATTTCCCTGAAGTCTCTACAAGACCTGGACTCCTTTCGATTCCTTTCATAGAAAGTTAATTTGGGGTTAGAAAAATCTTTCTTTTTACCAAAAGACTGATAAATGGCAGGACATGGCTGACTGTTCTATCATCCTTACAGTTGTACATACAGTCTACAAAAGAAATTTATGCAACATGTTTTATTTCTCTTCCCTTAGCTGGTTGTTTCAATCTTGTTTTGTCTGTTGGGTTGCCGTTATCTTGCACCTGTAATTTTGGTTATATAATTATTTTCACTAACATCATGGACTGCAACTCCATGCCTCTGTAATCCAAGAAATTAAATCCTGGTGACTTCAATCTCTATTTATTTCAGACTTTATGTATTATGTCTAAGCAATGCACTAAAAATATATACTGTCACAGTTGTTTTCACAACAACATTATCTACTTTCAAAAACTGTGTCTGGCTACCAATTCTTCCAGAATTACATAAGTCAGAACCAGATAAGGACACTGGAAGCTGCAGGGAGCTCATGTTTGTAGGCTGACCAGTCTTCGTCCTGGTATTTTGGAGACCAAAACTGATGTTCTTTACTCAGTATTATTGAGGATAACCCTGGTTTCAGTTTGCTTTGTAGAAAGAAGCTGACCCTTCTTAGTTCTAAAAAAAGAGCAATGAACTTTTTTTTTCCCTAGTTTTGTGGAATTTCCTAAGGAATGAGAGAAAAGGTTTGCAAATTATAGAAGTAGACAAAAAACACTGGAATTATCTGTTGATTAGTGATGGGATGCATCTCTTACTTAGAAATAATCAGTTTAGTGGGAACAGATTGCTGCTCAATGCAGTACTGGGGAAGAAGGTAGAGGACGTGGAAAGAAACAAGACATTGACAGCAATGAGGTAGGAAAGTGATCTCTTCAGCTCATGCTGAAGATGTGAGATCTGATCTGAGAGCAGCTGACATTCCTAATGCCAGAAGAAGGGTGTGGTAGCAGTCCTGAGGCTAAGATTGTGCTACGGGCAACCGCATGAGCTTCAACAAGGCAAAGTGCTGGGTCCTGCAGTTGAGTCCCAACAACCCCATGTAGCACTACACGCTTGGGGAGGAGTGGCTCAGCAGGAAGGATTTGGGCATGCTGGTTGACAGCTGTCTGGATGTGAGCCAGCAGTGTGTCCAGGTGGCCAAGGCCAGTGGTATCCTGGCCTGTATCAGAAATAGTGTGGCCAGCAGGACTAGGGAAGTGATCGTCCCTCTATACTCAGAGGCACTGGTGAGTCCTTTGGCAAGTTCTGGGCCCCTCACTACAAAGGACATTGAAGTGCTGGAGCGTGTTCAGAAAAGGGCAAGAGAAGGCTCTACAAAACATGTCCTATGAGGAATGGCTGAGGAAACTGGGGTTGCTTAGCCTGGAGAAGGGTCAGGGGGACCTTATAACTCTCTCCAACTACCTGAAAGTAGATTGTAGTGAGGTGGGGGTCAGTCTCTTTTGCCATCTCTCAAGCGAAAGGATGAGAGGAAATGACCTTAATGATTCTGTGAAAATTATGTTTCCTATATGGATAAGAGAGACAAGAAGTTTTGAACTGCTGCTTGGAGTGAAATCAGTATACAAAGAGATGACACTTAGGTTTTAACATAAGCCAGATGTGACCGGTTAAAATGTCTGAGAAAAAGTGGGTTTCAGAAGCAGGTCTGAGGCAAATAAGAAACCTTTTTGCTATGAGCCTGAGCTGATGGCTGGGGCAGACATAAAGAGATATCAGAGAAAGAGGAGATTTTAAGTATTTTCTGACTTTTGAAGGACATGCTATACAAGACAGTAAGTTTTTTGTCACTTATTTTGGTACTTATCTGGGAACTTTTTTCTTCATCGACTTCTGTATAGCTCTCAGAACAAAGACCCCCTAATCCCATTTGAAGCTTTTTTTTTTTTTTTTTGGTCACTATTGTAACAGAAACTGCAAAAGGAAATCAGATCCAAGTAAGTCTGATACCAGTAATCACAACTCGAATACTCAAGTTTACACTTGGACCTTGTTTGTCCTTCCATGACCCTTTCAGAAGCTCTGAAACAACATGAAATTTGTAATTAATGCATGGGTGCATTTTCTTTCAGTTTGAAAAAGTACTTAAAACAGCTGTATTTATTTGAAATATCAGCAGTGTTGAATTTGATAAAATAAACACACTGAGAACACTCAAAAAAAAAAGTGTCATTTGAAAGTGCTGATAGGCTTTGCTGTTGATTTTGCACCACAGATCATGGGAACATTTTATTGGATAGTCTCTCATTTTAAGAGAAGATCAGAAGTTGGTAATCCAGCTCAAAAGTTTTGAGTCCATGTGATTTTTTTGTCCAACCAGAAATAAATATGTAGAATTGAATTTAGATACATTAAGATGATGAGAAAGAGTATCTTAGACGCTAACTATAAAGCATGGGATTTTGAAACATATATTGAAGCAATTTTTAACTTAGAGGTAAACATAACTGAATAGATATGGTAAACAATTACTAGATGTTTCTCACTGAAGGGTCACTGTAAAAGCGCAGTAAAATAATTAGTAGTGTATTTATAATTTTCTTCTTTTGTTATCCACAGTCAACAATTAATAGCTTAAGTGAAGGTATGACTGGTATTTGTATCAGAAGTCACCAAAGTGTACCTTTGTTTCCAAACCAATTTTATTTAAGTACTCTAGGATGCCTTTTTTGCCTCATCTTTTGCCAAGTGAACTAGAGAAAATGCCTTTTCAGCCAGACCCGTTATTGTCTAGTACTCTAGCAAAATCCGAAATACAACATATACATTATTTTGATGATTTAATTGAAGAAGATATTGCTTGCATTTTATTCTAAAAGACTGACTTGGTGGAATACAGGTGAGGGTGGCACAGAGCTGGAGTGAAGCCAGCACGGTGGGACATACAGTTTGGTAAGGATGGACTACAATAGGCGGAACAGAGATTTAGCAATCTATAAATCCTGCAGAGATGCAGAGAGTTGACAGTTACCAAAGAGAAGACCTTGAAGGAAGGTCTGAAAGAAATGTAACAGCTGGGAGCACAATTAATTGACAAACACTGAATGCTGTGAATATTAAAAATAAAATGTGTAGAAGTAGGATATTCTTTCTAGTAGTTATGCAGACAATAGAATTTTATTTATATGCCATCACTGTTTTGTTTCCAATACTTATTGCATCACAGGGTTTTTAATAGTATAGTAGTATTTAATATGATTATATTTACTTCTTGTTGCTGTTTTTAAACTCATTGATTTTGGTGTATAACTGAATTGCATGCAGCTTCATTGTTCGAAGCAATCTTTGAAAACAAGGATCCTCTCAGAGTAAACAGTATCTCCAATTTTGTTCTTTCCCAGAGCAAGACAACATTTTGTTACATCCTACCGATATGAAGATATGAAGACTCTGCTATTAGAATTATTAAAAGTGATAACTGCAGCTGTTTTAGCTCCCTCTGTTTTGTATTTGTTTTGCTCCCTCACTCTAACAGCGTAAAAATTTATTTGGTGTAGTTTTCCTTGCTGCACTTAGCTCTTCCTATAAAGACAACTGGATTCTTTCTGTGTTACTGTGCTTAGGTTTTGCCACTGATTTTTTTTAAGCCTCCAGGTGTCTTGGACCAATTTGCAATTTGCTGAAAATTTGAAGACAGATACTGAACAGGTTCATCACTGATGAATAAAGTTCTGCAATTAAAACAGAGATGCAAGGAGGTTTGAAGGATCAGGTGAGAAAACACCTAGTATAAAAGTAATGTAAATTTTGTATCATGTAACATTATGTGAGGCTTACTGAAACTCTTTTCTGTTGTTTTATATTAAACTGATTTTAATATCACTTGCACAGATTTACTCTAGTATAAATGATTTTATAATTTGTCTCCAAGAAGATAGTGAAGAATGAATTATCTTCAAACTGCCTCTCATTTCCCCCCCCCTTACCCTAGCCCAGACTGGATACATAGACAGGATTAGGAGGGAAGGAGCATTTAACCTTGAACATTTACAGCAGAAGTAGAATGGTAACGAAAGTATAAATTATTATAAAATGCCCTCTGGGAATATCAGGCAAAACTAGCTACAGATAGGTTCTGCACCTGTAGCAGACACATGCAACAAATGCAAAACGGTTTCCATGCCATCTCATTCCTACTCAAAGCAAGAGTTCACAAGATCCATAAATCATAGGTTCTGGATCTCTGCCACCTGTTATAAATGCAAAAAGATGCAAAAAAGAAGCATGGAAAGGATGATACAGAAATTTTATTTTAGAATGGTGTTATATTTACTTATTATCATAAATGTATGTTATCATGATATTTAAGTGACAAATGTTACTTAGCCAGGACTTAATATTGAAATTAATTCCTGAAATGAAAAGCTTTTTTCACAAAGCAAAACAACACCTGCCTGAAATGCCCGACTAGCAAAATCTGAATCAAAAACAAGTTTATTCTGTGACCTTTCAGTATTTCTAAATAGAAAAGGAAATATTACTTTCAAAATGCAGGCAATTTTCTAGCGGCATCTTGAAAAGTCCCTACATATCACATGCCAAGGTCTCAATTTTGCATTGAAAAACTTCTGTATAAATGTAAGGATTTTCTTTACAAAACAAAAAAACAGGATTACACTACAATCTAGAAATGAATGACAAAAGATGTTACACAATCAAAGTTCCTGCCCTTAAAAGCTTTTGACATTTTATGAAAATACTGATGCAAAAAGGCAATTAGAGTGATTAAGATGAAATCATGATAGATTTCCAGCAACTGTCTTTACTGCAAGTTTTAAACATATATTTGAAGTAATCAAAACTGCATGCATTTAAAATGATAAATATTCCATTTTGTCCCTCTCTTGGCCATTGATTTTCTAAAAAACTCATTTTCCTCTTCTTAGAGGGCTTTCTAACGAAAGCCTCTCTGCATACAGGTAATAGTGAAGTATTTTTCTCTTAAAACTTTAAAGTAGTCATAAATAAAATAATGCTTACAAAATACATGAGACTCAGTAAGAAATCAAGACTCTAGAGGCATTTATGGTTCCTAATGATTGTCTCATGCTGGGTCCCTTACAAGTCTGACAATAATAAACCTTTCATTATATATGCTAGATCACGTATTTATCTATACATACAGAATTTACAAACACATACACATAACTGACTAACATTAAAGATAGTTACAGGCCAAATAATCTGTTAAGTAACCAGAAATATAACCAAATAACCGGAACCAAAGTTCTGCACAGACAAGAAGATTGGTCTTAGGCTGCTAACTTGTGAATTAAATGCTTTCTGTTCAGTTCAAAAAACTGCTCTGCCATGGGGTTCGAATCAAACAGTAAACTGGAAACAAATTCTCTTGGCCTAAGTGACCTGCAGCAACTTCATTAACCACATAAGGATTCTGAATATATAGTTGTTAATATCAAAGTTTAGAAGTTTAAAGTTGTGAGATGTGCAGGATTAGTAAATGTGTAGCCAGCAGTAGGCAGCAGTACCAGAGGGACGTGGCCCCTCCCCTCTGTATGGCACTTGTACCTGTCCAGTTTTGGTCTTCTCGTCACTGTTATTCTGAAGTGAGTCTACACAAGGGTGACTAAGATGGTCAGGGGGCTGGAGAACATGATATATAAGAAGTTGAGAGCTCAGCCTGCACAGCTTAGAGAAGAAAAGGTTAAGAGGAAACTTTGTGGCTGAATGTATGTAATGGGACAATACAGAGTAGATGGAGCACGGGCTTTTCTCAGAGATGCACAGTTATGGCTGATCTCATGTTTCCCAAGTTGGAACATGGGAAATTCTGATTAATTATTAGCAATTTGCTTATCACAAGATAAACACTACAACAGGTAGCCCAGAGAAGTTGTGGAAACACTGTGCTGTCCTTGGAGGTGTTCAGTACTCCACTGCACATGGCCCTGAACAACCTGGTATCAAACTCCATGCCTTGGAGCAGAGGCTTGGCCTAGGTGACATCTCTTGGACATCCCTTCCAAGCTAAATTACAATTCTATGATTCTACTGTTGTACTGCCATCAACATTATAATGATTATCACAGCTACAAAGTTAAATAAATATCTGTCCCCTTTTTGGCATTTCTGAGTGCAACACTTCAAATACCCAACAAAGTCTTGCACCATGCCCAGCTGAGAGATTTTTCCCTTTTATTCCTATATGAGCTTTGTGCCTCCTGTGTAACTGTTGTTCCCGCTCTCCTGGTTCAGTTTCAAGTGTTCTGTGTCTGTTGGTGAGTTCAGTAACACATAATATGCTTAAAGTCAAAACACTGCTTAGAAATTTGCACTTGGCAAGCACTGCCAGTGTTCCATAACCTTCACTCCAGCAGATGGGAGCATCCTTCATTGTACTCTGCATATTGTGGTGCCTTATTCTAAGGTAGAAAGTATATCATAAGGTAAAGCAACACTTCTATCTGAAGTGTCTGGGTCATAAGAGTAACTTCATTTAGCTATGGGCATTGACAAAGAAATATATTTTGATTTTTTTCCATTTTGTGGGAAGTCTTTCATATCTGTGATTATTATATTATTATGTTATATATTATCTGTATTAGGCCTTTTGCTCTGCACAGCATCTGATTTCAGAGAAATACCAAGAAATAACATCCTACAGTAGGTCTATGAAAACTTCTGTCTTCCAAACCAGTTTTTGCTGGTGGTGACTTGTGTATTGATCTTTCTCCTGTAAGGTCCAATTGACTTGGTTCATTTACCCTGATATACAGAATGTCCATTTACAAGTGGCAATGCCTGTCTCTGTTCAATGGCAGGAAACCATCATCGTCAATTCACAGTGCTTTTATTTGTTCTTGGGGCTCCCATCAGTGTTCATCAGCACAGTGACATGCAGCACAGGTGACAGCTGGCCCTCGCCCTCCAAGAGGTGCAAGGGGAGCCGACCCTACATCAAATTATACAAGAGTAGGTGAGCTGAGGAGAACCAGGGCGGGATTTGTCTCCCGCAATTCCTGTTTAAGCCCTGGACTCAGGGCTCCCACATGAACTGCCTGTGCCCCCCACGCTGCCAGGCCCATGGGTGGCATCCACACAGCCTCATCCTCGTCCTCTTTGCGGCTCACGCGTCTGGGACTTCAGAAGCTGAACAATCGCAGAATCACAGAACGGGTCAGGTTTGAAGGGACGACTGTGGATCACCTGGTCCAACCTCCCTGCTCCAGCAGGGTCATCCTAGAGCACACGGCACAGGATTGCGTCCAGACGGTTCTTGAGTATCTCCAAAGAGGAAGACTCCACACCCTCTCTGGGCAACCTGTTCCAGTGCTCGGTCACCCGCACAGTAAAGAAATTCTTCCTCGTGCTCAGGTGGAACTTCCTGCGCGTCAGTTTCTGCCCATTGCCTCTTGTCCTATTGCTTGGCGCCACCGAGAAGAGCCAGGCTCTGCCCTCCTGGCTCCCGCTCTGTACGTACGTGCTGTTTGCACACCGAAGCAGCCCCCGGCCCGACGCCCCAGGACACACCCCGGGCCCCGTCCCCACCGCCCCCTTGTTTACC
>VZRE01004318.1:0-14559 GCA_013396775.1 Cephalopterus ornatus | reverse complement strand
GTTAGCTTAGGAGCGGGATGCTCGCGGCGGGGGGCGCGAATTTGGGCGTCCTTAGTAAATACGATGCGGGCTGGTTGTTGGGTGTTAGCACGGGAACCGTTCTTGGATGTGGGAGTTAAAATAACTTCGGGTTTCTTGAAATACACTCTATTGGTGCTTAAGCAGTTTGAAGGAGCTGGATTAAAGGTCTGACGTCAAATTTAAGTTTTCAGGCAGAGATGGAACGTTTCTTTGCTTCCCATTATTGCTAACAATTCCTAGGCACACTGTTGTTGTGAGTAAGGAGAAACTTGGGTCCATAATCTTGGTATCTCCATTAGATAGCACTCTTATGGTGGAGGATATGATTATAGTTACTTTTTTGATTTTTTTTTTTTTCCGCTCTTCTCTTGGTTTTCCTAGGGCACTGGCTGTGAATACAAGGACTGGAGGGAGCAGTTGTAGGATCTGAAGTAAATGGATTTGTTAAAACAGAATAGTTGGTGCTGTTGTTCTAGTCCAAATAAATCTGTTTCATAATGAATAAAATGTATTTACTTCTTTGTCAGAATGGAGTAACTAAGAAAAATTGTAGCTTCAAACTGTGCAAAATAGGTTAGGCTTGAATTACCTTGTCTTGTTTTTTAAACTAGATAAAAAATACTTTTTTAATGAACATTCACAAGGTTGTCAGATAGTCCACTCTAGTAGGAGTCTTCCCCATCTCACTAATACTTGAATGTCCAACAATTTGTAGTAGGTTTGTCCTCTGTTTTGAGGTAGGGCAGCGTTATCATCACTATCCTCGTACCTTAAAGAATTGAAGCAGGGAAAATGCTTGCTGAAATTTGTTTCTCAGTAGGTGTTGTGCTTGGGAATAAAGAGGAGGACTGGGTAGGCAAAACTTCAGTCCAGAGCATCAGAGGTATTGGAGGCTCTGTTGTAGGTTAACCAGGAGTGTTATGGTGACTTGAAGAATGCTATGGATGTGATGGGTTGAGTCCATAAGTCATAGAGATACAGAGGTTCATTGAAGGTATGTTTGCAAGCAGTGATTGCATTTCTTTATATAACCTGTTAATCACAACTTTATAAGCAGATTTGGCAAGCTGTAAGATCTAGCAAGGAGCTCCCAATTCTGTATCTACCCCTCTGTCTTGTTTGATCAACATCACCCTCCACAGATTGTGGATTACGTTCTGTCCGGTTTAGATTACATCTTTAGAGTTATGGTCTTTCATCATCTGTGTTTCTCAAATGCAGGTGATCTGTATTTAACTTATTGATCTTCCATACAAATGATTATCTATGATTTTCATTACTTTTGTTCCACTTCTTGCAGGTTTAAAAAACTTTTAAAAATTCACAGGCTCATTTATTGGGTTTATTTTTGATCACTTGATTAGTAAATTGCTCTTCTGAGCTCTGAGCATTAGAATACATATACCAACCTCTTCACTTGCTTTAATTGTTTATATTTTTCTTAATGTGAGTTGAGTAGGTTGGCCATTTTCCTTCAAGAATACCTTGCCCTGGATTTGTGAGACCACCTGTTGTGTACTTTGGAAGGTGTTTCCTGTAACAAAAACATGGAAATGCTTGTGTAGATTCTACCACAGCTATTTTGTGTAGAGTCAAAAGGGAAATACGGCAGTGCAGATAGTCAAATTACAACTTAGTGTCTTATGACTCTAAGCTTGTAATTGAACTACAGCTTCTATGTCTTTATGAATGATTCATCCTGCTTTTCTAATCTTTACCTTCAGCAAAAACTCTGAAGAAGCCTTGCATTCGCGTGAAAACTGCAGCAAAAGGTCCTGATGTTACAGATACTTATGAGTGTTGAAGTCACTGAAGTCTCTGATATGCAAAAAGTTATCATGTGCATGTGTGCTTGATGATTTTGCCTAACAGGATATAATGCATATCTCTGAAGATGTTTAGAAACAAACACCAATTAAAATATACTAGAGTTGGTATAATCCAGGATCACCTTAAATGTACCTGTGTAGTGAGACTTAAAATGCTTGTTCTCATGTGTTAGATTTGTATTTGTCAGTATCAGCCACGGAGTGATCAACTGCTAAACATAGGAAGGAGGTTAACTGTGCTGTGCCTGTGTTGTCACGTGAGCTGGATGAAAGGGAAACAAGAAGCCTGCTGAAATTTTAAAGCTGATAAGGAGTTAAGCAGTAGTCAGCCCTCATTTATCCATAAGCAAAATACCTAGTTTGTTCAGATGTTCTACACTTCTGATGACAGTGTATGCTTGTATTTGGCCTAATAGAGCAAAGGTGAGAGTTGTTGGGACTCCAGAGCTGGTACCAGAAAATCATGTCTTGCCAGCTGTCTCCTGTGTGACATACATTTAGTTGCACTTCAGGTATTCACAAAGGTAAGGTCATGAAGAACACCCAGTCACTGGAAGGAAACCTCTTGCATGATTATTCATTGTGTGGGCTGCAGTAGTGTATTTATGAATGACACAACTACATATATTAGTGGTTGTGGTAGGGCAAGTTATGGAACAGATCTTGTCTCTGCAGTTTGCTCACTTACAGAGCAACTCTGGTTTAAGGCAACTGACTGTACTGTTATGTTTGAATTCTTATTCTTTTATGTCATTAGTGAGTAAGAAAATTACACAAGAGGGGAAAAAAGAACAAAATAATAGGTAAATACAGGATACTTGTTGCTTAACAACTGGTGAATTGTAGCTCATTTCATGTGAAGTATGTATAATAGAAAAAAATGAAATCTATCCCAGACAAAATGGAGTGTAAGTCTGCAGAACTTGAAGTTTGATGAGAATTCAGATGCTTCTCTGACACTTAAAAATGTTAAACCAGTTATTGTAGTACATAGAAAATACGATGATTTAATGTCATAATACTCTTAAAATGCTTTTAAAATGCTTTAAATGAAAGCCGTTCTCAGCAGTCGTGTAGTCCTTGAGGTTATGATTTTCAGGGTGTTTGGCTCAGTTTCACAGTGAACCACCAAAAAAGAGACAGTCAGTTTCTAACTCTCAGTGCATGTACACTCAGTGCATGTACAGTAATTCCGTGGCTTTAATTTCTGACATAGTCTGACATGAGCTTTAAAGTACTTTGATTCCTGCGACCTACTTTCAGTTTTGTTAGAAGTATGAGTTCTAGTTCTAAACTACAGTGTGATTTTCATAGTGTAGATGTTATTCTTCATATGCCAGTGGCAAGTGTTAAGCCAGGTTTTTGATATTTCATGTGTAATAATTAAGACCAAGTAACTGAAAATATTATTTGGTGAGACCATGTAGCAATCAGAGTTGATAGGACCTAACATCTCTTGTAGAATGGTGTTCACAGAAAGCTCATAACTTACTTTGCTCTAACTGTGGGTCTGAAAAGCCTAGCAAAATGTCCGTAACTGTTAAAAATCCCAGACATTGATATGTATCAGAAGAGTTTACCCGTTGAGTGGGTTATATGCAGCCATACTTGGTATTTCTTTGGTTTTCTGAAATGTTGCTAGTCTGTTTCCCTGGGTGCTTCTGAATATTTAGAGCCAAAGTTGTTACAATATCTGTGCAGAGTTTTACAGGTTTCAATTTCATCTTCTCCCCCACACACCTGTTAATGGAATGATCCTACATATTTCATCCTGAAAATGAGCTTGAAAATGATGGATGAAGCTGAATGACTGACAATATGACATTAATTTGAATTTTAATATAGCTTCTGTGATAAAGCATTCTGAAGATAGAACCAAATTTACTTTTGAACATCTGTGTTTTAAAACTGCTGTTGCAAAGTGTCAGTAATTTCTTCAAACATCTGTTGTTTGACCAGAAGCAATAACTTGCTTAGTCCAGGAACATAAACTGTAAATGTCTGTTACTTTTTTTTGGTAGAAATAGCATTGTTAATGCTATCCATCCTGCTGCTCTGGATGTGGTCACAGAAGCTCCTGACAGCTGAGCAGCTGTGGGAGTATGGGGGAGTGGGTACTGCTTGTTAATTGTGTACTGGCACACCTGCACTTGCTTATGGACAAAGCTCATAGCATCATCCTGGCTCCTGTGGTGCTTTGTTTAAATCAGAGCCCTCGTCTTGTGTTGGTGTCCTCCATGGCATACATACAGGAGTGGCACCTAAGTGGGCACACCATTACAGATCAGTCTAACCCACTCTCTGTAGGACAGAAATCTTCTTTGTTGGAGGTGGCAACTCAGAGTGAGATGTATCGGTTGCTACTGTCATACAAAAATTGCAAATGTTGCGGCTTCAGTTGATACCTGCTAGAAATGTCATGAACTCTGAACTACTAAATATGGTACTCCTGGTAAGTGTTTTAGGCTACAGCTGCTAATACATAGGTGATGAAGTGTGTTGGAAATGACAACACATTAAAACACACAGCTGTACTGTTATGTTCGCTTGAATACACCTCCATCTTTTACCTTAGCATAAGGAGGAAAGGATCAAATGTGGTGTAAAGAAGTCTCACTAGAGTAATAATTAGGAGAGTTGTCTGTACTGTTATGCCGTTGTTACAGAGTAGATCAATCATTAATGTCCTTTTGTTCTTTTTCCAGGAGAACTCTTGCTCCTCTGTTTTTTACAGACTTCACCTGAAATTCAAAGTGTTTCTCTCTTTTGCAAAGTGAAACTTGATTTCATTAAAAAAAAAATAATCAAAATTGATGTAATTGTCTCGCAGGATATACTGCCCTTTGTCATTAGCCTTTCCTGGATTTGGACAGAGATTCGCCACTGTTGTTTGGCACTATGTCACTGAGTGACTTTTAGGCTTAGTCTGAGATGCCATCTCTTAATTTTGATTCTTCCAACAGGGTTGTTTGTGTGGCAGCTCCATACTTGGGATGCTGTATTTGTATAACAGTGATTGGGTCTATGTTTTCAAGACTCAAGTTATGAAGTACCACTAGTTTTTAGAGGAACAAGTTAACATTGATTTTTGGATTTTTTTTCTAACTTTCTTCTCAATGCACATTTTATGCCCATTGTCCACATATTCACATTCCTGAACTGTGTGTTGCTTTCTTTGCCAAAGACTTTATCCATAGGTTAATACTGCTTGTTGGGACTGACACCTGATTTAGGATAGGTTCTGAGATTTTTGCCTGGGACAAAGATCAAAGTAGTTTGATGTATAAGTTTTGAAAAATTGTCTTGCCATGTGTTAATATTTTCAGAGCTTTTTTTGCAGTTTGCATCGTTATTGTTAGTTGCTGTGGCTTTTGCTTTTCAGAGCAAAATGGAGTGATTTAATGATGCAGGAAACCATATTACATGCATAGAGAGATGCTCATTTTAGCAACTGTTTGCAATTTTACAAACAATGACACTTTCATTGGTGTCATACCTGACAAGTAGTTTGTAGTACTCTGCCTGCAGACACAGATTTTGATGACATAGGAACTTGAGGTGATTTTAGTAAAAAAGTGATTTTTATTTGCAGTTCTTTGACTTAACATTACTTAGAACTGTGTATTTGGAAAAAGTTGTCCTTGTTTTTCTCTTCAGTACTACTGAATACAATACTCTTTCCCACCAAGACAAGTTTACAGTCATACTTTTTAGCATGGTTATTCTTACAGTCATTATCCTGATCTGAAGTGTTTTAATCATTAGATAAAAAAAAGTTTGAGAACTTCAAGTTACTATTGCAGATGATGCTGTTGCTGGCAATGGGCACACGTGACTGCATCTGCCATAGAATAAACTTTGTAATGTATTTCTAAGGTTGGTCATGTTTAAGCTATTATTTTTGCATGCCTTCCTGGTTTGTATCTATAGTATCTAAATACAGTGATTTGTATTGCTTGGGCAGGCATTTGGATTGCTAAGAACAGGGAGAGAAAACAATTGATTGGGCTACAATGTCAATAACAATACCCAGTGACAGTGATAAAATGACCCCGTTGTTCTAATCAATGACATACCCTACTAATTAAAAATAGGGTTCTAGTGAATGTAGATGATGTTTCCTCAGGTCCTGCTGTGTATTTAGGTATTTCTGGTTCCTATTTGTTAAATACAGAGACTCACTCATCTTGTCATGGGTTGAAAAAGATCTTGTGTTAGGATATGCATAGTGATTTGTAAGGTAAGCAAAGAGGAGTAAAGAAAGGTGCCTTTTTTTCATGAAAGCTTCATTACACAGATCTTCTCAATTTGCTTCTTCTGTGTATTGTTCTTGTAAAGAAAGTGTGACATAGGGGAGAGAAAAGGAAGTAGCATTCAGAGTATTTGGGTTTTGTAGGTGTCTGGTGGAACCTGTAGTTTTAGTATCTGTTTTAAGCAATTTTTGAGAAGCTACTGATGAAAGGGATCTGCCTTGGTAATAACTTTATTGAGATAAAGGTCTAAAGCAGAATACAGATATTAGGGTTTTGCCTTTAGTTCTTCATGGCAGAAGATGCCAGATTTTTTTTTTTTTTTTAAGTGGTGGTAGTAGTTCACAAATGCTACCTTATGGTTTTCCAGACTATCTCTCTGTATCATTTAGGGGTTGGAGGGGTGACGATTTATTTGTTCTTATTGCAGAATTTGGTCTTACTCATCTCAGTGACACCGTCAGTAATAAACTTGCCTGCATACTTTTTCCTTCTATTTTGGATGGATAAACATGCACTATGATGAGAGTGTTGTACTAGGTTTTTAAAGATTCTATTATGCAAGGACACAAAAGCAAAATTATCTATTGAAACTGGATATAAATGTTCACATCCACAAATATTCAGCTTGCTTAAAAGTATTTTCCTTTTTCTTTTTTTTTTTTTGTAATAACTGTTGGAATACTGTGGTTACTGTTGTCTTCTGTGTAGAGATCTGACACACCTGTCCCTGATAATGCATATAAATTTGCAATACGATTATTTTGTGTATGACTGTGTATTTTTTTCAGGACAGGACTTGCATTCAGAGACTACCCAAGTAATGCTGATTAGGGGTGCACTTGCATTAGAGGCTCAGCTAAAGCTGAATAGGGACAAATACTGTCAAGCTCTAATCAATTCTGAAAACCTCTGAATAGCTTTTCTGTGTTTTGTAGGAAGAGTTTAAAGGAAATACTTTAAATTTCATGCACTTAGCCATAGAAGATTTTTCTACTTTCAACTTCTGTTGTAATCTAGGAACAGCATGATTGCTTTGTAGTTTACTCGAACTTACTGCTGTGTAAAGCATAGAAGTGTTTCAAATTAGAGGGAAAATGTAACTCCCAATTTTTAGAAATGCAGAAGAATATTTGAGGAAAATAAGTATTTGTAATTTGATTTTTCTTGGGTAGGTTCTAGTAAAGCAATCTGTTTTATGGAGACACTGGTTATTTGAATGAGAGGAGCAGTAATATGAAAATACATGGTATACTTATAGACATGGTTATGGATGAATTTCTTAGTAAAATTTTTACTGCTGTGGTTTCCTGGGAATTTTTATTTTGTTACAGGACATGATCTGACCAGTTTTGTCAGTGATACAGGCAACTTACAGCAGTTGCTAATTTGGTGATTTGTCCTCTAAGTCTTTGTGTATATATAAACCTGTCCCTTTCTTCATTATTTCTCCTACTGCATCTCTAAAATTTGGAAGATTCCTCCTTTATCCACAGACTTGGAAAGTGTTCACATAGGTTAATCCTTTGAAGAATTGCTGGAGATAGAGCAGGATATGGATGAGGTAGATTGTGCAGCTTACTCTGTGTCTTTCCTCTGGTCATGACCAGTAGCAAAGGGAGCCCTGTGGCTGCCACAGTCACTCAGCCGGATCACCAGCACTTGGTGTGATGGGACACAGTTATAGCAGTGGATGGGAGTAGCTCACCTGCCAGGAACTGGTCTTTCTCAGATTTTCTACTCAGATAGAACTTCTTTCACTGTTCTCTCTCTTCCATGCTACTCTGCATCCCACAGCCATCTCCTTTGTCCAATTCCTGTGTACACTCATGGCCACACTTTCGTTTTTCCTTCTTCACTAGCTTTGAGAAATACTGCTTTAAGACATGAGCTTTGTTTTTCCTTCTTGTGAATTGTGGTGTATAGCACAAGTGACAGGTGACAAGGAAGCAGTATTTATGCAGTATCTGACATGGTGCTTATATTTCTATCTCGATCTTTTAGCAGGCATCATAGATGCTGCTTCTGCATTTGTCAAGTGAGTAAAACCAGAGCAGTGTGCAATCACATTTGCCTTGTGCCTTGCACCTTCATGCTGCACCCATGAACATTGTTCTTTTAGAGTAGTGGAAAGCTGGCAGAAAATACAGAAATTATTATGGATCTAAATAAGTAGCCAAATTAGAATTAAATGAATTTAAATGGTTTCCATTAGCAGTTATGGTACCTCTGCAGCCACATGTACTCTGGCAAACAGCCATCGAAGGGGAATGATGCAGGCACATGTGACTTGAGCGAGGCATCATTTTCACAGGAGATATTTATATCAAAATTTCACTTAGAAGTATTTATTGTACATGGTTTTCTTTCAGTAAATCTGTTAAATGATATTCATAATAACAGTCAGATTTTGTTGAAAGTTGTTTAATATTAATGTTCATTTTTCCTTAGGAAACCATTATTTTTTCAAGATATTTTCATCATACCTTATTTAGTAGCAGTCATGCTGAGAGTTTTGATGTCTTCACTCTAGCTTCTTTATTCATGTTGCTTTCAGTGCTTCCCTACTTTAATACAAGTTTCTAGGATTATACTTAATTGATTTGTCACTCAGGGAAAATCAGCACTTCAAGCAATTAAGTGCAGAAAAATACCAGGTAACAAAGAGACAAAGATTTTTGTCCTCATCCTGGTTATGAAAAATCCATTATTCATTATCTTACTGTTTTTAAATACTGAAGTACAATTTTCTAACACAATAGCAAAATTGCTTTTGAAACAGAATAAATTGCATGCCACTTCAGAGGCTGTATTTTGAAGTCAGGATTACCAAACATGATGGTGCTTGTGCTCATTATCTTCACTACTTGGTGAAGCTCTTATTTGAGTGCAAACCTAGATAGCAATTGTGGGGAAAAAAACCCTTGTTTTTAATACAATGACAAACAAACCTTAAGGAAATTATGATTAGGACATCAATGTACTCTGCAAATATTACCACATTTACAAAGTAGATTTAAGTATTTTGTGTATCTGTGAATGTGTTTCTCAGTCAAGTCTCTCCCATGATTCTCCTGCATTAGCATGTTCCTTCAAGAGCCATTTAACCATGTTTACTTTGTTACCTTTGTATATAAAGAATATTATTTTCCAAATCACACACTGGTTAACTTTGTATGGAAGCAAAAGGCATCTGTTACTTTGTGGTATCTTGCTGTACACTCCAGTACATCTAGCAGACTGTGATTTCACTGGATGGTGTTACAAATGCACCACTAATTGGATGTCCAAGAGCAAAGCACAATGCAACAGAAAGCTCTGTATCAAAATTGTGATAATGTAACTTGCAAATTTAACTAGGAGAGATTATAAAAGCATTGAGCAGGGGAGTCTGTTTAAACGCAGGCCTGTCTTACTGGAAGTCCTAGCATGAAGTAAGGTCTTAAGATTTTTTTTCTAAACAGTGGTTTTATTACCTAGTGTTAATCTAATCTGAGAGTAATCCATATAATTTAGTGTAACATGCACATTAACCTTAATCACTCCTGTGTTTTGTGAAGAGAACTTTTTGTATAATGTTTTTTCCTAATGACCACTAATAATAATAGTAAGGGAAAATATATTACTAGATTGTCATATTACATTAAAAATCAGATGCAGCTTTTTGCAAACAACATGGTGAAGATCAAGTTTTTCATGTTAGTCTTAATTTTTTTTTTTAAAGTGGATACTGGTAGTAATAATTCTGAAAGCATTTTCTATGCCCTATTTTCACATAATTAACTTTCTGGGAACTTGTAACTATTAGCATTTACACAGCTTTGTTAGTTTGAAACTTTGATTGTGTTTTCTGCAGTGTGCTTTTGCATCTTCTCCAACAGATGAAGATTTCTTGTCACAAGCTCTAATGTGTTTAAGGTTCCAATTCTCAGTTGACTTGCAGCTGGGGGTGGGAGGTGTTTATTTATTATTATTATTATTATTTCTAGTTATGCATTGTTTTCTAATCTGGTCTGAACACATTGTTAACATTCCTTAATAATGTACCATACCGTGTTATTCTGAGGAGGTGCAGAAATCAGCCAAAGAAAAGAGAGAGTGTCTAGCTAATGACTTGTTAATCAGTAGTGGGTTTGGGGTTTTTTTCTCTTCCTTATTAGAGCTTCCTTCTTAACTGTGTAATACCAATTTATTATATAGCCGTGTAAAGTATGTGGTGTACTTTTTCAGTAGAAATCTAATAATTACAATTCAATCCCTCCCTCCCTTTCCTGGCATCCAAAAAGGTTAGTAAGTGCTTTAATATATATTTCTCTATACAATAGGACTCAGCACAGAAAATCTAGGGAAAAGGAAATGGTTTCAGGTTTTTGTATTAAATATATTGTGAGTTGAAAAAATGCAAATCCAGTGATGGTGCCTTTTTGTGATTAGTCCTGGTGTTTGTAATATTACTTTCTTTTTAAAATGTTGGATTTGTCTGTCAAGTCTTTGAACAGAATACTGCTCAGGGTGCTGTTCTCTGTCAGCAGAACTCCCGCCTGCTCAAGCAAGGCCACCTAGAGCTGGTTGCCCAGGATCATGTCCAGAGAGCTTTTAAACATCTCAAAGGATGGAGGTGCCACAATGTCCCTGGACAGCCCTTGCCAATGCTCACTCGTCTTCATGTAATAAAAGTGTTTAATGATGTTCTGATTGCAATTCTGTGTTTCAGTTTGTGCCCATCGCCTCTGGTAACGTCTGAAGACAGCCTTGCTCAGTCATCTTTGCAACCTCCCTTCATGTGTTTGTTCATAGAAATTAATAAGGTCCTGCCTATGCTTTGTCTTCTCCAGGCTGAGCAATCCCACTCTCTCATCCTTTCCTTGTAGGGGAGAGGTGCTTCAGTCACTTCATCATCATCATGGCCTTTCACTGAATTCTGTTCAGTATGTCTGTGTCTCTCTTGGCCTGAGGAGCCCAGCTCTGGACACAGCTCCAAGCATGGCCTTACCAGTGCTGAGCAGCAGGGAAGGATCTCCTTCCTTGACATGCTGGCAGCACTTTGCCAAGCACAGTCCAGGATACCGGTAGCTTTCTTTGCAGCAAGGGTACATTGCTGGCTTTTGTTCAGCTTGGTGTTCACTAGGATCCCCAGGTCCTTTCCTGCCAAGTTTCTTTTCTGTAGTAGCCCCGAGCATATAGTGGTGTGTGGGGTTATTCAGGCGAAGGAATTTGCGATTCTTCTCGCTGAGCTTCCTGAGGTTCCCATCAACCTGTTTCTCCAGCCTGTCAAGTTTGTGCTGGATGGCAGCATGCTGATCTGGCCTATCGTCACTCCTTCTGGTTTTGTGTCATGTGCAGACTTGCTGAGGGTACGCTTTGCCCCATCATCCACATCATTAATCAAGATGTTAAACAGGACTGGACCCTGTATGGACCTCTGGGGTACACTGACCTAGTTTACTGACTTCCAACTAGGCTTTGTGCCACTGATCACCACCCTCTGGACCTGGCCATTCAGACAGAATTCAGTCCACCTCAATGTCTGCCTGTCCAACTACTACAGCAGCAGTTTGTGTATGAGAATTTTATAGGAGACAGTGTCAAAGACCTTACTGAAGTCCAAGTAGACACTATCTGCTGCTCTCCCCTCATCTACCAGGCCAGTTATTTCATCTTAGAAGTTTATCAAGCTTGTCAAGTATCACTTCCCCTGGGTGAAGCCATGCTTACTACTCTTGATTTTCTTGTCCTTTGTGTGAAAGGTTTCCAGAATGAGCTGCTCTGTCACCTTCTCAGGGGTCGTGGTGAGATGGATGGGTCTAAACAAGTTCCCTGGTTCCTCCTTCTTGCCCTTCTTGAAAATAGGAGTGGCATTTGCTTTCTTTCAATCTTTAGTCACTTCTCCCAGTTGCCATGATTCATCAAAGATTATTGAAAGTGGCCTTGCCATGACAGCTGACAGGTTCCTCAATACTTGTGAGTGCATTCCATCAGGAGCCATAGGCTTTTTTATAGTTATATATATATATTCAATTTGCTTAAATGTTCCCTGACCCTCATTTTTCTTGCTTTCAGCTTTCCTCCTGTTCTCTGAGACCTGGGTCTCCTGAAAGCCAGTCTTGCTAGTCAAGGCTGAGGCAAAGAAGAATCCAGTGTCTCAGCCTCTTCCATGTCCTGTGTAACTACATCCTCATCTCATTCAGCAATGAGCTCATATTTTCCCTAGTCTCCTTTTGTCACCTGTGTACTTTCAAACTTGTCTTTGACATCCCTGGCCAGATGCAGTTGCATTTGGCTGTAGCTTTCCTAGCTTTTGTCCTGGAAGCTTGGACAGTGTTTTTGTATTCCTCCCAGGTGACCTGTCCTTATTTCTACCCTCTGTGCATGTCTTTTATGATACAGCCACTCAATGCCATGCTCTCTGGCCCAGGTGTCTATGAGGCCGTTCTTGAAATGGGTCCCACTGTCAGACTCGATTCTCTCTGGGGTGCCGTGTTGCCACAGGGCTTGCTTTCCAAGGCCCAGGATGGTATTCTGGGCAGTGGCGTGAGGCACGGGGTACGTTTTCAGCCATCCACTGGTTGCTTCTACCATGGTCGGGACGTAGCCCTTGCCTTGGCAGGTTTGGGCAAGTGTGATGTAGTCAACTTGCCAGGCTTCCCCATACCTGTATTTCGACCACTGTCCACCATACCATAGAGGTTTCACCCGTTTGGCCTGCTTGATGGCAGCACACGTCTCACAGTCATGGATAACCTGCGAGACACTGTCCATGGTTAGATCCACCCCTCGGTCACGAGCCCATCTGTATGTCGCATCTCTCCCCTGATGACCGGAGGCATCATGGCCCCACCAAGCCAGAAATAATTCTCCCTTGTGCTACCAATCCAGATCTACCTGAGAGACTTTAATCCTGGTAGCTCGGTCCACCTGCTTGTTGTTATGATCCTCTTCATTAACCCGACTCTTGGGTACATGAGCATCTACGTGATGGACCTTCATGCTCAGCTTCTCGACCTGGCCAGCAATGTCCTGCCACATCTCAGCCACCCAGATGGGTTTCCGATTGCGCTGCCAGTTGGCCTTTCTCCATTGCTTTAGCCATCCCCACAGAGCATTGGCCACCATCCATGAGTCAGTGTAGAGATAGAGTCTTGGCCACTTCTCTCGTTCAGCGATATCCAAAGCCAGCTGAACGGCTTTAAGCTCTGCAACTTGACTTGATCCACCTTGTCCTTCAGTTGCTTCTGCAACTCACTGTGTGGGACTCGATACGGCTGCCTTCCATTTCCGGTTTGTCCCTACAATGTGACAGGAGCCATCTGTGAAGAGAGCATATCGCTTTTCATCTTCTGGTAGCTGGTTATATGGTGGGACCTCCTCAGCCTGTGTCACCTGCCCTTCTTCTTCTTCAGAGGATAGTCCGAAACTCTAACCTTCGGGCCAGTTGGTGATAATTTCCAGAATCCCAGGGCTGATTAGGATTCCCTCTCCGGTTTCGCTGTGTGATCAGAGCGACCCACTTACTCGATGTGGCATCGGTGGCATCTTGCCACTTCACTCCTAGGAACTGAATTTCCTGAGCAGGTCCCTTGACTTTGCTTTGTTTAATGGCAAAACCAGCTCTTAGGAGAATCTGGATTATCTTCTCTCCTTTCTCGAAGACTTCCCCCGCTGTGTTCCCCCATACAATGATGTCATCAATGTACTGTAGATGTTCTGGAGCCTCACCCTTTTCCAGTGCAGTCTGAATCAGTCCATGGCAAATGGTGGGACTATGTTTCCACCCCTGGGGCAGCCGATTCCAGGTGTACTGTACACCTCTCCAAGTGAAAGCAAATTGTGGCCTGCACTCTGCTGCCAAAGGGATGGAGAAAAAGGCATTGGCAATGTCAATGGTGGCATACCACTTGGCTGCCTTGGACTCCAGCTCGTACTGAAGCTCCAGCATGTCTGGCACAGCAGCACTCAGGGATGGTGTGACTTCATTGAGTCCATGGTAATCCACCGTCAGCCTCCACTCTCCACTGGACTTACGCACTGGCCATATGGGGCTACTAAAGGGTGAGCGAGTCTTGCTGACCACCCCCTGGGTCTCCAGTTCACGGATCATCTTATGTATAGGAGTCACGGAGTCTCGGTCGGTGCGGTATTGCCGACGGTGCACTGTTGCTGTGGCCATCGGTACCACTTGTTCTTCGACCTTCAGCAGTCCCACAGCAGAAGGGTCCTCTGAGAGACCAGGCAAGGTGTTCAGCTGTCTAATTTCCTCTGTCTCCACAGTAGCTATGCCAAAAGCCCAACAAAGTCCTTTTGGGTCTTTGAAATACCCACTCCTCAGGTAATCTATGCCAAGGATACATGGGGCCTCTGGGCCAGTCACGATGGGGTGTCTATGCCATTCCTTCCCAGTCAGGCTCACTTCAGCTTCTAGTACAGTCAGTGGTTGGGAGCCCCCTGTCACCCCAGAAATA
>VZRE01004317.1:266374-345790 GCA_013396775.1 Cephalopterus ornatus | reverse complement strand
CCAGCGTCGCCTCCTCCTCGGCGGGCTCGGACGCGGAGCTCATGGACGGCGCCTATTTCCGCTCCTGCGCCGGCATGCTGAAGGTGGCCCAGATGGTAAGGGGCGAGCGGGGCGGGCGCAGCCCCTGGGGGCTGTCGGGGCTCCTGTCGGGGCCCTTGGAGCCCTCCGCGGGTACCGCGCTCATCCCTGCGGGACCGTTCTTGTGGCGACGAGTCTGGAGAGCGTCGTCAGGGAATAGGGGCCGCAGCTCGTTGTGGGTTTCGTCCCTGCGATGTTGCCCCTCAGCTCTCGCAGTTCGCAGCATGACGGAAAGTTCATGTTCCTCGGTCTGTCAGAAGCTGCCTTTGCGTCTTCCTAAAGCAGCGACGAGCACTTCTGTTCGTTCAGACGAACGTGCAGGAGCCCAGAGTAGCCCGTATTAACTTTTTGCCACTAATAACGATAACACCGTGACGCGACAGCACATCGTGCTGCAGTGCAACACCTCATTCCTTAGCATGGGCGAGTTTTTGGAAGAAAGCTGGGCCGAGTGCCTGTGCCGACAGGGATCTGCTAAGGGTGAGCACCACAGCTGGGACTGCTGGTCCAGCTGGCTCCGTGCCCTGTCTGTCAGAGATCTCCAGGCGGTGACCTAGTGGCACGGGGAGGGATGTGGGAGATGTATGGCTGAAATTCAAAAGAAATCAATAGCAGAGTGCTGCCAGAATTGGAGCTGATGCCTTAACTTTACTTAGTGCAGGAAATTTAGCTCCATGCAGATGTGGAGAGGATTAACAGATGGATAAGCTCTTTCTCATTTCTGTGGCTCATAATTATCTGTGCAGAGATTTGTCTGCTTAATTACAGTAGTGGCAGTCAATAATGCTTAGGAAAAAGCATGGAAGACACAATGTAGCGATACCCCAACGCCTACATTTTCATCCTGCAAACACTTGTACCCTGACATTTTGTGACGGAGTTGTTGCCTTCATCTTTTATAAACCCCCAATGCTTTTTTCCCCCCACCTTTATTTGTCCGGTTATTTTTTAATGCTGTGTGAATTACTAGCATCCAGGTTCCTAAATTGACATTAGAAGGTGGGAATCGTTTTGTTCTAGGTTACTGTGGAGTAGTATCAAATCCTGAAGTTTCTCTTTAAAAGCTGCCCAGTTTCTTCCTGTTCATTATTAGCCATCAGCTGCCCTTAGAAATGAGCCTTGGTAGCAAGAGGCAAAACTGGATGTGACTGGTCATGGCTACTTGCATTTGTCCTGCTCTTGTGAGACCTCAGACTTGTCCCTCACTATGAATTCTGTTTGGTAGGAACACAAACAGTTGTCTGCTGCCTTCTTGTCACTTAGGTTGTTCCCAAACCATTGAGTGCATCTGGAGAATCTTTTCAGGAGACAAGTGACATCCTTTTGAGCATGTGTCTACATTGCAACTGAACCTGTAGCTCTAAACGAATAAACTTGTGCTTTGCTGATGAGCTAAAATTCTTTTTGCTTTTACCACTGTGGAGAGAACAGTTCCTTTTATGGACTAGAAATAACTAGTCCTCTCCGCTCTCCGTCCTGCTGTGGTGTCACTACAGCTATGACAAGTGACTCTTAGAGCTAGCATGGCATGCTTATTTGTGCTGTAATGTCA
Organism: Cephalopterus ornatus; assembly: GCA_013396775.1. Lineage (NCBI taxonomy): Eukaryota > Metazoa > Chordata > Aves > Passeriformes > Cotingidae > Cephalopterus > Cephalopterus ornatus. The sequence continues at coordinate 344,160 of VZRE01004317.1, read as the reverse complement.
GTTTTTGGTGCACATATTAAGTGTGTGCATACTTTACATGCTTTACATATTTTCATGTACTGGATGTAAATCTATGCAATTTTATGCAATACTTCACATACTTTACATAAAGTCGTATTGTATCAACGCCGCTCAATATAAAATTTATCAGAATTTAAGCAAGTGGCTTTCTGCGGTGACTTTAACAAAGGTTAAAATAATGTAAATTATTTTTCATTTGCACTCTTTCAGCTTCACATTCTTATATTTTTTCCCGTTTTCCAGTTTGCCTGTAAATAGGAGTTACCTCAGGTATTCAAGGAACTTCTGGCATATGAACTTCTTTTAATATCACGTATCACAATAGTGTCTTCTCAAATAGTTTCATAAGAAAAATAAATGTTTGTGTTGTAGCAAGTAGAAATAACCAAGATAGGTTAGTTCTAAATTAACTCCCTCACCCAATAAAATAGAGAGAGCTAAATATTTTCACAACTGTCCTTTATCTCTTCTCAGACAGTATTTCTCTATATCCACAGATCCATTTATGTAAGCATTCAGTTCTTTCAGTATGAAGTAATGGCAGGATCTTTTTCCTTAAAAATTTCTTTATGCTAAATCTGTAAAGATTCCTGCACTGGTGTTAATGTGGCTGGTGGGACTGTAGTCTTACTGAGAAGGAGAATCATTATGCTGGCAGAGTGCAAAGGTCTTTTGGGTTAGATATCTGTCACACTAAGCTGTGTACTGCACAAAACCAACTGCAGTTGTGGATATGAGGAGGAAGCATTACAATTTTTGTTATCTCCTTTCTTATTAAGTTCCTTTTACCAAGAAGTAAAGGATGTGGTAGAAAGCAAGAAGACATATTTCCTCATTTACTGTAATGTTAGGGGCTGTTTCCTGTGCTTGCAAGCTAAAAAAAAAAGTAAATCGATTGTATGTATATGTGCATTAAATGATTCTAATAGATGACAACAATATGCTATGGAAATTACACGAAAGAAATAAAAGATAATTTTACAGCTGTTCTTCTGTAAGACAGAAGGACTAAAACTCAGGGATATTGAAGAGATTATGCAGTGTGAATTGCTGCTAATTTCTGAATGTTACCAGTGCTTTCTCTTGAAATTCTGGGTGCTGTGGTGTGTAGCACAGAATGAAATTAGGAAGACAAAAAAGTGTTTCTTGCTTGTAAGCCTACACAAATTCCTTTACTTTTTTTGCTAGAGAATTTCTTTAACCTTGCAGAATGATTATAGCGTTGAAAAGACAGTGTATTTTATGCATTGACTTCAGAGCTTAGGGAGTGGCCCTGTAAATATTTTGAAAATAAAATGGAAGAGAAAACATAGTTGTGTGACTTGAGTATTTTGTGTAGTAGTAAGACAGTTTGAAACCTGCTTTTCCATGTGTGACTATTACTGATGTTAGTTGGGGCTCCATTTTCAAAATCCAGGCTGAATTGAAGCTCTGATTTTAACAGGAAGTTACAAAGCATCTTCAACATCTAACTTACTTCAGCTAGTTTAACTTGATGTTGTTAATATAGCTTTCACTTTTTCTTTCCTTTTTTCCTTCTCTTTTTTACCCTCTATTTTTGGTGGGGTTTTTTGTTGGTTTGGGTTGGATTGGGTTTTTTTTGGTATTTACTGTTCTGCCAAGATCTCTTAGATTCACAGGGATACATGCAGGATCCGGGATCCCAGTGTGGCCACCTTGGTTCTATACCAGCAGTGTAGTTATTAAGTGTGTGAGTGAACGTGTATCGGTGTGCACAGTACACTTAGACCAGAGAAACTAAATGACTTGAATTTTAGCCAACCTGACAAAAGTGACACATGTGGCAATCTTCAGCATGTTGCACTATCAGTGCTGATTTGTTTGAAGCATGTTTGCTCTGTGTCCGTGCTACTGCTGGCCTGTTTTATTGTGAGACTTTCTAGGAACCTGTGTTGTTTAGCTTGGCAAGTTTTCAGTAGACGGGTTCTTGAAAATCTTTGGAGGCATCCTGTGCCCTTAGAGACAGCAGTATGAGTGTGCATCCGTGTTGTCACCAGAGTAGCTCAAATGCCGGGGTTGATAGATCCAAACAAGTCTGATTCAGTTGAATTTCTTGTAGAGCCCTCATGTGCTTTTTTGTTTTTACTGCTGAAGTCTGGAGGATGCCACTGATGCTGCATTGGACTAGGTCTTGCTTTCAGCACAGCCCATGTTTGACACTGGAGCCTTGTAGGTATCTCACCATCTTGGGCACTTGGCTGCTAGGAACAGCTGTGGTGGTATCAGCTGTCCGAAGTGTCTGATGCAGAGATTTGCAGGAACATCACCACCGTAGACTGAAGAGAGAAAAGGAGTGTTGGGAGCTCACATGTAGAAGAGCCAGCACAGCACAGGGTGTGCTTGTGTGGTTCTTTCAGGCTTCTCAAACTGTTCTTGGACCTCTCCTTTTTTCTGGACTCTGAGAGGTGTGGAGTGACCCATGGCCTTCTTTGCCTCTCTTTCACCTCCTTCAGGTTGGGCCAAGCTAACTTAGGTCACAGTTCACACTGAAGGCGATTGTTCCCACAAGAACACTGTTGCTACTGTTACAATAGTTCTGTCACAGTAAGCAGAGACTCAAAATACAGGGTGTTCTAAGCTCAAAATACAAGGTGTTTTAAGCTAAAAACAGTGCTGATTCTGTAAGCCCAATATGAGCCAGAAAAGAGCAGTTTCACCAGACAGAAGAAAATCAAAATTGCCTTCTCAAGGCTGAAGAAAAGATTTACAAGCAATTGCAATGTACGAAAAGGATAAAGTCAATAAAAGTTGACTTAACATCATTTTCACTTGTTAAAAATGGTAAGGCAATTGTTAAAACTTCTCTGCTGAGTATCTATTTCATTTCCAAAGCATGTCTTGACAAAAGCAATGACATACTTGACAAGTGAATGGCCAACACGACAGTCTGTAATTCTGAGTAACTTTGGAGTGTGCTGAAACCTCTCTGGGCTATTTGTATACTAATATACAGTTGAATAATAGTATTCAAGAGAACAGTCATTCATCTAACACTGAAAACTGGAAAATGCTGGTAGTTAGGTTGCTAAAGCCAAGTTCCCGTTTCTGAATGTGTTGTATCATATCAGACAAATTTACTGGGGAGCTATATTCAGGAAAAGTTGAAATATAAAAAGAAAGCAAAATCTGCTTGTGAAAGAAAACAATTCCTAATCAAAACCATTGATACAAGAAAAGGAAATTCACAAACGCAAATGATGCTTGGAATGATATAAGAGCTACTCAGTCTTCTGACTTGATCTTGAGACTGAAATGTCTTTCTGTCCATGGAGGTGATTGAAGTAAAACATCTAATTTTTTTCAGCAGTGTGTCAGCGACGTGATTTTTGCCTCTATGGTAATGAAGGTGCTCAGAAGAGAGGAATTCTGGTGATAGGCAGAGATGCTGAAACTGTCAGCCTGTCTGTGAGTCCCGTGTAGACTGTGCTTTTGGGTGGATTGAGGAAAACCACGCAAGAATGTGCAAGTGTCTTCAGTCTGCGACTATGTGATAAACTACTGGCTAAGAAATAAGACATGTTTTTAGAAGCAAAGTTATTTTGAGGCCAAGGTCAGAGCTGTGTGTTGGAGCTGCTAATTATTTTTGATGTTCTGCTAGAAGCTGCGGTAAAACTGACCTTGCTGGGCATACGGAGCAAAGAGAGAGAAATCAATTTATTCTAAATCCTAGATAGCTCCAAAGAAACAGGAGCAGTAAGGAATGTCTAAGCCTAGAAATTAAGCCCCATAGGACTGGGAAGTCCTGTTATTTCCACTCTGAGAACACCAAAACAGGCTGGCTTGGCCAGTTCTACTTTTTCCATGCCTCTGCTCTGGGTGGCCATTTTACAATTTCTGTCTAGGTATTTGCGTAAGAGCTGGGAATAAACAGTGTGTTCTCTGCATGTTAACCAAGGAGTGCTTGATGGCAGGCTGACAGAGTTGTACTTGGTGAGGCAAAACTTCACAAGCAACACCAATTTAAGGAATTTTCCCTTTCTGTTTTGTCTCCATGCAGCTGTTCTCAGCTGCAGTGATGCAGGTGTTCTCCAAGTTACACAGTACCAGGGAACTAATGGAGCTGTACTTCAGCTCTCTGGTTTTCTTTTTTCCATGTGAGTTTTTAGGGAACAGTGCAGCCACAGAGGCTCCTGTGAGCAAGAGCAAGTGTCTGGCACAGAAGGGCAGGAAATACATAAGCTTGAAGTGGTTCCATGTGTTTCAAACCACAAGCTGAGAATGTAGTCCCTTTTCTTTTTCTCTTGGGCTGGAGAAGGTTTTGTACCATCTGTTTTAATTTCTATCTATTTCAGCTAAAAGCTAAAAAAATCAACTCCAGTACGTTTTGTAGAAAGACAATTATAGTCATTATTAAACACTAGTGTATCTCTGTTCTGAATGTGTCAGCGAATGTTTTATTTGTATCCTAAAAGAGACTTCCTAAAAGCACAAAGTTGGAGCTATCTTTCGTTGCTCATCTGACTCATCCACTAGGATTTGTTTCAATACATTCATTAGCAACCTGTGTGCATGTAGTGCTCTTTCTGTAGAGGTAATTGAACAGGGCTTAACAAACATTTTCTGAAACAACAAAAGATAGGAAATGAAGCCCAGAAATTTACCACATCACCTGAGACATGTTTAGTATGCCTGAAAGAGCAGAGAGAAGTATTGGCAATGGTTTCCTGGCACATTTGTTTTATGGGAAGTTAAATTTGCAAATGCCATTTAAAAATCTTAATCAGATGCACATTATGTCCTTAGATAATAAGATGTGGTGAAAAGCATGAGTTCTTACATCTTCTAAGATGTGCAAGAGCAGTCTCCATGTGCTCAGAGCCTGTAAATGATAAAGAGCATCTTGCCAAGCGTCCTTCACTGGGTTCCAGGGCTGTATGTGCTGGAAAAATTTGTTGTCTCATCTTGATCCAGTAGAAGCCGTGGTTGTACCTCAGTGAGAGAAGTGTACCTGACCCTGAGGCTCTGATGCCTGCTGTGCATTACTGGGGTATTGTCCCCTAAAGCCAGACAGTGTTTGCTTGTGAGTAAGTGTTTCCTGCGCTCCCCTCCCTGGGGAGTCCTTGTGAGGTATTCACTCGGTCCTGTGGCTGAGTTGTCTCCTTTGTCATGTCATGTGTGCTGTGGCCTTGTCCTCCTATTTTGTGGTGATATGTAAAGTATACAGCAGCCAGAAATTGCTTTCTGTACTCAGAGATCAAACTCTGAAACTGCTGTGATTTCCTTTCATCCACCTGTGAGCTTCCTCTTCTTTGCATAACTCAGATTCTTCAGGGTCATTTGATGAATGTAATGGCCAGGACAGATGTGCCTGAGATGTGCCTGACTGTTCAAGGCTAGGTGTCTGCAGCTTTCAAAGCCAAAACAAATTTGGCTGCTGTTCTTGCAACAATAGCAGCAGCTGCACTGCTTAAGGCTTCCTCTTCTGCTCACAGCTTCCCTTAAGGAAAATGGAGATGTGATGATGACAAGATTGAGAAACTGCCTTCAGGGGGAATTGTCTTTTAATGTTTTTGGAGGTTTGTTGTTTTGTTGTTTTTTTTTTAAAAAGTACCACTAGTGAGTTCAAGAAAGAAGTGCTGGGAAAGAAGTATGCTGTTAACATGAGATGACCAGCAGCAGCTGCAGAAGAGCAGAATGACTTGGCCTATTTTCCTCAAGTCTGTAATCATGCTCTGCAAGAGCTCTTTTCTCTGGGAAAAGCACAGTCCCCAGTTGCTGCTTCTCACCTGCTGGCTAGTTGAGCCTTTTGGCAATTGCTTGAGTATACAAGCTCCTCGTAGATATAGGAGTGCTGTCCCAGTGTGTTTGAGAGGCCTGCCAGTCTCCAGGCAGTCACTTAAAGCTGTCAGCTGCCACAGTGCCACAGGGGAATCTCATCTATTCTCATTTTTCACCGCCCTTCACTTCCCTGGCACCTTGCCAAGCATCAAGTGTCTGCACGTAGAAAAGGTCATTCTTTTGTGTGCTAAGGCCCAGCCTGGTCCAGCAGCCAGGTTGTGATGATGCCAGTTGATCTGGAAATTGTCATGACATTTTCAAGAACTTGCACCTGTTTTTTCCTGATAAAAAATATGCTATGCCAGCACAGCATACTAACAACATGGACTTTGGCGAGGGAAACAAGTCCTCCTCTTATTCGAGGAGACCTTGCTCAAGGCCCCATTGACATGGCTAGCAAAGCCTTTGCTGGAGATGATAGATGTGAGCTTTTTAACTGCTGTCGGTGTGACAGCCAGATGTCCGTGCGGTGTTCTCTGAGGCAGGGAGAGCTACAGCAGGTGTCAACTGACGATTTGAGTCAGTCAAGCACTAAATGCCTCAGACAGTGAGAACGGGTTGTGCTGTGAGCGGCATCTGCAAGGGTGAGTGATGAACAGATTGCTTGCTGAGGGTTTCTGGGTGGAGGCACTGAGACTTCACCATGTGGTTTGCAAGTTATCCTTGATCTCAATAACAACTTCCAGGAAGATGAGATTGCTTTTTATTTTTTATTTTGGTGCATCTAGCTTGATAGGTTAACTAGAATGATTGTTGCCATGAGGTACAGGCTTTATGTTGTATGTTCCTGCCTGAGTTTTAAGTAGCTGTTTGTTGCTAGATATGTATTGGATATCCAAGGATGGTCAAGGTGGAAACTCTGCAGCTTTTTGTGCAGAGTTTGCAGGTGTTTGTTAATAATAAATAAATACTCTCTACCCTGGGCTTCAAGCAGTCTGAGCCAGGCTTGGCTGGTCAGCCAATGTGGGCTCCTTCTCTGTAGGTAGTATTGCCATGCATGGTTGGTGAAACCATTTTTAGACAGCCATGAAATTTTTCTACAAGAGCTCTGTGGCTCACAAGTAAGGAATAAGCTCTTTCTGTATTGTATCACTGGTAATATGGGACTATGTTGACTTTTTAAAGGGGAAACAATACAAACAACCCAAACAATATACCTGAGAATGGTTCAGAGCCATGAATTCAGAGGTGCCTTGATTCTACAAGGAGCTCATCTTTCCAGCTGACTAAAAGGAAGTATGGCAGGTGAATCTCCTACCCATGAGGAGGGCTTCCTCTCCAGACCCAGCGTTGGTGAGCTCTGTGCTGCTTTTGCACCAACAGCCTCAAAAGTACAAAGTTCTCCAGCAATGTCTACGTACCCTAGGTGTGACTGAACCTCCATGAGCATGTATATTCCTGTATATCATTGTTGGATTCCATTTTGCCATTGAGAGCCACTCTTCTGCCATAAATCAAGACAGCTCTTAATTTTTAAGTTCTGCCAAACCCACTTGTGCTGGCCTACAGTTCTCCCAGTCCTTTTCTTTCTGTTGCCTCAGAAGCACCTTCTGTGCTTGAGGTGTTCTTTCTCTGTCTGCAGTGTGGACTGTCTTCTTCTGTCATTCTATGTGAATCTTACGTTTACCGGATCAAGAGAACAGTTAACATGGCTCTCCAGGAAGATCTAGATGTTGGAAGTGCTTGCCTTGCAGAAGAGAGAAGTAACAATCACAACTTGCTGTGCAATTTTTTAATCTGGAGAGATTTGGTAATATTAATCCCTTCATTTTTGGTTGCTATCAGCAGATAATCCACTTTTTACTAGAGGACTCTGGGGATTCAAGTCACTTGCAATGTTTTTTACTTCCTATAATCTTCTGAGTTATGATATAGGGATTCTCCCTACCGTGCAAGGTAGATGGTCTTTTACAGTGGAGTGAACTACATCAGGAGCCATGTGCATGCATGCTTTTTGCGGCAGTCAGGTTGTCTTTTCTAAATGGGCTGGTTTGTGTAGGACACAGATTCCCAACAAGCACCACAACGGAAGGAGGGCAGAGAGCACAGGCTGAGCCAGGGACTGTGTTTTTGTATCTGCAGAAAAAAGTTATATAGAGGATGTGTCTTTGCTCTTACCTGAAACAGCAGGTTCGTCTATGATTTGGGGATTATGACTTGATGGGAGAGACAGCTGGAGCAGGTGGCAGGCTGGCTGTTTCATGGGGGCTGTTTTCTGCATAGAGAATTAATTCCTTATCCATAGAGGAGCAAGCTAGGTGCTCCCGAGTATAGGGTTCTTCTGGCTTTGTCCAGAGTAGTCCTTGCAGTCATAGCAGATGGTACCTCTTTGAAAGTCTGAGGGAAAGCAGCTGTGCTTCCCAGAGTTCGAACCCTTCTGGGGCATTGTCAGTATTTAAAATTCTGTTCCTACCCTTTGCAGACATGCTAACAGTCAGTTGTGCTATTAATACTGTTTTGCAATGAGTTTTATGTGTTTTGGGAATTGTTTGTAACTTGCATATGGCCCTTGTGCAGTGTTACTTAGTTGCTGCAGTATTTTGAGTGTCGTGTGTGCATCTTTTTTGTAGATTGAAAAAACTTACTGATAATACTTTTACAGTTGAAATATTTTAAATTTAGGTTGATTTTGAAACAAATCTGTTGAATTGGCAAGAAGAAGAAATATAATTATGAGGTTGTTGTTGGTAACTTTTTTTTTTAATTAATTCACTACCTAATGAGAATATAGCCTATTATTTGCCATATAACTATAAAATCCTCAGCTTTTAGTTAATAATGTGCAGGATTATGTGGTGCCTTTTGGCATGGTGCAGGCAGCTGTGGGGATTGAGGCAGGGAACTAGTTCAGCTGGCAGGGGCGGGATTGAAGTCCTGTGATCAGTGGTAGGCAAGACTTAATTGCAGCTAGTCATTACAAAGAATTGCCTTTTTAATGATCATGGCTAACACCCTGCAACAAGGGCTCTTTAATAATGTCCTTCATATGCTGGTTCTGGGATTACCCCACATGCTTTTCTACCACTGAGGTATTTAGGATTGTCCTCTTATTGGAGTTGTAGAGGGTCTGAATAAGATTATTTTGTCTTTTCTCACCCTCCCACCACTTTTATCTTCCATAAATAGCCTGTGGATGGTAGTGCACAAGAGAAGTCACTTATCAAGGCCAGGCAGCCTCCTTATTTTAGCATAGCAGCCAGACAAGAAGGAAATCTGCCCAGATGCAGGGGCTGAAAGATTATTGTGCAACCAAAGACTAACTGCTTCACAGAACCATGCACTTGAAGGCAGCTGATTTCATCTGTCATTAATGAAGTTTCAAATGGACTGGGCTTTTTATCTTCTTTTTGTCTGTTACAGCTCACATTTCCAACACTGCTCTGGAAGAAGGAAATCTCGATTACAGCAGCAGTCAACACTTCTGCTTAAATTAGCTGAACCAGTCTTGCATGATCTACAACTGTAACCTTGGCCTGTGCTTTGCTCATCTTTCTGTTTTGGGAATCTGTTAAAAAAATTATTTTCATAGAATCAGTCGGGTTGGAAAGGACCTCTGAGATCATCAAGTCCAACCCTTATCCACTACCACCACAGTTACTAGACCATGGCACTAAGTGGCACATCCAGTCTCTTCTTAAATACCTCCAGGGACGGAGAATCCACCACTTCCTGGGCAGCCCATTCCAGTGCCTGATTACCCTCTCTGTAAAGAATTTCTTCCGAATATCCAACCTAAACCTCCCCTGGCAGAGCTTGAGACCATGCCCCCTTGTCTTACTGCTGGTTGCCTGGAAGAAGAGACCATCCCCCACCTGGCTACAACCTCCTTTCAGGTAGTTTTACTGCACCAGAAGTATGTACTTAATAACATGTGGGTGTTGCTTCACTGTGTTGAGGTGTAACATTTGGAAATGTACAGCTGCAGTCAGTGACATTTCTCTGGGTCATGGTTATCCTGATTGGCTCATGTAGGGATGGAAAATTCCATTTACCATCTTGGCTGGTGTCATAAGCTGGAAACTTTGACTTTTTTTTCATTCAAATACAAAAAGAATTTAGCTCTTGTTATACTGTTTTTTTAAAATGGCTGTGATGAAACAGGATGAGAGTCAGTGCTGTCCCTTGCCCCAAATCTGTAGACAGAGTTTCTGTACAATTGCTTGCACTAGAACTTGGGTAAGTTTTAAGAGACTGGAAATCAAACAGATTTTATCAATTTCATGGGTAGTTCTCAAGGTCCTTCTTTTTACAGGAGGAGCAACATTTAAAGCAGTACAAAGGTTCATCAGTCCTCCAGCAAGTACAATGGATGGGGGAAAAAAAGCACTTTCAGGTATTGCCAACTACCAGCTGAAGACTGGTAAAGCAGAGCTGCTGCCTACAGTCTTTGTGCAGGTGTAGCACTATGCTGAATCCTGTCCCCTGACATTTTTCCCCTGAATGGTGCTAATTTTTTGTTAGCTAATGGCAATACATGTCCTGATGCAAGAGACTGGGGAAGATAGCTAGGAAACGTTAAAAGAGGGAATTGTGGTGCATTGGCATGTATAGAGGGAAATTTGAGTGGAAGAGAATGAGAGATATAAAGGAGAAGAAATACAGAGTGTAGTGTAGGAAAGAATAGGAAAGGGGAATAAGCAGAAAAAAAGGAAAGGAAACACTGGAGACAAAAAGTTATAGTATGACTTCTCATGGAACAGTATAGTACAGGGGAGTACAGTCAAGAAAAAAAAAGTAAAATATTCTGAAAAACACAAAGATGTGTTTGCACATTGCCTGGCAAAGTAATTAAATGAAGAAATAATGCAATGCTGGGTGGATTATACATGATGCTCTGTATGTCACAGTATTATGATAAAACTTTGAGATAAGAGTTATAGTGTTTCTCTAGAACTGGGCACCTTGAGGCAATTTTGCTTCTTGTTAACATTATCGTTCCTCCCTGCAATATAGTTGTCATTTCACATCTTATTTCTATATAAAAAAAGAAAATTATTATCCATAGCTTAAAATTACGTGGTAAGACAGCAGTTTCAGTCTGTCAGTTCAGTGCATGATCTTGGGATTTGCAAAAGCCATATTCAGTGTCTTTCTGCAATGAAGATTTTAATACCATTCTTTGTCCTACTGCAGCAGCTTGAAATCCAGACCAGGGGTAGGCCACATACAATGGGTTAACCCCAGCCAGCAGCCAAATACCAGCCTCTCACTCGCTCCCCTCCCCTGTCAGATGGAGAGAAAATAGAAGGAAGGCAAAAAGTCCCGTGGATCAAGATAATGACAGTTTTATAAGGAAAGCAAAAGCTGCACACACAAGCAAAGCAATAAATTCATTCACTACTCCCCATCAAAAAAAGTGTCCAAGGCCAGGCTGGATGGGGCTCTGAGCAACCTGGTCTACTGGAAGGCATCCCTGCCTGTGGTCGGGGAGTTGTAAATAGATGGTCTTTAAGGTCCTTTCCAACCCAAACCATTCTGTGAGTCTGTGATTCTGTGTGCAGTGGTTGCTTCGGAAGAGAAACACCACAACCTAAACCATCTCCCCTTAAACCTCCTTTTCCTGAGGTTTTATCACTGAACACAGCATCATGATCTGAAAAATCCCATTGCTCAGTGACTTGCCAGCTGTGACTTGCCTACTTGTGAGCCTGCTTTGGGGTAAGGGGAGGGAGGAGAAAGCAAGCGTTGCTGCCGTGCAAGCAGAAGCAGATGAAAGACTGATGGGTTATCAACACGTTTTAACTGCAGAAAGCCCAGCACCACACGAGCTGCTGTGAAGGCAGCTTATATCACACCCACACCCAGCACACCACCACTGTTCACAGGTGCAGCGACCTTTGCTTCACAGTCATTAATAGAATTGTGAAAGAACAGCGGATACGGGTGAGTGATAATGTGTGGTACAGAACACTCAGGGATGGTCAAGAGGATGAGTAGTAAAGTAGTCCAAGCATTAAAGGTTACGCTTCCCATTAGAAAACCATTTATTTGCAGTGTTTTGTGCATGGTGGGTTTTTTTGCAAAGCTCGATCACAGTCTACTGTAAGTAAATAAATGACAAGAAAAAAATACTGATTTACATTTTACAGTGAGCTAGGACTCTCATTTTTGTTTATCACTTGTGCTTTGGTAGCCACAGTTTGACCACAAAGCAATTCTCAGAAGACCAACCTTTTGCTAATGTTTGCTTGTTCTGTGGCTTTCTCCTCAGATGATTTTCCCACATGCTTGTCTGTTACATCTGTGATCTGTTGATTGTTGGTTTGGGCTTTTGGAGGGGAGGACAGGGGAAAGAAGGGTGGGGACGTTATTGTTTGGTTTTCCTTTTTGGTGAGCATCTATTCTCATTCACACTCTAAAGGAAAACACTCATCTTGCCCCAGATGTTTATTATTCGTGCTCAAAATTTCTGCCTTATTTTACATGTCTTAAGTGTTTTGAGGCCAAAAACATGTAGCAAATGCATATAAAGTCTTTATTAGTCCTCATTTGGAAGACGGGGGAGCTGAAGCAGTGAAATACATGATTTACTGAAGTTCAGACTGCTTACAAAACAGATCAGGATTCAAGAGCCAGTGACTTTCAATTCCTCCCTTGTTGTGTCAGTGTTTGCCTGTGGAAATGGGTCTCTCATGCTCAGATCACTAGGCTTTCCTTCAGAGTAGGTTCCTGTCAGTGTTGGAGATCATGCTGGATTTATGTTTGTGCAGGTATCTGCGTCTAAGGAAAGTTTAGTTCTCTCCAAACATTACAAAAGAATTAAGTACTGGTAGTAAAGCCAGAGCTTTATTTATGACATCCATTAGAGCAGGACCGTAGAAAAAGATCATACCGAGCCCTTGCGCAGATTGATTCCTGGGTTATGAAATTGTTCTGTGGTCAGATAAACTACAGTCTTCTACCTCACGAGCAGAAAACACTTAGTGGTGCCAGCTGGCCTTTAGGTAACATGGAGAGCAAACCGAATCCTTTCCTTTGTTACCCTCATGGCACTAGCAAGGAAAATTGTACCTGTAATGGTACCTGGTGGGCATGCACCTCTACCCCTTCCTTGCAGCAGGTGATTCTCCATTAAGCTTCTTTGACCTTGCAGGTTTGGCCTACCCAAGCTTTTCCATCTTTGCTGTGCGTTCCAGCAGGATCCAATGTTAGTGAAGGGGAGCACAGCCCACTAGTCTGGAGATGAAGGCAGCTCTTGGGCAGTTTCGCTGTGGCCTCTGTGACTGATGACAGGGTTGGAAACTGCAGGAGGATCTAGCCACCGGAGAGGCTGAGGGTTGTGTTTCTGAGTTGCTCTGAGTCCCAGCATCATGCCCAGCCCGCTCCTGGGAAGCTAGGATGTTTGGAGCTGAGCTTTCTCTGTAACCTAATTGCATCTGCAGGACTACAGACAGCAAAGAGTGAGCATGGGGAGTTAGGTGGAATTCAAACCAGCTGAAATCAGAAGCACAACAGCATCTGGGCCTAAACTATGGGCCTTTTCTCCAGTGTGCATTTGCCTTAAGAGTCGTTGGAATTTCCATCTTCTTCCTATATATAATCTCTTCTTAATACAAAGGCACGATTCCTGTCCTTTCCTTAAGAAGGTGTTGAATTTTCCTGAGGTGGAAGATTTACTTCCTTGAAGTTTTGATACACATTTTCCTTGGTTTTTACTGAGTGTAATAGTGATCAATGGACTTCAGATGCTCATTCTTTGTCAGGGACAAGAAGAAACAAGGAGAAAACCAGCTGATTTTTTTAAAAAAGAAACAGCATTTCCAGAGAACACTTCAAGTAGCATTTTATAGCATAGGGAAGGAGAATTTATCACTCTTGTCCAGTCCTTCCCTATCCTATCTAGCCTGAGAAGTGTAGAAGGAAAGCGTGTCATTCTGAACAGACTGATGTAATGTCTATGAAAAGGAAGGAAGATCCAGGGAATTACAGATTCGTCATCCTCACCTCAGCCGCTGGGAGATGATGAAGAAAATCCTCCTGGAAAGCATTTCCAAGCACATGAAGGACAAGAATCTGATCAGGAGTAGTCAGCATGGATTTACAAAGGGGAAATCAAGCTTGACCAGCCTTACTGCCTTTTGTAGTGAGGTGAATAGCCTGGTGGACAAGGGAAGAGTGATGTTTACCTCAATCTTAGTAAGGGTTTGATCTCCCATAACATCCTCACAGACAAGCTGGCAGGGTATGGATTAGTTAAGAGGGCAGTGAGATGGATTAAAAAGTGTCTGAATGGCAAAGTGTTGCAGAGAGTCACGGTACAAAGTCCTTGAGGCCAGTCACTAGTGGTGCACCCCAGGGGTCAATACATCTTCATTAATGACCTGGATGATAGGGCAGAGTGCACCCTTGGCAAGTTTGTAGGTGATAGAGGGACCCTGACAGTCTGGACAGATAGGAATCTCATCAAGTTCAGCACAGAGAAATGCCAAGTCCTGTATCCGGGGATATCTGAGGGTAGGCCCCTCTGCACCACTACAGAGTGCAGGGCATCTGACTGGAAAGCAGTTCTGCAGGGAAGACCTTGGAATTTTGGGAGACTAGGAGCTGACCATGAGGCAACAATGTGCTTTGGTGGCAAAGGTGGCCAGCAGCATCTTGGGCAGCTTTAGGAAGAAGACCGTATCAAGAAAGAACAAATTATGTTTCATTCTTTGGTAGAGAACCTACGTCAGTGCCATTCAAGAACCAACATTATCTACAGGCACACTGCAGAGGATGTGGTTACCTCACTTCCAGCTAAAAATGGAGAAGAGAATGCAGATTTACTCTGTAAGAGTCTTGCAGATTTTGTCAGGTCTTTTCTATCTGGTAAGGCATTGAGTGCCTCCTGGCAATTGCCTGGCTGCCTTTAGCTGTGAGATAGTTCTTGATATATACCGATGTCTCTAAATACACTCCATGACTTACTTCAAAAATCTGGTCCAAAGAAAAGTCAAGAAGTGGATTAGTTTAATCCAGTCAACTTCTAGGAAACAGAGTAAATACAGAACTTTATTTAAATCCAGAAATCCCTCCTTGGAGTTGATTGATGTCTATGTTCTTTGTTTTGCTTCTCAGAAACCAGAAAGCACTGAAATAGCAGTGTTCTGCAATGTGTCCCTCACCCCTTTTGTAATGAAGGTCTGGAGCCTGGATATGTATATTGTGGAGCAAGTTGAAATCTTCTAATGAGACTGACCATCATTTGACGTGTACTTCTGGTCACACTGGCTTGCTGGCTGTTTGTTACCTGTGTGTTGCTCTCATGGTCTGTGAAATGCTATACTGAAATGGAAATAGCAGTGCCCTGGATTTTTTTTGTGACCCCAGTTTTTTTTTTCAGGGTGTATTAACCTGCTCCCCTGAGCACAGATGCATAAAGAGCAGTCATAACATTTGATCACTTTAGTGTTTTGCCATTTATTTCTCTGTCTCTCTCTCTCTGTGCCACAAACTGACTTCTAAGATCTATGTTGAACTGTATCCCAGTTACATATTAATCATTTTATCACTCTAACCTCTGGAAACAGGAATCCCAGAGGGGGGAAAAATACACCCGGTATATATCATGATAAACCAATACCTGGTGAAGGAACTTCAGTATTTGTCGATTCTAGAGGACAAATGATATTATGTGGCTCTATTTCCTACATTTGTTAGCATTCTTTGTCAACATGTGAGTTTTAAACTCTGACTGTACCTGCCAGTCATGCAGGCAATATAGTGTGGCAGACAACTTTTATAAAGTTGTTTATAGGGTCCCCTTTGCACCTGTCCTGTGAAACAGAATTATGTGCCTCTGATCAGATGACTCTCTTTAGAAATTGCAGATAAATCTCATGTTGCAAAATTTATGCTGAGAAAGTAAATCTTTGAAAGAAATACCTCTTGCCAGGCAGTGATTTCTTCCTACCTGTGTGCTGAGGCACATCTAAAATCGAAGAAGGGAGAATCTTTGCTAATTGGTTTTGGAGTTGTTTTAATTGTGAAGTAGTCTTGAAATCCATGGTTCTACTCCATCTTTAGGAGCTGAGCAGATTTTCACTGAGTGGTTGGTACCTTGTATTTTGCTATTTCTGAGGAATATAACACCTCAGATGAATTTTCTCTTCTCAAATGGCTCACATTCTTCTTTATGCTTCTTCTCAGTTTTTTATACCTTTTAACTGAAAAGAAAAATACTTGTATGCTTCCATGAAATAGAGAGAACTGGGTCTAGTTTAATCTAAGTGGATTTTTTTCCAGTGGTTTTAATTATTTGGATGGTGGTTGTACTTCAGAGATGTAGCCCTCCTTATCCTTTGTACACTGTAAAAAAAGTTGCTAAAGTTAATTGTTCATGCATGAAATGAGCCACTAGGCAGATTTAATATTTCTGTGCATTAACGCTTCTTTCTTGATTTGTACAGTGTAATTGAAACTGGGAACTGAAGACACCCTTCTAGCCTTTGGTGATTTGGGAAGTATTGTCCTCATCCCACCTTTATCCAAGAGCAAGACTCAGTGCTTGCTGTGACTTCTGGTTGGGTCTTCCTATAGAATGAAATTTCATTAAATTCAGTTTTAAATTATGAAAATAATAGCTGTGTCTTGCATCACTTCAAGCATTCTCCTACATTATAGGGCAAATGATCTCCTTCTGATTGTTCAAGTTCTTCAATGGCTAAATCAGACAACTCTTCTTAACTAACATTAAGATTCAAGGGACTGAGATGGATGATCTGTGGCAGCCTGAGCCAGCGTGGTACTTCCTGCTGCCATCCTGCCTGCTCAGTCCTTCCTGTCTTTTCTTTTGGAGTCCTAACTTCTCCCTCACACTCCCTTGCTCACCTGACCCTGCCTTGTGTGATGGCTGAGCCAGAGTAAAGCTATTTGCCTTTTTTCAGTAGTTCACTTTTCCGCTAACTGAGACGGCTCAGCACAGATGAATGGAGGAGCCAGTACATCACGGGGAGCAAAATCAGGGTGGGAAGGAGAAGATGACAAATGGCCTGACCCCTCATGAAACCACTGCTTAATGTAGACCTGCTGTATGTAAACACAGATTGGACAAAATTGCATCCAAATTACCTCAGAATTGAAGAACTAGGCCAGAGTTCTTTAAATGCTGAATTGTGGAGAGCATTGCTTTGTTGTCTTCTAAGAAATGTAGCATATCAGAAAGCTCTGTCATGCACAAGGTGCAAGACTTTGTGCACTCGGGATTCCCCAGAGGAGAGGCGTGGTACAGACAGAAGCACTGAACGTGCAGGATGCTGCTCTGATGTTACACTCCCAAACCAGAGGGCAGAAACACATCTGGGGAGACAGGGACTGAGCAGTATCATGCATTTTCAAAGACACCTGTGACCTGCATTCTTGAGAAGCACAGAGTATGATCTAATCCTGCATCTCCAAGTCCTGTGTCACTTCCAAAGGCGACAGGAGATGTAGAATCACTGTGGTGCAGAAGCCCATGACCGTCTTGGACTGAGCATCAGTTACAATGCTAATATCAACTACTTGGACAAACACAGTAATGGAGCTGGACCAGGTCTGACAATTGCTTAGCCACTTGTGTGGGAAAGAATCTGGAGCATTGACTTTGAAGCCGACTTTTGGAGGTGGTTCACTGTCAAGACATTGATGTGGCTGTTTGGATGGGGTTTGGTCAAGGTGACAAGTTCTTGTGAAGTTCTTTTGTGTGTATATAGGTTTTGGTTGCCCTCATGTATGCATATATTTAGCCTGTCCACTTAGAACTGAGCAGGTGAAACTTGGTTAGCACTACAGCAGGGATAATTTAAGCTGTGCTGTTTGGGCATTGGTTTGTTGGTTTGTTTTGTTTTTTTTTTTTGGTCTCTTTTAATCTTAAGGAAATTATTCTGATAATGAATGTAGTTGATTAGGAGTTTGGAAGATGACTGTGCAGGAAAGGATGGTGTAGTCTTAAGGTTCTGGCTTCCTCAGATAGTTTATGAATGTCTAGGAGAAACAAAATGTGAATCATTACTGCTTCTGATTGACTTTAGATGAGCTAAAAATTATAGTAGCTGAAAGCATACATTGACAAAGTCTGTAATAAGAAAATATTTTAGTATATTTATTTTTAGGAGATTTATTTTAATCACCCAGGTTACCCAGGCTGGTGGAAGCAGCAAGATTAGTAAACTAAACAAGTAGTTTCATATTTTAAAAAAATGAAATAGCTTTTGTCCTTTGCAAGCCAACAGCTGACAGAAGTTGTACAATAAGCTTTTTACTTTTATGTGGCAGTGTCAACATATTAAAGCTTTGGGAGTGGGGTGAATTAATCAATTCCCCCAGGTGTTTATATTATTTGCTATGATGCTGCCTTACAATCCTCTAATACTCCTGCTCTGTGGGTGGTAGAAAAGGAAGAGTAAAACTGTTAGCTCAGTTGCATCCAGGTCGTCCGATCTTGCACGTGAGAAGTGTCACTAAATGAAAGTAAAGGTGCATCTGCTCATGGACACCTCAATTTTTACAGCTTTCCGTTATTTCCTTCTGAAAGTCTGTGGGGTTTAGATGCTTCAGTCGCTGGTGCATCTCCAGGCATTCAGTTCTTTTTCTGTGTTTGAGACCTCTTCTGTTGTACATAGAGACTTCTTCAGATTGGGTTCTTCAGGCTGAAACTGCTGCATTCCTTCTGGCCGTTGGCCCTTTCCCCGCTCTTAATGGTTGCTTCAGCTCATTTATCAGCAAATTATAGAACATTATTATCATTTCCATTTTGTTGGGACCATCCAATTTACATTAGATATTTTTCTTCTGTTTCTAAGTGCCATTTTGTTCTGCTTAAAATCATCTCCACAGCCCTCTGAGCACCACTGTAAAAACCTTTAATGTGCATTTTGTCTTCCAGATCTCACTGCTGATTGGATTCATCAGTGTAAATAATTCTCCGTGGACAGATTACAGTGCATACAGCTTCTTTCAGATTGTCACCATGTGCGATTTGGTTATGATTTTGTTCTTCTACATTATCCACATCTTCAGGATCTACAGGAAGCTCACTTGCGTGAGCTGGCCACTTGCGGTAAGCCTGTTACATGGCCTGGGTTCCTTGCCTCTCTTGGGGGTTCACATCTCAATTTCTTAGTCCATTTTCTTGTGCTATCTCACAACAGGCTGTCTTTCGCTTAATTCTTTTTTGCCTTGTATGCAAATCCTTCTGTTATTAGTATTCAGTTCAGCAGATGCTGTAATTGTAAGGTTTTTCAGCTGATTTGGATCTGATGCTGCCCTTCTTCAGACAGATATAAATCCACATTTACTCCAGGGGAGTCAGTAGTGTTATTCTGAGACAATTGAAAAGAAGCTACTGATTATCAAGCCTTCAGCAGATGGGTCCTAGCTCAGGTCATTTATTGCAGCTAAGGGATCGCTAACATACCAAATCATAGCATTAGAATTCATGTACTACATCCTGTCCCAAAATAAAGTCTGTGAGTGCTATTTAAGTCAAATGTGTCTCTTTTTGGTATGGTTTTAGGTAACAATAGCAAGAAATAGGAGCCTCAGCCTGATTGCCATAACCTGGCCTTTTCTGGGATATCCTGCAGGATGTTCTGTCTCTTTCCCATGTTTCCTGTACACATCCATCTCTCATATCCTAGTGGAGAACTAACAAGCAGCATAGAAAATGTGGGACCTGAACCTTTTCAGTAGCACTGGGTCAGGTCAACTAATAAAGAGTTCTGCATCCTAGTATGGAATGCTGGATTTTAATAACCTCTTAGAACATACCTCGCTTACACATAGTGACATGTTAGTTCCACGGAGGAAGGAAAAAAGGAATGGGGAAAGCAAACCGCAGAGATATAGAGGGATTTTGAAATCCAAGATTGGTTGGATGGCATTTAATGGAAACTATGTAAGTAGTGTACAGATCTAATATAACAGTCTGTCCATCCATCCACTTCTAACCAAAGAGAAAAATGTAACTTACTTTCTTTTTAGCTGAAGCACATGGTTAGACATTTTTCTTTTTAAATGTATAGTACCACTATCTGTCTCTAAAGGTACTTATTTATCTAGAAATAATACAGATGCAGGTATTAAAATAAAGGACTGAAGTAAGCCAATGAATGACAGTTTTGTAAAGCATCATTTAATATGTGCATTGCTGTAACAGGACTATGCCATTTTGGCCTCTGCATAGGCTGCTTTTGTTTTTTTTTGTTTTGTGTTTAATCATTCCTCAATGTTCCAGAGCCACAAGCCACTAGTGAGTTTAAGGCACTGAAGTTTGTGGCTGCTCAGCTTCAGATAGCTTTATGGGATGTGATGCTTGAACACTGTTGCTCTTTTACAAAACAAACAACCTCCTTATCAGTCACACATTTAAATATCTTTAGAACAGAAAAGGAAGACATGTAAGAGACTTTGGGAAACTACAGGTAGCACTCGGATGAGTTTCCTGGCAGGATTTCTACATTGCAATCAGGGGTGTGATTTGCAGTCAGTAAAGTTTCAGTGGTTCAAGAGGTGGTTCAGCACTGACACCTTTTAAAGCTTGGAAGTATTTCTCCAGAGGGGCACTCTAGAGTCCTGCCAGGTGTTGGTTCTCCACCTAATTTAGCCTTTGATGATTCCATTGAACCTCTGCCCATCCCTTGAATTCCTCAAAAGTGTACACTGCTTTATTTGCTGTCTATAAGGAGGCAATGGAGTGTCTAATTTGCCTGCTGCATCATGGACTAGCCAGAGAAAGCCTCCTTGTGGATATAATTTATTCTAGAAAATGCAAGGATTGGGATCTTGATTAACTGAAACAAGGTTATGAATGAGGGAAGCAAGTTGCGGTCTCAGAGCCTATTTATGGCGAAAATCCTCCTCAGCTCTTTATAAAACACCTGAGCAGAGGGAAACTGGTATGACAGACTGTTTATCATCTGGGCTTTCCTTGAACAATTTTGGGACTATATCCTATCTTGTGGTTTGAGATAGACTCTCTCCTCTCCCTTATATGTGGCATTCCCTTGGTTCATGCGGATAAAGTAAGCAGATATGCCCCTGCCCACCCCAACCGCGCACAAGAGACAACCCATGTTCGGTGTGTGAACACATATATTGGTTGCCATAAGCTTTGTGAGGATTCAAAATCAATCCACAGATAACCCCTGCTTGTAACAAGGTAAAATTGACTCCCAGACTGATACTCATCACACCAGAGAAAATCTTAAATGTGGTGCCTTGGTGCTCTCCCAGAAAAGCCCATGCCATCATGTTTTACTGCAGTTGTGCTTTTCGTGGTTTCCCTCCGTGGTTGATCTAAGTCATTAGTAAATGTAGTAGATCCACTGCTTACTTTTTAAGATTATCAAAAGCAGGAGCATTTGGTTTTCCACTTATGCCATCTCATATAGGCTAGAGAAATATGTCTTTAAGGCTTCTTCCTTCCTCCAGAACCATCCCTTTAAATGAGGTGCAATACTTGATGCAATAATGTTTCATCCTCAGTAGTGAACCATGTTGAATTGAAAGGATTGCGTCCATACCCAGTAAGTAAACCTTATTCCATTAGTGACATTACTAGATCTGAAGATTGTCCCTCTCCCCCTTTTTGAACAGAAACTGAGGTTTGGCACAAAATCCACTCACAAGGTGGGTTGTTAGGGTTGTTTTAATATTGTTTTGCTTTTTTTTTCTTTTTCCTTTTTTTACTTGTGTTTTGTCCTCTAAGTTTGAGTCACTTCTGCCAACTGAATTTCTTTCTGAGGCATATCAAAATGCTTTCCTGCTAAGTTTCCCTTCTGATGCAGGCTGTGCTTGTCTTTACAGGAGTTCCTTCATTACTTAATTGGTACGATTCTGCTTCTCATTGGATCGATTGTAGCAGCATCCAAGAGTTACAATTTGACTGGACTTGTGGCTGGAGCGGTAAGACTGTGTTTATTAGTCTTGACATTTTTAAAATTGCAATATATATATAGTAGGGCATTGGAAATCTGTTACTTGTACTTTTATTTTCTTACAGACTTGCCTTGCTCGGTTGGGTGAACTACCTTCTAGCTCATTTCAGTGAATGTTCTGTAACACAGTGCCAACAAAAATATTTTGTTGTGAGACTCCAGACTCACCACTAAAGTGGGTATTTGTCCTGTCAGAGTGTTGAAACCAGAGGCTTCTGCTTTAACTCATAGGAACCAATGTGTTTAGGGGAAGAATTAAGACAATTAAGTTTTGACAAAAGGCTGTTGTAGCACCTGGAACTTACCTACAGAATTTCACCCCAGTCTTTGGGTTTTGATTGCCTCCTGCTCCTGAACAGAGCCCTCTTCAAGATAGTTTCTCCTGAGCTAAAACCCACTGAGGCTTTGCACTGACTTACTGGAAGATGCTTTCTGTCTCTGTTGGCTGGAGAGCTTTGTAGAGAGAGGCATGACTTATGAGTGTGGGTGACAGTATTTTCACAGCAGCAGGACCAGAAATACAACTCCTCCAGAATAATGAATTGCTTTCAGAAACTTAGTCTGGGTGATGCAAACAGACTAGAAGACTTACCTGACTTGTTTATTTGGCAGGCAGCAGGGAAAGACTTGTTTCAATGGGGCAGTAAAAGAACAGTACTCAGAGGTGCTAGAAACAGTCTTTTCTTTGTTGCAGAATCCTAGTGAGAAGTTTAGAAGGTGAGACTCCATGCTGCTGTCCAGCTTTTTCTCCCTCCTTGTATATGACTCTTTGTCTGTCTGTCAGTTGTTGTTTTCACAAGACATAATTTGCTATTATACTACAGGAATTTTTTTTTTTAGTGTTTTGGCAGAATGGAGGGAAAAAAACCACTTCTTGGGGTCTGTTAATCTCATAAAATACGTAGCTGAATCTACAAAAGTGTCCATACATGCATGGAATATGTGTCATCTAATGCTCTGTAAATATTTGTGGTTTATTTGTTTTCCCATCCAGACTTTCGGGTTCCTAGCTACAATACTTTGTGTTTTAAGCATGTGGTCGTCCTACAAGGTTTCATGCATCACGCAGTCAACAAGTAAGTATCATGCTTAGTAACTGCCAGAATGCTTCCCAAAATGAATATTTATATTTTCTGCCACAGGGCTGTGTCTACCTGAAAGGATTTATTAATGTCTTGGTGGTTGTTACTCAAAATTACTCACAAAGCAGTAACTCCACATTTTCTGTCAACACAGACGTATCACAGCTACTGACAGCTGTAAACAAATAACTACAAGAGCAAAATCACTTGCTTCTAGCAAATACTGAATCTATCAACACTTTCTTTCCTCCCTCCCCTACCCCATACCAAAAGAAGGTTTCCTGTTTGTTCCTTAATAAATTAGATTAATTTGTTTGTTCCTTTTCAAAGATGCGTCTGTGTGACTCCACCATCTGTGCAAGATGTCTGCCTTACAAAATAGGATATCAAAGAGGAGCGTCCACTACCGAGAAGGGGGCATGGGTGTTATGTTACTAGCCTGGACAGCTGGTAGCTCTGGAAGACCTACTTGAATGCCTGTGCGAAACAATGTTGTGAACCAAAGTATTTTTGCTCCCCCCACTTCTCCCCACCCAAAGAAGTTTATAATGAAGAACCTGCTTGTTTTGGAGACAGACAACTTCTGTCTTACGAGCCGGGCGTGGTCATGTCCAGCTATTTGCAATAAGTGCATTTAAAACTCATTTGGACAGTCATTTGGTTCTTCTTTCAGAGAGATTCAAAAATTGCTTCTGATTTCTTCCATCTGTTTACACAAGGGAAATCCTGCAAATTCCTACCTGATTCTTAACTTCCAAGGATGATTTGTGTAACAAAGGAACCGTTACAAACTAATTTGTGCCTGGATATGCTGACCCAAGTCTTTGTTACCTCTTTCTATCAGAACTATGGACTTTTTCTAATATCAGCTCAGCCGGCATAGAAAATTATGAACTGCAACTTGAATACATCGCTGGAAACACTCCCTCCTAGCCCCAACAGTACATGATAAAATTGAGGATTTCCTCCATGAATTTTTGCAGGATATTAGCAATCAAAGATTATTCTTAAAAACTTCCCCTTGCCAAATACAGGAAAATATATACCCAAGAATATATGTTTAATGTTTTGTGGGATCTTTTTTTTTTTCTTTTCACAGTAAGTCCTGTTCTGTAGAAAATTTCTGTGCATTTCCCTTAAATTATTCTCTTTGGAACCTAACAGTGTTTATGGAAAGCCCATTGTGCTTCTTTCTCTTACATGTGGTGTATCCTTTCCTCTGCCTCAGCTGGAACCCATGCTCCCAGAGACTCTGCCCAGAGCCTGGACAGACAGATCTGTTCAGTTTTGTCCAACCTGGTATGACCTGGTATGAAGTTCTATGTAACGTCAGTGCTGAGACAATTCCTTCTTGGTACCTTTGTCTTTCCTTTTGCAGCCCATCTCAGGAGAGCTGGAAATTCTTTGCAGGAAAAAAGGAAGCGCAAGCCCTTCCTCCTCCTTGGTGCTTCTCCTTTCATGTCTAGCTGTGAAGTAGAGCTTGTACTTAAAAATTGGTTTCTTCTGTCAAGACAACTGCATGGGGGTGCAGCAGAAGTAGGATTTATACAGTTTACCAGGGACAATCTGGAGGAAAAAAGCATTTTCTGGCTTGCTATGTATTTTTTTAGTTGTCTGAAATTCTACAGCAATACCGCTAAGTAATTTAATGGTCCTCTTGGAAAATTCTTTTTGTGCCTTGTAGCGGGTCAACACACATTGCTATTTGTTGCCACCTTATTTTCTTCCACCATCCTAATATATGTATCTTTACTCAGAATTTTTTTTTTAGCTCTTAGACAAGAGAAATTGGCCAACTGCTAAAGTGTCAAAAATTTTGAGTAAGTAAATGAAAATAACTGAGCAGATAACCTGGAGAGGTAAAAATCCCCCTTGAAAAGGTACAGAGTTTCTGTGATTCTTCTTGCTATTCCTTTTCATAAGTGCCCTATTTACAGCAACATAGAGCAGCATGTGATTTGAAACTCCTTTAACATTAATATAGAGGATTATTCAAATAAAACTCTATAGCAGGCAGTTATAATGTTACTGATTTAATATTGACTATTTTTTATTTCCTTACAATATCCAACTCTGGCCTGCTTTTCTGCCCCATACCTTCAGATGACATGTTTTGTGTTTGGTCAGAAATGGGCTATTTTTGTTTTTATTTTTAACAACCTGAATTGAGCATGCCTCAGAGGCTCTCTCACTTAAGAGAACAAACATTCTTCTGAGCTAGAAATCCCTGTTAGCAGTGTCAGTGATAGTTCAGGCTTCCTCTCCCTGCCAGCACAGGACCAATCAAATGGCCATATGGGACAAGGGACTTCGTTCCGGGCACTTTGAGTGAGCATATCTGCAGAAGAAGGTACACACGCACACATATATGTAGGTGTAATTTTTTGCAACGGGGTGCTTGGATCACCAGTCCTCCTTCTAAGACCGACTTAACTACAGTTTTTGGAAACCAGCACTCTGACTGCAATTTGGACTGATATGGTAGATATTTAAGGATACTTCCGTCTTCTGTTTCCCCAGAAGAACGATATGTGCACTATTTCTCCTTCACCTCCTGAGCTTTCACCTCAGGCAGACAGTAGAAACATTCCTAAAAGCTTTAACCCCACTTGGCAATCCTGTGGGAAACCAGTGTTCTGCTGCAGATGGTGTGAATGCAGCTGAGGCCTCAAGTGCTGCTGCAGTGGTTGTAGGGAGAAGCACCTGCTATGGATTGGGGCTGGCACCTGAGCTTGCTCAGAAGAAAAGGGTGTTTCCACTTTCTGCTGGAATGATGCCCCCCCCTCTCCTGGCACTACACTAGCATTTTTTTTCAGCCTCTCACATCACTCTGTCACCTGTCACCATATGGAGTAAAAAAAAAAAAAAAAATCGTGGAATTTCATTCAGTCTAACAACCGAAGAATTTCTGAACTATGCTCTGTGATCCTCCACAGAATATGTTTTGCTGCAAGTGCACTTGTTTATACTGGATCAAGAGAAATAAGCTACAAGTGCCCTTTTGGTTTCTGTGCCTATCAACAGGGCTAAGGTATGCCTGCAGCTTTTGCTGTTATGACAGTGCTGGGTCTATAGACCCACCAGATGCTCTTAATGTGGGATGCTTTCAGGCTGGAAAACTGACATCTCTGCTGCTAGAGTTTCCTTGCTTTCCCCAAATCCTCCTTGGAAAGCCTGTCTACCAAGAAAAGCACTTATTTTCTGGTATCACCAGCTCTGCCGGGGGGTCTTTGAATGACAGCTCCGTCTGGCAGGGAATTCGGCACTGCTCTACTGTAGCTGTGCCAGCAAAAGTGTTTCAAGTTTCCTTCAGTGTCAACCTGGTTCTGAAAGCTCCATCTGTCTGCAACTTTGTCAAATATGGGATTCCAGCTGTTTTAGAAATAAACTCTGTTAGCTGTTTGGGTGATGTAGAGAATCAGATTGTTGTCCTGCTCATTTTTTAATGTCCTCTGCTACAGCAGTGACTTTCTCTCTGGGGAGTGTCAGAATACATCCTGTAACTGGAGGACAATAGGCAGGAGCCACAAGAAACCTCATCCCCTCCTGTTTTGTTTGGATGTGCTGGTCTCCAACTCTCCTACACAAAAGTTATCCAGCCCCTTCAGCTCCAAGATGAGTGGAGTATATCCTTTGAGCTAACACAGGTAGATTTTGGGGTTCAGTTTTCACTGGAAAATTAAAATGTAAATGTTGGGAGAAAAAGATTGGTCATACAAATTGTTTCATAATCTGAAAAGAAAAACCCTCCTGTTTGAGCTCTGGGGGCTTGAGATAAGTTAGAAAGTGAATAGTGGTTTTGTCAGGGAGAAACTGGGAAAATGAGAAGGGGAAATGAAACTTTTTTAAAAAGAGGAAGGGTGACTTTGAAAACTTTGAGGACCACGGTGCTGGATGAAGACACTGCAGGTTATGTGACACCCTGCATGCTCTTTCTGTTGCTGAGAAATGGTTGTGTTTTGCACTGTTTGAAAACAAACCACTGTGTGGGGCTTAGAGGAGGTAGCAGGACATTAGGATAGTGACAACTTTTAATCAATTGTGCGTATATGTGGTGGCAGGGGGTGTTAAGTGATGCTCAGGGAAGAGGACTAGGAACTTAGGAAAAAAAGGAGCAGGCAAGAAGGAAGATCAGGTGCAAACATTAGTAGAGAGCCCATGAGGGGAGGAACTAATGTGAGTACATTATGCACTAATAGAAATGGTGTCAGATATTACCAGTTTCTGGCTGTTTCAGTAATTAAAGGGCAAACCTGCCTGGAGTGATAGAAAATTCTCTTTACTGCTTGCCTGCACTTCATAGCCTGTGTCTGGGATTTTCACGTTCTGCTAAAGCTGCAGGAGGATGCACGAGATGTGACACAGAGGCTGTGGAACATGGCATCAAGCTGCCATGTGCTCTGCCTTGTTTAACTTAAAATTGCTCAGGGCTCCACTGTTCTTAGGGACAGCATGGAGCAAAATGCTGCTGCTGAGGCTGTGTGCTGGCCAGTGGCCTTGGCCATCCCTCCAGCCTGGGGCCAAGTACAGACTTGCTTTTAGACCGAGTGCCATCTGAAAGCCAAGGAAAGCTGCAGATACGTATCGCTGGGCCCTACTGATGCGCTTGACTCTGTGGTGGCATCCTGAAGGTGCTGCTGGTTATGTGAGGTGGCGGGAGGTGCATACCAGAGAAAGGGTCTGTGGGAGGCCCACATCCTGTTCTTTCTGCCTGCAGGGATTTGCACCCAGGTGGCAAGAAAGAGCCCTCACCACAAACTCCGGTGGTATTCTTATGCAACCCCCGTGTTGGGGCTGTTTCAGGTTTCAGACTGGAGCACAAGTGCAAGGGCCATGCCCTTGGCTTACCTTTTGCTCCTCTGCAGATGCACAGGGCTGCACACTTATGAGGTCATCCTGTTGGGAACAGGCAGCCCTTGCTTTTAGTCCCTGGTCCCAGGGCTTGTTTAACTCTGCTACATGGAAGCAGGTCAGAAAGTCACTTTGGTGCTTGTCATCTTCCTCTCCTGGCGAAAGACAGTTACTTTTTTCCAGCACAACAGCAGCTGGAAAACAGGAAGAGCAGTAAGTGCTGTTGGCTGCTCCTGTCTGTCCCTTCTAGAGGTCACTGATTACCCACAGCTGGCTACTCCAGAGTTTATTTCTGTTCTGCCTGTCCCTGAGCCCAGAGTCCAGCAGCCCCAGCTAGTCCCCTGGGTCAGCACTCTGGTTTCTCATGGCCAGTATGGCAAATACACACTGGAGTTTATTACTACGGACTGACCAGTATACGCTGGGTTCCCACCATCCAGGGGCTTGCATAAAAGTTAAAAAAAAAAGGCTGTATTTCTAAATAACTGATGATTTATCCTCTTATTATGTCATATCTGCACTGTTTTACTGTGTAAATGACTTGCTGATTTATTAAGTATCAAACAAGTTCTCATCACCCGCTTGAACCAGTCTCTCTGCCTTGGGTTGCAGCATCACAGGAGTTTCCTGCCTGGAGGGTGAAGTGGCTGCCAACTTGAGCTTTCAGTTTTACATGGAAGCAGAATTTAGAAACCAAAATCTTTGCCCTTTTTGTGGCTTAGTGCTGTGAAACCTTGGCTTTAAGAAGCCAGTGCTTTTTAGATGTTTACAGACCTAGAACAACAGCAATACACAAAGCAACCATTTGAAAGGAATAAAATGCAACCTCTAAAGCATTAGCAAAAGAGCGGCAGTCCTGCCCTCTTAACTGTGACAAGAAATTCTGCCAGCAGTGTCAAGTGACACAGGAATGCACAGGTGCCAATACTCGGTGCTACAAAGCGCCCAGGTTACTCTGACTGGCCCCAAAATGATTTCAGGCCTGCCAGGTGTGCAGAGGCACTGCCACTGTACATCACCTTCAGAGCCGTTCTCGTGGGTGACTCCAGAGAGGTGTGCATACAGGCTGGGACCACACAAAGGCAGACAGGCAAATGTGCAGGAAGCCAAGCACCTGGGGAAAACAGGGAACAGCACAGACAAAAAGGAACAGGCTGAGTGCTCTGTGCTTTGCGTGTGTGGGTATGTGCAGAAAAAAGTAGTCTGTGGTGCTGAAGGAAACACCTGCGTGTTTTTGTGGCTGAGGAAGGGGCTACCAAAAGGCCAAGACTACATCAACTTTTGAAGTGGAGTTGGCATCTGTGTCAATGATGTGGTAGGCCAAGCAGGGTGGTGGGGCATTCCTCCCCGCAGGGGTGGATATCCTCAACCACTAATGCAGAGTCATTGCTAAATTAAGTATGTCTGAACCACTTGTTCTTTTCTTACATGTTCGCACTTGTGCAGAGAGAGCAACAGCAGACAGGCATAGGAGGAATTGCAGCAAGACTTGAGACACTTGGGGAAGAAAACTCCACAGGTGTAGACTCGGAGGCACCTAATCCTTCAGCAGTACAAGGTTAGACTAGGAAGTTGGAGGCAGCACTCAGTCTGCACCTATTTTTACAGGTCAAACAGAGTAAACAACATTCTCCCAGGAAAAAGCACAGTGTGTGTTGGGCCTATTTGCACAGGACTAGCCTTAATACCCAGCCACTCTCCCCTGCAAATTCAGTGAAGAGATGGGCAAGAGTGAATCACAGCAGCAGTGACTCAAGAGTGCAGGAGTTACCCTTCCCCTCTGATTCATTCTCTAGATGTGCTTCTTCCTCCATCATCTACCAGGGATGCTTGGCCGCTCAGCTGGAACATCTCAGGGTATAGCTTTCACTTTTCCATGTGGAGCTGTGGCAACACCCACCTTTTAATTCCAGCGCTTGTATCTCACTGTTGCTGGGTGGATGGGAAGGGACCAGGCTAGGAGTTTGTTGTCACCTCACAGCCTGTAGCTACCCAAAAGCATTCATGTGCAGCTTCTTTCTGTTACATCTGCAGGCCAGCTGTGATGGTAGGTATGATTCCCCCTCTTCCCCCAGTACAGCCCTGTCAGCACACACAATTACACTAATACAACTTTCTTTTATTAAGAGTGTTGGGGGTTATATGAGGTGGACTAGTGCTAGTGGCTTTGTCCCACCACGAGTATGAATCACAGTTCTGCTGATATAATAGCTCCTTTTAAATCAGAAGTGCTTTGTCCATCTAGCACAGTCTACTGTTATTTCTACATCTGTAAATCACTTTTAACATAAAACTTAATGATCTGCATCCCCCTTTGTCATGAACCTCTGCCAAACAAGAGCACAATGCTGCAGCTGTAGCTATTAAGCTATGGTGGCAGCAAAACACTCCATTAATACCTCATGCTCAGCAGTTTGTGATGCATGAGAGCTGAATAATTATGCCCTTGTTACCCTCCAATGAGAGGCACAATTGCCAGAAACAAGTGTTTACAATTAGAAAAAAAACTGTAGCAAGTCAAGGACAACATTGGTTCATTCATAAAATAGCCTTTCTGAGCAAAAGGACTGTAATGCACAAAACAGGCTTACGTTAATGAGACACTTGTTTCTAGAGCTGTATTGTACCCCCTCAGATAGACCTCCACAGCCACTTTATCCCAGCTGTTTTGAGAAACTAGCAGGCAGAGCTTTAGCCAAAGCTCTTGTTGCTATGCATTGCACTGATAGGGAGGTTTAGTTCAGATTTGAGGTAGAGGAATGGGAAACATCAAAGAGGATGTGAGCATCAAAACCCAGTGATCTGAAGCACTTGAAACAGAGCAGACAGGCAAAAGAGACTGAAAATGGGTATTAACAACGACAATAGGAGTGGTGAGTCTGTTCGTGCTGAGGATGCCTTGCTGCTCATACCAGGATAGCAGCTCCACACCTTTCGTTAGTGGAGTGCAGAGACCACAGAATAATTAAGTAACTGTCCCTTCCTTACCTAGAGCTCAACATGAACAGGGATTTCAGAATTGTGTCTGTACTGATATTTCTGGAAGAGCAACAGCTGGTGCAAAGGAAGTAGTTAAAAGGAAGGCTGTAGTGCAGACAGACTTGCATTATTTTGAGCAATATTGCAACCATTCTCTAAGCAAGGGTAAAGCATATGTTAACAAAAAACTTGTCGTGCTTTCTGTCTTACAACATTATGCTTTCAGTAAGTCCAAATGAGGACTAAAAAGAGAGCTCTGAAGTACACCCCAGGCTTAGCACTGCCGAACAGTACATGCTTTCATGCAGCACATCCAGCGACACACACCTGACTGGGTATTTGCTGTCCTCCTCTGGCTGCACATGAGTCATGCTATTGAAGCATGTGCTTGTGCTGTCACCTCCTGTGAAGCCCTGATTCTCATCTCAGGACTTGCCAACTTCAAAACAGCCAAGTCTGGTTTGTTTTCCCACCAGTAATTCAGCCAAGAGATAATAGGTCATAAGAAATAAACTGAATAAGTGATCGGGGCACGTGGGCTGGTCAAAGCAGGTTTCACTGGGATGCCTGAAGAGGGCTGGAATTGCAAGAAGTCCTGTCTGGCATGCTTTACAGCTATGTTTGCCCACACTTCTGATTGTGGGCCCTGATTTTTTTTTTTACAGCATGCATAATTCACATTTTTGGATAATAAGCTTCTCTCATTTAACTTCCCAAGAGTCCAGGAAATGCTCAGGTACTTCCCACTCCTTTCTTCTCCCATAAATGATCCACAGGCCCTTCATCGAAAACCACAGTGTAGTACAGACCACAAAAATCTCCAATGCCACAGTGCAGTGCTGTAGGTGGCAGCTGCATCATCATGCAGCTGAATCTCGACTTGAATTTTTAATACATCTATTGACAGCTTACAAACCAAAAGGAATACAAGTAAAACCCTTTCAAACTGCTCAGGTAAAGTATCTGAGACAATACTGACCTGATTATATTACCAAAAACCTTCAAGCTACATTTTGAGAAATAAGGATATGACTGGAAACAGTATCCCTATAATGAACAGTTAATTTATAGCCACACTGACAAGAGAAGGCACGGGGGTTCAACTCCACTGAAAGTACAGGTGGGAAGAGGGTGAAGTCCTCCAGACCAAATAATTTCAATCAAGGATCATCTTTGCCATCTTGTGGGCAAACTTCCCTCCTGCAGCTTCTCAGCAGGTTCCTGT
Organism: Cephalopterus ornatus; assembly: GCA_013396775.1. Taxonomy (NCBI): domain Eukaryota; kingdom Metazoa; phylum Chordata; class Aves; order Passeriformes; family Cotingidae; genus Cephalopterus; species Cephalopterus ornatus. Next base: position 312,307 of record VZRE01004317.1, on the reverse strand, counting down.
GCAGACAGCATGAACAATTCAAAATACATTGCTGGCCTTCCCCGTGCTTCCTTCCGCAGGCAAAGAATAACTATTCCGAACCTAAAGAGCAGTCACACCCAAAAACCAGCCAAGCAGCGAACCTTGCTTGGTTCCTGCACTATGGCAGCTCTGTGAAAGAGCAGGTGGCCGGTTGTGCTCCTCTCTGTAAGGAGAAACCCATCCCAAAGTAAGGAAACATCCATGCCTCGAACAATGGATGGACAGACAGCAGTGACCAGGTGGTGCCTGTGCACTCGCAAAGAAAAGCCACAGACCACCAGCCCATATTCTGCCTTGCTGCACTATTCTGATAATTTACAGTAAACTAGTTTGGATTTCACACCTGAGAAAGGAGTTGCCATGACTTAAACTGCGTGGTCATGATTGGAATTACTAAATCAAAGACTTCTGAGTTACTTTCTCATGGTGTGTAAATCCACCGCTGACATACCTTTTTAATACAACATTTTGCCTCAATTGTTTTCTTGCATCTAGTTTTCAAATGTAGTTAAAAAGCATTAGGGACCTTTTTCTCTTATGAATCCTTACAGCTACACCCATCTCTGGCAACTTCATCAGAAACAATGTCACATTACAATATAAAGGAAAATATACTGTGGCGTTCCAATTTCAGTGCTGACAATGAAGGAAATGTCATTCTCCTCCTATGTACCAGATGACTACCAGGTAATAAGCCATCTGTAGGATTATAAGACAAAAAAAGCACTACCCTGCCATAAAGCAAGAAGGTTTATTTCCTTTTCTTCACCTCCTATCATTGATAATCAGCCAAACAATATTTAAAGGATCCAGTGGCTCTCCCTCAACCAAGTCACTCGGTCACCTGCATTTTTCTACACTGGAAATAAATTGCTTGCACTCAACACCTTTTGCTAGGTCATGCTCCTTCCTTTAGCAAGTCTGCCACTTTACTTTTTTCAGAGCCATGTAATCAACAGGAGAGAGCAGCACTTGGATCACGCTTGTCACAGTAACCTAAAGAGCAGGGTATGTAAAGGCTACTGCAAACTAGTTTGGCTGGACCCTGTGGTCAGAGGCAATACTGACCTTATCAGACCTTTTCTCCTGGGAACTTTCCATGAGAACATCCAGCTTTGCAAGTTAGACCTTCTTCCCCAGTTAACCGGCAAACACAATGCAAGCTCTTTCCTCCAAACCAGGAACAAAGAATGATGTTATTTCCTATGGTTGGATCTAGGAGAACTACATAGCAACACCAAATCACAGAAGCCAAAACAAGAAACACAAGTTATTTACTAATATTTTATTTTAAAAATTATTACAAAATATTTTATAAAGTTCTTTAGAACAAGAAAGCATAATACATTAAAAAGGATCACAGGTTTAAAAGGGAAAAAAATTAAGCATTTCAAAATTATACAGATGGAAATTCAAGGCAATAGTGGCAACAAAACTGTATAAAATTTTTATTGTATATAAAATCATTGTATTATCATCCTGATTTAATAAACATTAAAAATCACTTAAGTTCTGACCAGCATAAAATTTAATATCAAGAGAACTGCTTATGTTTATAACAATAGACTAAAACAGAGATGAATTTCCATCTTAAAGGCACCACCAGCATCTTGATTCATTAAAATTTTACAGAACCTTTCAAAAATTTCACAAAATATTTCCCTTCAAGTGTAGAAAGCTTGGTATTTTTATTGCACAAATTTGAATGAGGATTACCATGACAGCCATTATGCAAAAACATCTTGTGCTGAGCTCTGAGATTTGTGTGAGATCACTCACTGCTCTTCCAGGTTGGAAGGTGCAAAGGTAGAACTCGGCTGTTACAGACCACAACCCTTCTCTGCTATTGTGAAGCACAGAGTGCAGGCAGTAAGGCACAATTCCTTCCCATACTCAGAACCACATGGCACTGGCAGCACTGTGATTTAAATGTGGGCTAAATGCCAAACACAAAAATTAACATTCACAATCTATACAATGCCCAGTGCAGATTTTCAGAGCAGAAACTCACAGTCCAGCCACCGAACAAGTCCTCATGCGTCCTGGAGAATCCTCTCCACTGATTCTCAAGGCACTGTAAACAAAGCCTGAAAGTGGGTGCAGAACCTTTAAATATTTTTGGACAGGCTCAGCTGGAAAACACTAAAGCTTTTATGTGTCAGGTTTGCAACACCACTGCCAAGCACTGTGGTGAAGAATGGAGAAGACAATCCCCAGACACATGTACTGGACCAGTTGCTTCTTTCCACAGGTTTTACTACCAGTTACGGTGTACAGAGATGGTTACTTTGCAGAAAAAAGAAGAAATTTGAGACAGTTGCCTCTAACAGCACTTCTGCCAGCGTTCCCACTGCTCTCCTTAAGAACCCTAAACCACTTAAGTCAAAATCAGCCACCTTAATGGAGACAATTTACATAGCTGGTTTAAATAAGGTAGGTTGATTTCATCAGAAGCAGGCTGGGAAACAAGCAATCCACTTTGCTGACAGAGCATGGGAGGGGTAAGAGGCATCCAGCCACACATGCAGAGCTCCTGCAGAACCAGACATTTAATGCAGCTCCAACGGCATTCTCTAGGATCAGCCTAATTAAAAGGCAGACATAAAAAGCCAGCACCTGACACCAGAAGCATCAATGGGGCCATGTCCAGACTGCAGAAGACCAGTCTGCTCAGCCACTACAGCAAGAAAGCCTCTCCCCTTCCTAGCCTGGAAGGGCAGAGGAGCAAGGAGTGATAAGGAAAGCTAAGAAGATAGAGGAAGCTGATAAAGCATTTAAAAAAATGACCTAACAGAAGCAGAGAACAGCATACACACTAGCAGACCTGCTTCTCAACTACTTAAAAACAGAACAAAAAAAGCACTTTATGAGGTGTTAGGATTAAGAAAAGAACACTTGATGAGGAGCCTAGGATTAACAGTACCACCATGCATGTTAACCAAACAACTGGTTTGAAAGCAACAATTTAGCAACTGCCTTAAACCTATAACCAATATGTGACTTGCTTGTAGTATTTAACTACTGTGTAACAGATTACTGCCAGGTAAACTGCCAAGGCAGAGAGATGACTTTACAGATCCCTTCTGGTACCAGTATCTCCAGTTCAGGAATGGACACCAGTAACACAGCACTTTAGGTGGGGAAAAGTCTTTAGAAAAAGCAAGCAAAACCCAGACCCCTACTAACATATTTTCGAGCTGAGAAAAATTACAGAAAAAGTTACCTCAAGGTAAAAGTCATGCCACGGTGCTGCATTGCTTAATAAATATCAGCAGCACAGTGTTGCTCTTACACTATATTTACAGCTATTAATTACAGATGAAGATTTAGAGACTGTAGACATTTTGATGTGAAAGCAAATTCAGTAAAATCCTAGGCAATAAAAAAAAAAAAACACAGAACCTCCTCCCTTCAAATGTTAATCACATAGGCATGATCCCCAAAGTAAGACATTGCAGATCATAGCAGAGATATTTCTCACTATGGATATTTTGTATCATCTGTAACACCACTTGTAAACAAACCAGCTCTAAGCTACACAGTTATCAGAGAGAGCTACAGCAAACTGTAAACCTACGCTGGGATCAGTTTTAGTGCAAATAAAGACTAATAAATACAAGGGGGAAAAGCCAGTCTGAAGAGCATTTCTTCTTTACAATACAGGAAGTTCTATGAAGGAAATGTCTCTGTCATCCATAGGTCTGAAACCAAGCTACAGCTTTAACTTGGTGCTTCACACCACCTGTCAAAATTTTACATCCTCCAAGCAAAGCATAGTGTTAGGCTTAAGTCTCAGGCCATAGAGGGAGAACATCACAAACTCACATTCATCAGAAAGTGGCAGCAATGGAAAAAAAAATCTTTGACCTGCTATTACAGTCCTTTGTCTTAGAACAACTTCTTCCTTTCCCAAATACAGCTTGCTCAGACAATTTCTGGCGGGCTTAGTCTTAACGCTGCCACAAGAATTTACAGGACTATGAACGTGTCAGTCTAGGGTAGTGATGAAATGGACTTAATGCCTGGAAGACATGGCAAATGTCATGAGCACTCAAACAAGAATTGTTTTTGCATAATCAGCTTTTTCTCATTTGCTTTGGTATTTTGGAACATCTCCTGGCTTACAGCAATTTGCTCCGCTTTTGAAGGCTTTCCTCTTAGGAGAGGTCTAGCATCTTGCTTCTACCTCAGACATCTGAAAAATGCTTTTGCACCACTTCATTTCTTTCACAGCCATCAACATGTGGTCTGACACATCCGTCACTTGTCTGATACCTGTCACATCAATAGTGTTTCTTGCAGACCTACAGACTGTCGCTTTCAAAACAAATCGAGGATAAAAGTGCTTATTTAACTGTTTACCAACTGAGCTAGTCAGTAGCAAGAACTCTCAACGTACTGCCACATATTTATAAACACAGAAAATAGTGAGGTTTATAACCATTCTGGCAGAACTTAGCATTATCTGTGCATAGACAAGCTGCATATGTATTAACCTTGCAAGCAACATTCACCAGGATAGTACCAATGGGCTGTAAGGTTTTTCCCATTGATATTCTGATTTTTGCTTTTGGGGTTACTTCATGAAAATATCTATTCTCTATCTTATTCCTCTCGCAGCTGGCTTTTCAAGTTTCTTCCTGCAACTTTTATAGCTTTTCAAACCATCTGAAAGAAGATTCTGGCATACAAGTCCAAACTTCAACAATCATGGGGTGCAAAACTGTCTCCTTAATATACCATTTACGTTGCCCTCCCCATAAAACCCCTACAGTCACTATACCATTAAACTGATCTCCATAGACAGAACTGAAACACAGGAACAGTAAAAAAAACCCAAACCCCCTTACGTATAAGGACAAGCATTTCGGTAAGGTTCCAACTAGGTATCCCTTTCACATTCAGTTTGACTAAGTACAAAAGTGAATTTTGCTGTTCTAATTTATAACTCATAACAGAAGCATCTGGGCCATTTATACAGGAAATATCTTTAGGCTATATCTCAGAATTTATGCCTCAGACATTAACCTTTTTTAGTTACCTCTGCCAAAATCAAATCAGCACACTGATTGGGTGTTGTCCTTAAGTTATTTTAGTTAGACCCAAGGTTGTTCAGTGCATGTCACCTGGGCAGGTGACAAGACCAGTCATTAAGCAGGACCAGTTACCTTAGAATATCATGCTCAAGATGCCATTACTTGACCTAAGGATCTATCAAAATTTGTCACAAGCAAAATTGTGTACAAAATTGATTAGAATTAAGAGACAGAAGTTGTTACCTACAGTGCACTGAAAGTTCATTTAAGTTTGTTCCATTTAAAAAAAAAAAAAAAGAAAAAACAAAACAAAATTTAAAAAAAAAAAAAAAGAAACAAAAGAAAAAAAAGAAACAATTTTGTGAAGTTAGGTTTGTTTATTCAATGGCTGATTTTCTGTGGCACTCGGAGTGTTACCAGGATTTTCAGATTGTCCACGGACATTTTGTTGTCGCTTGTGAATGTACTGTATAGCAAATTCAAGTACAAATGCAATACTTGCAAGAAATCCAAATGTCTGTGAAAGTGAAAGAAATATGTGATTTTAAAATGCATAAAAACAGTAACAGTATCCTAACACGATCTGGAGAGATTTGCTGGACCATTTGCATACATTAATAACATTTACATATTAAGATTACAGTCCTCCTTAAATTGATAGTTCCATTTAAATTAGAAACAGATCAGAATTCATAATTCTAACACATTTAATGCATAAGTTTTTACAGTTTTCATTCTTTGAATCACATGTGAACTCTTTACTGTGTTCTAAACACCCCTTAATAATAAAAATACATTAATTTTATTGCCAAAATCAGTTACTAAAGTACTATGGCATTGGTGATATAGCAGAGTATTTATCCAAGAGATAGCTGCTGACTGAAGAGACTAAATGAAGAAGAGCAACACATGTAAGGTGAAGGGAGATGAGATCTGGAGACCCTAAGCAAGTCCTTACTGGGTCAGCAAGGGAGAACAAAAAGACATTTTGTGAATGACATTTTGTTACTAGTCTTGGCAAGATAGTGGTAAGGAGAAAGCTGTTATTAGCGGCTTCTTTCAAACAAGGAAAGAAATATATGCACTATTCTAACTCTACCTAAATTTTACACAACTGGTTTGGCCCAAAGCAATTTGACACTAGTAAGCATTAAACCAAAGTAGTTTTTATTTTTCCTGCACCAGAAAAAAAAAAACAAACCTGAAGGACTTTATACTGAAACTATTAGGTCTAAACATATGAACATCACAGTAGATAACTATACAAAAGTGTGCGCCTCTAGTAGCTCATCCTGCCTGTGGATCAGAATTATCTTGCTTTCTTTTCTAACTCATTTTTTCTCGTTCAACAATGAAATCAAAATGTGATGTTCTAAACTAACATATTCACAGTTCCAAGGTTATTCAAAAGAAGTGCCAAATGACTAAGGAATTATGACATCCACAGCATCCCAAAGCCTCTTCAGTGCCTTGCGTGCCCTGACTATTTCTGTCACTGAGGAAAATGCTTCTCTTACTGCAGCCTTTACAAGTCAGCATTGTCCACATATGCCTTGTAACACCTGGCAAAAGACACGGTTTCTGGCTGACTTCGTGAGCAAGTGACATTATGAGAGGACAATTGAGGGGAAAAAAGGAATTTCAGAAGCAGGGTATCAGAGAATCGGGGAAGATGCAATAGATAACAATATTGAAACAGCAACAGATGACAGAAAATAAAACAAATGCAAGAGAGCTTCCCAGCAGGAAAATGCTGGGGAGCTGCAAGTACACACAGGGCTTTCCAGCAACCCTTAGGAATGCCTGCTCTTAGGATTTCCTATGGTAAGTTTCTGGAAGTTCTGAAATAGTTAATTCCCCCTGAAATATCATAATGCACCGAGTTCTATTCTCTGCCCAGTTTCTTTCCTGCAAATTGAGTGAAGTTTAGAGAGCAGAGAAATTAACATACCAGATAAATACAAAGTAAATCCTGCCATTTTAAGACTTACACATGCAGCGCTTTCAACAGCAGAGCCAGAGCTGGTCAGAGCAAACACTATTGATGCTAACACAAACCCGGCAGCTATGACTGGCATGGCCCAAAAATTCTGCAAATATAAAAAAAAAAAGTTATTGAATTGTAGAGAGGTTACCTGAAGAGAACAAACATCATAACAGCAGCTGAGTTAACCTGCCAGTGAATTTATGTTTTGAATCTCCAGAAAATATATTTTACATTCCAAATGACATTCAACATTATCGGCTATTTAAACAACATTATCAGATATTTAGGTCTCCCCCATTTTTGTCTTTTTTTAAGTATTTAATTAATTTCACCTAACTTTTTTCACAAATCAAATTCAACCTCGGGACAACCATGCTAGCATTATTCCCTATGTAAAACATTTGAGAATTTAGAAACCTGTAAGTAAATGTGCTCATTCAAATCTTTTACTACACTCCCTTAACTGTACCTTCACATAAAAACCCTACTGTTTTCTCTGAAGGCAAGGAGGAAGGGACACTTGGAACACAGTATGATGTTCTTACTGACTTTACAGAGCAACTTGCTCCCACTGCTGGATCTTCTGAAATACAAAATCATAAACTGTAACAAGTATGATGATTACTAAAAAGGAGGCAGGCTACACCCAGTAGGAAAACAGATAGGGTAAACTGATAAATTACAAGCATCATGCTGGCAGTGAACTTTATTCTGTATACATACATATATGTGATGGCTATACAGCAGTATTAGTCTGTGTGAAAAACTTTTCCACACAAATCCTAAAATCCTGCAGATAGCCAACATGACAGTTTTGGAAAAGTTGTCAATATAAAAGGGAGTCTCAAAGTTTGGGCATTTTTTAACTATGAACTACTTTAATCTACCCTTTAAATGAAGAAGAAAAGGAGATTCATTCCACATAGACTTTTTACTCCACAGCAGTCTTTATCCACTTTGTTTTTTAAAAAAAAAAAAATTTCTTACCCATTTCTCTACTTTTTCTTCCCCCAGTGTTTCATACACATCAGTGCAATACACACACAGAATCAGGAGGCTCAAGAGAAAGGCACTGCAGCTAGCAAATTCGAAGAAGTAAAGTCCACCACAACTGCTGCAATCCTCCACAATTTCTTCACAAGTAACAGCCACAAAGGAGAAAATCTGCAAACAAATAACATGCTCGAGTTGAGGCAAGTCTCTAAGATGTTCAGCAAACAGACATCTCCGATACGAACATCAATAAAGGTAGCTATGAGGAAAATCCTCAACCTACAAAAAGTCTGGTAAAACACTGCACTATTTTCTTACAGGTAGAAATAATTATATAATGACACAGTTTACACTTGCCGCTAAAGGTGGTTGATAAACTACGCTCAGGTAAGCTGAGCACACTGCCAAACACGAGCTTCTGGATTAGACAGTCAAGATTCCTGTTTTGTGGTTTTGTGCAACTGCCAGTTGGAACCAGACGAGGAAGGCAGCATGGGGAGCACACATCCTGCTCAGAACAAGCAAAAATGCTATTGCTTACTACTTACAGCTGCACTCAGTTTTAAATGCATTTGGGTTCAGGGAAGTGGGGGAAACTGGGCAGCACTGACACACTCAGCTACCTCCCTGATAGTTTACAGCTGATGTTACCTTGCTAGATAAAACTTCAGAGAAAATACATGGAGCCAACATGTTTATGACCCACTAATTACAGAAGCTCAACTATTCCTGCAGGAATCAAAACTTCAAACTATGTTTAAGCTACGTTGGACAATCTTTAATCTATGCAGAAGCTTATCTTCCTGCCACAGTAGGTTTTGAGGAAAGAATATGAGTTAATTACTAACTGCTGGATTTTCTACTATTTTATTGTACAAGAAAGAATATTGCTTTATTCAACTGTTCTCTTATTTTGGCCACTTCTTGCTAATTCCCTTCATCCCATGAAGTTGTCACAGCTTTACAGATCCTTTTAGTAAGGAGTTAACCAAATTATAACAAAACCATTAGCAGGAATCAGACTCGGTCATAAAATTGAGACTGATATAAGGATGATAATCATACTTTTAATAAGAGTATATGAACAATATTGAGGTTGACAGTTCTTAAAAGAAATAAATAAATCAAATTCTAAAATTCAGAATTCTTGGAAAATAACCACTGGTCTTAGGTTTCAGTTTTCTAACAGTAAAAACAAGAACAACAATTTAGCAGCAGGAACTGTAAATTCCCCCTGCCAAGCCAGACCTCAGAAGGGCACTTCAAAGAATGATGTTTTGAAAATGCTACAATCATATAAAGTAAACAGGAGCTCCAAAAGGGAAATAAGCGGAGCTGGGAAACTGCAATATTACTACCAGGCCTCCACATTCTTCCCTCTTCTCCTGCAGTGGCTGGCAACACAAACTCAGCAGCTCTCGCACCTAAAACAGTGACCACAATGGCTGTCCAAGGAATGTTTTGAATTCTGAATTTCTGATCTTTACGTATTTTTTTTGCATTTAAAAAGATCTGCTTACAGCTGCGTCCAATGACTTTCAAGTTCACATTTTTCACAAGGTCACTTGTGAGATATGTTTTCATGTGCAGTGCTATCTCTTTTTATAAGCACTGAAAACGGAATGCCATTGCTTTCACCTGGGCTGAAACAGACCAGATAGGAAATAAACCCATCCTTAAATGGAAGTGTAAGTCCAGATAACCATAATATGACCTAAATAACTGAAAAAAGCCTCACCACTGAGTGTACAAACAAGCTGAAAAAAATGCCACTCAAAGCACAGTTTTAAGGGGTTCTGTTTCAAATACATGATATTTATCAAGTGGCATCCTGTGTGGGGCTTGTCCAAGTGAATGTTCAATTTTTTTATTAATAAGCTGAATAATAAAATAGAGCTTATCAATAAAAAAACTTTGGCTGGAAGAACTTTGATTAAGTTCTTCAATTAAGTTGGTGTACCAATAGCACATTTATAAGATGCCAGAGGGTTCTGCTTGGGTTTCTTGATACCACTATCAGAAACAAAAGGAATTATTCTGTTGTCCTGCTGCTGCAAAAAAAAAAATAGTTTTAAATACCAAAAGCATTTTTAGAGAAGCAGTTGTTTTGTTTTGTTTTTAATTTTATTATTAGTCCTATCTGTCTGTAGGTACACCAGAAATTAAACAGCTTTATCTGTCCCTTACCAGCAAGAAGTTATTCATTGATACTGACATTAATGTTGGAATTTTCTAAACAAGTGTCAGGCTTGTAAAGGAGACTTAATAAGTGAAAAGCTACAAAAGAATGCTACAAAAATAGAGCAGATCAATGAACATGCTAACAGGCCTGTGAAGACACTCGGCAGTGATATTCCCAGTACAAAATCTTCCAGTTCAGATGGGTGGACATGCTAATACCCTATAGTTGGGGCTGCTATAGAAAGTGAACAGCTCAGAAAAAGAGCAGATATTTAGGGCTGAATTACAATTTTCCTTTCCAGTTAGGGCATTTTGGTTAAAGTCAAACAATAGTTGATGACAAGTATTTCTCTTTTAGATAAGAATTTATTTCTACCTCAGTCTTAGCACAATACACAATGTGCCATTTACCTTTGCACAGAATTTGAACCAATTATGGACTAACAAAAACATTCCACCTATTTAAAAACAAAACAACAATCTAGAAACCCATGCAATAACATGCCTCTCAGCAACCTTTAGGCAGTCACATTTTCCTTATTTCATCTGCCCAAAAGAAAAGGCTAAGGTTACAGCCTATGCCATTATCTGAAGAAAAGTATTTCTTTGGTCTAGAAACCAGTTTTCTGCAGGTGATTTCACAGTATTTTATCACACAATTGATCACTAAAATGAGGAGAGCTCATTTTCTGATTGCAATACCCTGTTTAGCAGAGTGATTATCCCAGTAAACACAAAGCTAATAGATGTTAAACACCATATCTGGCATTTCCAAAAACCAACGCTTTCCCAAAACTAGAACCTTTTTCTTACCACGGAGACTGAGGCTTCCTTCCACCTTCTGGAATTTTTGGGGTTTGTTTAAAATATTTTAACCAAGAACTTCAAGATCTGTGCATTTTGCTAAAGGGTTACAAAAGGGGAGTGAAAAAATGTTGGAAAATTAGGAGGGTGAACAACTATAACTCCATCTTCTTTTTCCTCTCACTGACAGATAGGTGCAGGCCATAAACTGCTAATTATTTAGGAGCATATCAAGCACTATTCTAGAATCATATTTAGAATGATAATTTTTCTTCTTCCTACCTAGGAAGTTTTATAAATAATTAAACAGTTTAAGACTTTGGTACACCAGTAAATTTGCATATGTAATTGCTTATTTTATTTTAGTCAATGAACCCACCTGTATAAATGATCTGTTCATGAGGGAGCAACAGCCAGCAGATCTTACTTTATTAATCTCCAGTAGATGAAGTAAAAGTTTATTTCCTGTTATATTTATTGAAACCATTCTTGGGTGTGATTTTTTAAAATACTCTTAGAAAACTTTATTTTTGGCAGTGTTACCATTGCCTTTACCAGCATTGAAGCGTATTATGTTTTTGGTTGAGGGTTTTGTGTATGAGACGAAGTTTAAACACCAAACATCCTCTTTTCTGCAACGCTGAAGTAATGAGAAAGGGTTGGAAATCACCTACAATGCCCGTAAGCATGACACATCTGACTAAAAAGCCACTGTTTGGCTGCAAAATGTACGGTGACACACATTTACAGTCAGCTGCCCTTTTCCACCACTGGTTTCACTACCTCTCTGCCAGTACTTGAGAATGATGCTCCCTCATGTCCTTAGCAGCAGCCACACTGGCACATTCTGGAAGAGCCCATCGTCAGGCACAGAACAAACAGGAGTTTGAACCACGAGCCCAACTGCTTAATGTGTTCAGGAACAATATTACATGTACCAAAAAAGCAAGCAGAAGATAAGCCTTTTATTTCCTGTTGAACCCAGGACTGCCTGACATGCAGTGATGTCTCGTGGAATGGTCCACCATCAACACTACACTTTTCTGGTGGAATTTTCTACCACAAATTATGAGAGAAATGAGCACCCTGGTTTTAGCACAGACAGTGCAGAGTGACAGGCTTACAAAAGGGCTTCGGGAGCAGCAGGAAAGCGAGGTCTGGATATCACGACCCAGTAAACCCTTCCCGGTTATACTGCCCTATCGTGAGGTTCAACCAAAGGCTTCTACCTCCTGTTTTCATCCAGTGTGACCCTCAGAAGAAAACACTAAGTTTCCTGTGAGGTTTCCCTCAGATTTTAAGCCAGGGCTGGTTTTTAAGGCTTTTAAGTCCAACAGGCAGCTGAACCACGCCGGCCGCAGCACCGCGCCCCGGCCGCACGACGCGAACGGCCCATCAGGTGTCAGCACCTACTCCTGTAGCTGGGGCACGGGAAAGGAACTCTCCCGCCACTTCCCCACCAGGAAAAACTCTGAGCCTGCATTACAAGGCACCACGGCGGCTTTTCACCCGAGTTACAAGCCTGCACAGCTTCACTGACCCCACGCCACGTCCCAAGTCAGGACATCTTCCCGGTGGAACCAGCCCCTTCCTAACCGACAGGAGCCCTTCCCACGAAGACTGTGCACGGCCATCTCCCCAGCCTGCGCTCGGTCAGCGAGTTTCATTTTCAAGCGGAGGGGGACTACCCTAAAGCCGCAGGTCACCACAACACGCTCGTTTCCATCCCAGCGCAGGGCACCACGGCGGCCCCCGCCCGCGACCCCGGGCAGCCATTCTGCCAAGGGGACGCTGCCTCCGCGCCAGGCCCGGCACGCCCCGCGAGGCGAGGAGGGCACTCACCGCCTGGACCGCCTTGGCCGGCAGCCGCCACCCCGGCAGGTGCCGCAGGGTGCAGCCGAAGGGGCGGCGGCTTCGCGGCTTCGCCTCCGGCTCGGTGGTCTCGTTGTAGACGGCTCCGTTCTCCATGGCCGAGCCGAGCCGGGCCGGGCCGCCGGCTGTCAGATAGGGAAAAAAAGCAAAAGCAAAAGCGCGGCAGCGGCGGCGGGAGGGGCGGGCAGTGAGAGGGGAAAGGCGGCGGGAGGGGCCCCGGGCAAGGCGGCGGTTGGACCCGGCCGTTGGTCCCGGCGGGACAAAGGCGCTTCCTGCGGCGCGCGCCATCGCGCCCCCTGGCGGCGGCGGGCGGGGCTGGCGTGTGAGGGGCCGGCGGCGGCGAGGGCCCGCGCGTCAGGCCCCGCTCTGTGCTCAGTTCTGTAGTCGGGGCTTATTAAATAAAGTTTACGAGATTATCCACTCTTCAGTTGCCGCACGAAATTACAATATCAGGAGTGTTTTTTAAGCCAGAGCTTTCCTAGGCTCTCGGATTTCCTCAATTGCGTCGATCACAATTAGGACGTAGGCACTAAGTGCCGCGTCCAGTCTTCCCTCGAGCATCTCCAGCGACGTGACTCCACCACCTCCCTGGGCAGCCCATTCCAATGTCTAATCACTCCTTCTGTGAAGAAATTCCTACTAATGTCCAACCTAAACCTCCCCTGGTGCAGTTTAAGACTATAGCCTCTTGTCCTGTTGCTGATTGCCGGAGAGAAGAGGCCGACTGCCACTTGGCTACAACCTCCTTTCAGTAGTTACAGGGAACAATAAGGTCCCCCCGAACCTCCTCTTCTCCAGGCTAAACAACCCCAACTCCCTCAGCTGCTCCTCACAGGCCTTGTGCTCTGGAGTCTTCACCAGCTCTATTGCCCTTCTCTGGACTTGTTCCAGCTCCTCAATGTCCTTCCTGAATTGAGAGGCCCAGAACTGGTCTCAGTGATTGAGGTGTGGCCTTACCAGTGCCGAGTACAGGGGAAGAATCATTCTCATTGAAGACATTCTTTGTTGTCAATGAGAGAAAACACACATAATCCCCAAGCCTCTCCTAATATACTCCCATACTTTTGCCCAAATCAACTTTTAAAAGAAGCTAAAGCTTTTGGTGCCTACTAAGAGTAGATTAAGCCTGTTGTATGTAAGCAAAAGTGTGTTACATTCACTTCTATATTATTATCCACATAATCTATTATGGTCCTTCATAGTCAAGTTCAGTTATACTTCCCTTACTTAAATTCAGTCAAATTAAATCTACTGATTAGATCTACTGGTAGAAATATAACTGAGAGAAATCTACTCTTAGAAAATATGATTTACTTTCTTAACATTAGCTGTGTAGGGAACAGATTCCCTGCTTAGGGAGATCAGGCCGATCAGACAGTTCTTTTGGAACCACGCGGTGCAGTGGGAGTGCGGGTGCTACGTGAGGTAGGGGTCTCTGTAACTCTGTCACAGCCCCCATTAACTGGACAGATGCAGCAGTATGGGCCAGATAAAAGCAGCTGGGCCACGCTCCATGCTGAGTGCATACCAGCAGTCTGTTTGCCTGACTTCTCACAGTAAGACAACACAAGCCAGGGGAATGTATGGTGTCCCCAGGCAGATGGTACAGACTTGTCTGTGCCATAAACAGTGTTTGGCTGCAGGAATTGGCTTGAGAGGCAAATGAGTAGGGCAAGTCCTTTAATTCCCAAGGCATGGGAGTTTCCGCTAAAGTAAGTGAGGTATCACCATGGGTGTGCCCTAGCTTCTGCCTGGAGTTGGAATGAGTGTAACATAGCTCTGTTGGCAGCATCCCAGCCTACAGGACTGAGCAGGTAGGTGTAGCCAGGCACATTTACTGTTACTGCTTTTAAGTCCTCGGTGCTTTCATTACCTTTTTTTTACACTAGTACATTAAAAGTAAGATTATGTGACAGAGGCTGGCATTTCTCTTCTGAAGGAAATTCCCTTTTAGTTTTGTTTTATTCCTTGATAATATTTCAAAACTGGTTGAATAACTCCAAAGCCACAAAGCCCACATCTAGGCTATGCTGTAGTCTGAGTGGGACAGGACTTAACCAAGACAGAAGCAATTGTCAGCTCTTTTAAGATGTTTGGTAGCATTAAGGCTATTTTGTAATTGTTCCCTTTTGAGTCTTTATGAATGCCTTCATGCAGCATTGCTAGGTTATGGACAGAGATGTTAGTACTGAAGACAACTGTCTTTAGGACAGCCTGCTTTCCAAGGAGTCACGGAAACACGAGACAAGCCTACAAAAGATAATATAGATGGCGACCTCTTTCTAGTTACTTCTGCCTTTAAAAAGAGTTGATTTCCTGTTCAGGCCTTCTGCAGGAAATATGTATCAATGATGCATGAATGATAAAGGTTAGAGCGCCATTTAAAGCCTAACTTATTGAGGCCAGTTTATTTATTTATTTATAAGGAGACACAGGAAAAGCAAAACAACAGCAAAGCCACAGGATCTGTAAGTTCTTGTGACAGAGAAGGAATGAAAACTGGACAACAGCATAGAATCTGATAGCTTAAGAATACTTGAAGCGTGATGTTAAATCATACCAGTGCTGCTCTTCACAGAGGTGCAGCAGGTGTTCCTCACCGTTTTCAGCAGCACTATCTTTCAAATGCAGTTTCTTTCCCTTAAACAGGGAATCAAAATAACAGTTACAATAAATAACAATTACATTTAATGCAAATAATAGTAACTGGCTGGCTGTGATGTGATGGAAATCCCATTCCAGATATGCATCCATTAATTTCCTTTAGTTTATGTGCTACATCTGACAGTTTTCCACATACAGAAGTCTTTCTTATCCCACCACAGCCTCTGCTGGAATGGCAGGACCAGAGCTAAAGGCAGGACATGGTGGCAGAGAAGCAGCCCTGCAGTTAGATGCTGAGCTGTGGTAACATCTCCAGTCAGCCAGGCAAAGTGGGAGATCGGTGGAAGCAGATTAGTGATGAGTGACCTATTTTTCTCCCTCATTACATCTTCTCCAAGATACCCTCCATAGTGACCAAAAACCAATAGCAATTAAGTTGAGAAAGCCACCTCATTAGGAGAGATTGCAGTGTATACAGTGTAGCTGTATGACAGTTGCTACTTCTTGCCCCCAATGTTGAAATAATTCACAAAAAGGTGTGACTGGAGCTCCTTGAAACAGTTGAGTAAATGCTAGCCACCACAATAAGGTGGATTCAGGCCATGCTGCATCACTGTTTTCATCAAGTGAACCCTGGTGGCTCTTTGGCACTATCTGTGTGCTGTGTTACAAGCGGGATGCTAAAGCCTGAGTCCCTCACACTCAGAATTGGCAGCAGGGCTCCACTGACCGACCTCATGAATGAATGTTCTCCTTTTCCCATGTTCATAAATGCAGTTGTGGGACTTTTCGTTTTTCTTCTCACAGGGCGAGGGAGAAGGAAGTAGAGGAATGGGAAGGCAGCTTAAAAGGCCAAACCAACCAAAGGAGACAGACTTGGTTTCATTGTAAGAACAGTGAGGTTTATTGCTACTGCACAATTTGGGGAACTTCACTGAAAACAGCCTGTCAGAGGCATGTCTCTCTCCTTCATTTTGATGTTCTCACAACAGCTTTTGTTCATGACTATCACTGTGTATTACATGAAGTAAATTCAGGATGACTAGCTAGCAAGCAGAATATTCCAAGTACTGCAACAAATTGCTCAGAAAAGACTTGAGTGTGTTGCATCTACTGAAGGTTCTTTAGGTCTTGAGACTATTTTTGGGCTCAGTATTGCAACTGAACTTCACAAACCCCAATCACCATACTAACATGCTAGAATGTGTGATTTTTAAACAGCTATTTCTAAGTATCCCTTCTGGCACAAATGATGAAAACCCCCAAATTTCCCACATTTTCCAATTGCAGGACTAGGCCAACTCTTGTCAGTGTTTTTCTGTCTGCATCTGCATGGCACAGAGAAGAATTAAGCCATGAGGTATTCAATAGGCAACAGTTCCGCAGCTGCAGGTGTCCCACTACCAAGTCTTTGCTCCCCAAGAGGAGATGGCAGGCCAACAGCCTGCTGCTTGCATTTCAGATGTATCACTAGAAATTTGAGGTTAATATAGTAGCTACTCCATATAACCTAAAGTCATGTACACATTTCAGAGACTGCCATTTTCAGCTGAAATTTATGACCTGCCTGGAAATAAAGTGGCCATTTACTAAAAAATTTCAAGCTTAAAATCTGCAGAACAGCTGTATTATAAATAGCATACTCAAAAGAACTGACGTAGGAACAGGGTAGAGAGAAGGAGGAAGAGGAAATTTATAAAATTCCCCTGAAACAGTTTAGTTTGAAGATAATCAGCTCCTTGTCTACAAAGAACTAGCCTTGAAAGTCTAAAGGAGTTTACTTATTGTAGCATTTTCTTCAGTGTTAATACTGCAAAGCATTTAAAAAGTATTGTTATTAAAATTGTCCACTGTAGTTCTCGTATTACCTTTTTGCTTTTGGCATCTGATGTGCTAGTTTAAAACTTGGTACTTTGCACTAAAGTATTAAAGGCACACAAGAGTGATTAGAAGCAAAATTAATGTTATTCATGCTGTTACTCCTTTTAAAATTGGGGTAATCGCAAACCTACTCCCTCTCAACCTAGAGCAAGAAAGCACAATGACGGATTATGCAGAAGTATCCTTGCCAAATTAGCTTCATTGTTTTACCCAGTTTACTTAGTTTGGTGCCCAACTTGATGGGGAAAGAAGGATAACAGGGAGAAGAATTTATTGGCACCACATTTCACAAAATGGGCCTTTTGTCAGAGACTTGTTTTTCATGACAGTTCTGGTAAATCCCACCTTAATTGCCAACTCTCATCAAAGTAGTAGTCGGGGGAATTGCAGCTCAAGAGGACAAACCACCATGGAAATCTTGGTCTTATCAGTGGGAAACAAGAAACTGAAGTTGAAGCCATCAGGTTACACAGAAATATTCTCAGGTGTTTTTTTCCTTTTGCAGTAAAGATACCTTAAAATATTTTTTTCCTGCAAACAGCACAAGCAGGCTGTAAGAAGATAGTGACAGTGGTATTAAAAGAATTTGAACTTTAAAGGAGGGAAGCAGGCTGCTTTGGTCTTATGGACTGAAAAGCCATGGTAGGGAGACAGCCTTTTTCAAAAAACAGTAATACAAAATTAAACAAAATACCCCAGAGCTATTGGCACTTGGGGAAGAAATAAATTTAGAAGCTTTAAATGCACAGAAGTGACATTTGTTTTAAGAAGTGAAATCATGAGTCATTAGTAAGGTTTTCCCCTGTTCCAGCCTCCCCCAAAAAAGGGCACCTGGTGCAATAGATCTTAATGCATCATAAGGCTAATTTTCCAGCTTCAGAAAAGGTGTTTTGCTTTGTCAGATGCTCAAATGAACTAAATTAAAGATTGCAGGGGCTCAAGTTGTCTTTCAAAAGCCTGGACAGTACCAACTAGTTTAAGATGTTGCCCTAAAATCTGAAGTTTCACCCTACCAACACACAACACTGCAGTTGTGCAAGGATGGGTGCTGTGATGATACAAGCAGGACCCATTCTCCCAAGCACATTTCAAATTCTGTTTCAAGAAGTTTACATGTGGAATCTAGAGAACTGTTCTGATACTGATGCATGCCGTGCATCTATGATTGGAAGTCTAATTTTTTTCAAGACATAATTTATTCTACACAGCTGTTCATCAGCAGGTCATGCGTTTCCCCTACGGCACCTTTACTGAATTGCTGCCATAAGCAAAATTTTAAGTTAAAGTACAAGTTACTGAAACTTGTCAGTCCACAATTCAGTCTTCTGAGTGAATTTTAACAAGTGTGCTTAACTTTAGGGAGTTCAATGTACAATAAAATGCATGTTGTTCTTAAATAAATTTAGGTATTTTGAAAACATGGATATAATTTAGGTAGAGGGAGGTGATCCTGCCCTTCTCTTTTGCCCTAGTAAGGCCACACATGGAGTACCGTGTCCAGTTCTGGGCTCCTAAGCACAAGAGATACATGGATATCCTGGAGCAGGTCCAGCAGCAGGCAACAGGGATTAAGGGACTGGAGCATCTCTCTGAGAAGGAAAGGCTGAGGGAGCTGGGCCTGTTCAGTCTTGAGAAGAGATGACTTAGAGGTCCTCATCAATGTCTCCAAGTACCTGAAGGGAGAGCACCAAGAGGATGGATCCAGGCTGTTTTCAGTGGTGTCAAGCAATAGGACAAGAGGCAGTGGGCAGAAACAGATGGACAGGAAGTTCCACCTGAATACAAGGGAAGAAAGTGACCATGCACTGGAACAGATTGCCCAGAGAGGTGGTGGAGTTTCCCTCACAGTTTTTGAATATCCAGATATTCAAAAACCATCTGGATAGAATCCTGTGCAATATGCTCTATGATGACCCTGCCTGAGCAGGGAGGTTGGGCCAGATGACCCACTGCGGTCCCTTTCCAACCTGACCCATTCTGTGATTCCGTGAATTTGCTAGAACCACTACAGAATGCAGGAACCAGAAGAGAAGAGTATCACCATGTTCAAAATAAAGAGGTTTCTAAATAATCAGAGAAATTAATGTAAGATTTGTTGATTAAAAAAAATAGAAAACCTGAATTCATTAAAGAAGTGTATTGGCAATCACTCAATTGGGATATACCTTTTACACTTCCTATTCTGAGGCTTTAAGTAGAAAGTGACTACAAATTTCACAGAGTAAAAAAAGTGACACAACATTTGTGTACTGAAAGCTTAAATAAAGTCTCAACCTTGGTCAACTAACTTCTTAGACAACACACTGCAGTCATCAGCAGGGTCCTTAGTGTCACTAAGTGAGCTTTTAAAACACGTTGCAGCAGAAACCACCCAAGTAGGATAAGCTAGTTTTACTTCTAGGAGCAAACACTGCAGATTTATCCCCTTCCTTCCAAAACAATGTTTTAAGTAAGTTTAAATATCTACCAATGATTTTATTCACTGAGAGATAAAAATATAAACTTATGTTTTAAGATGTTTTACACCACATCCTTAGATTTAACTGCAAACAAACAAGAACACCATGGCTTCAATGAAAGTTATTTAAATTTGAATGCAGAGAATACTTTATTAACTGATTACAGTTTTGATGACCAATTTTTAAACCATAAGTAGTGTGGGAAACATAGTGGGGGACATTAAGGCCAAGCCATATATATATAGACAAATCTGGATACTGATAATCTGTACATTTAACCTCTGCTTTTTCTTTATACATCTTTTATTCAGTGTCTGAAATTAATCAAAGAGGAAAAACCCAAAAGAACTGGCCACTAATTTAGTCTTATACCTGGAGATTTTGCATGGGTTTTTGAACGCAGTGTAAATCTCAGTGGAGATCAAACAGATTTTTTTTTTAACCATACTCCCAATGAAGTGTTCAAGTATAACTGAAGTTTGTTGTTGTTGTTACAGACTTGTGCAATTATTTTTCTCTTTCAAAAACTAGCAGTAGTTCTCTCGTGTAGAGCTTAATCTACTTAAGATAGTATTAAACTTAGCTAACAGATTGGGAAATCAATATAAATTAAGTGCCTGTGGTGTGTATCAGTTTTCCTGCTCTAAGCAACCCCTATCACTTAAGTGGACATACTTGCAATTTTACAGAATTACACTGACTTTTCAACAAAACCCAGAAAAAAATTAATTTACTAGTCTTGCACCGTGAGCAGTGCTCCTACACAATGTGATAACTGTTTCCCATTTGTACAACTCCCTTTTGTAAAGTTGGGCAACATATATGAAAGGAAGACAGACATCAATTGTTTGTGTTCTGAAAGAGATTTCAGTTCTTTAGTTCCAGTCACTGAAGGAAGAGGCAGAGGCAAGTTTGAATTATCCCAGAAAACTGAACAATTGGTTTTATTTGGTGTCTTCAAGATGCTTCACCTTCTGTGGGAGATGTAGATGATGTAGGAGAGACCATTTCAGGTTTTCGTGAAATTCTGTCCAATTCTGCCTGAACATCTGTTAAAACTGGTTTCTGACCTACAAAATAAATGTGTAATATTCAGTCATGTTTATAGAAGTCATACAGCATCTTTAATTCTCAAATCAGAAAAATCATAAAAATCGTTATCACACACTTTGGGTGCAGAGCAAAGGCATAAGGCCGAAACCCAAAAGAAACAGAAAGGAAACAGTAAAGTCATATCCTTTAATATATTTGATTTCTCAAAGAAACTTCCATAATTATATATTGTCAGTATATGAAGAGTTAAAGTATAAAATACAAAAAAAGTTTATTAAGGCTAGCAGTTGTGACTACTTCCATGCAATTTTCTGTATATGTATTTTAAATAATTCAGAATGTAAATCAGGGGTTCCACCAAGCCCAGTAAAGTCAGTTCTGCATACTCTGTCAGCATAAACATGACACCACTGCTCATGGGTGCCTGCAGATGCCAAATCCCTTTCTCTCCTCACCCACTTGCCTCCTGCCTAACTAGGAATGGCACAAACATTTGTGCAGTCACATTCTGACCTACTTCAAGCTTAAAACACACCAGTTTCCCCCCACCCTTTTACCCTTAACTTTTACTCCCCAGTCTGAGTTTCTATCCTGCTATGTTGTATCACAAGAATGGAGGAGACAGTATGGGAAAACAGAATATTAGAGTCTAATGCCATGACAAGTGTGCATAGTTATCTTGGGCTGTAAGGGAACGTTCTGATACACATGTAGTTTTTTTAGCAGTGTCCCAGCACCCTTTCTGAGGATGCAAATTAACAGAATTGCCCACAAAGGTAATTTTAGCCAGATATACTATGCTGCTCTTCAAATCATTTAACAAAAGCTGATGCTGTCTCAGAATCAAAGCAGCTAATATTCTAATTAATAAGCGCAGGAATTTCCCACAGCTGCTGAGGGAAAAGTAATTGTCAAATCCCAAACTGCTCTTTTAACAGCCAAGTTTCAGATTTGAAGAGAAAGTGCCATAGATATCACTCAATACAAGACAGCAAATACTGAGGAAGGTGAGGAGGCCACATCTAAGCCAAACGTATGTTGTATTTATGGTAATTCCTTAAAAGCATAGCCCTTTGCAACATTAAACTGGCTACACCCTAACCCTAATTTTGTTGCATATTAGGAAATTTCTGAGAACAGTTTCGCTCCTTCATAGTTTAATTCTGTTCTTGACGTTTCTGCCACGGCCCCGGACACAACACTTTTCTGCCTCCGTTTGCCTGGCATCATCCAAACCTGCTGCCCAGCCACTCCCCACAGGATTCTTCAGTGGTTGCTCTCTGCACCTCATATTGCATCAGCTTCATTTGTTTGAATAATCTCCATATGCTGTTCAAACTGGCACTGCTGACTTTGCCTACAGCAGATTAGGAAGTACTCAAACTTCGCTTTGCCAACTGAGCTTTGCATTTAAAAAAGGGAAGTGCACAAACATTTTAAATCAGAATAGCAAGAAGCACCAGAGTAGTCCTGCATCTAGCTTTAGCACAGTCACTATTAAACATTTCTAGATTAATACTAATTGTTAATCACATCATGTAATGTTAAAATAAAAAATGTAATTATTTTACAGGCTGTCACCAAACTCAATCAAAGCATTCATCACATCAGAGCTAGAACACTAGAAGAAGAAAATTAGAAGTTATTTTAAGACTGACAGTATTGTTAAAAAAAATCAACTTGAAATTTAGTCCCAATCTACCTGAATAATATTACAAGTAGCTTATACCATAAGCCATTTTACTGGGATAGTGGGAACAAAGGAAAAAACTAAGAACCCAGGTAGACATAATTCATGCTTAAAAAGTTACATGTAAAGTTTTTCTTTGCTCTTCTGAGAGCCATAAAAAGGCAATGCTAAACTGCTGTAAAAACAGAAGCAAAAAGCCATCTAAAATATAAAAGCATATATATAAAGCAATTGCACATATACACACACACATATATAAAGCATTCAGTTAAATATAGCAGTGTTCATACTTCTGATAAACTATACTAACAGGAATGATCCACCACGTAATTTGGATTGAGTAGATCTTTTGTCATTAATCATACCTGACTTTTTTGCTGATGGTGCTAAGTTGCTGCCAGCACCTCCAGTGCCACCTCCTCCTGGACTGCCACCAACACCACCAGGGCCACCAGGAGAACCAGTTTTCTTGCTCAGGAGACTGTTGAAGAAGTTAGCCAGGACTCCTTCAGATGTAGCTCCAGCTACAAGGAGAGGAAGGAAAAGAAACCGCAACACAAAAACGACACATATTTTTTTAAGTTAACACTGATTCAGCATGTTCATCAATCTAAATAAGCATATTAAAGCAAGCAAGCAGGCAAAGCAGCTATTTTACTTCCCCAGATGTATTTGTACCCTCATAAGAAAAGGTACCTTTCATATTGGGATCGATTTTTTTTGACCCAGTAGGGATAGGTGTAACACTGGCAACGTTTGATGTTACAGATCTATTTGGCGTCCTAGGAGATCCACCAGGAACTCTTGGTGAGGCATCCTATTAAAAAAAACCCAAAAAACAAAAAAACCCAAAAAGCAAAGTGTAAGCATATATGAAATGAAGCATTTTGTTATTTCTCACAGGTCCTGAGCTCTTCTTTTAAATGCAGTATCTCACACAACTGAAACGACACAGGCTTAGATTTCGCTGATTGTGTATGTGTTTTTTCATGTTCATATAACGTTCTTAAAACTACTAATTTTACTGCAACTAAAGCACTAGTGAAACTTTTCATTTTACCCCAATGAGAAACTTGAAAATCCATCTGTTCCTCAGTACCCTAATGAAAACTGCACCAATTAGATCACTGAGGAGCTACACCAAATTTCACAAAAAGACAACACGTAGCACCAACACTGCGGAAAGGACTAAATGCAGCCCAGGAGAAAGAGCATTATTCATTACTTCAAGATAACACTTCACATTTCTAGTTCACCTAAAGAGGTAAAGCTACCTTTATAAGATCCCAGGCTCCCCATTTAAACTTGTGTTGCCTTTTAGTTATTTTATTTGTATTTTAAATGTAAATGATAGTTTTAATTTTGTCCTTAATTTTATGCCAGTCTTAAAATTCCTAGAGTGATGGTGCCAAATTTAGGATATGAAACTCACCAAGGCAATTCAGCCAACACAGTTTGCTCCTTGGCACACTCTTGGGACAGAAAGGGGACTAAACTAACTGCTTAGATGCATTCTAACATATGAAAACAAAAGCCATGTCATTTAGCCCTTGTTGTCAGTACAAGTTGTGACTAGCTGTGAAGTGTCATAATTTTAGGGCACTATACGATGAGACATTAAACACTATGTAGTTTAAAACAATTAGATCAAAGAGTATTTGATAGTGCAGTTAAAAGCAACCCTCTAAATATACGAATAATTTTCATGTGATGATATTTAAAATTTTTATTACTAACCACTGGCCTTCCTGCAGCAGTAGGTGGTTGTTTCGCCAACTGTGACTGCAAAAAAACAAACATACACATGAAGTGTTAGATATTACAGTGACTAAGAACTCAACTCAAAATCTGTACTGGGAATGTTCTTAAATGAAACACTGGCTGCTTGTTTTATAGACAGAAAGTTACCTGCTGCTTCATAAGAAACACTTGGTCATCTTCTGCTACGATTTCTTTTTCATGAACAAACTGCAATACAAAAACATGAATGTATTTTGACTAAAAGAAAGGTATTTCCTTTTATATCTCCTGGTGAATATGACCAAAGCAATCAATAATGAAGTACATGTATAAAATACTATGATGACTGCATATCACATTTTCCATATTTAAGACTGCTGCCTCATGATTCCATTTAAACTAAGTTAATTAGAAGTGAAATAGAGGTATCATTAACTCCTTGGACCTTGGCAGGCATAAAGCTCTAGATGTATTTGTAGAAAGACCCATTAAAAAGTTCATTAAAGTGTTCAGTAAAAGAGAAATGAAGTAAATTGTAACAGGGCACATTCAGGGCTCTAAAGATGAGTAAGAAACATTCACGGATGCACACACTCTGCATCATGCTCATGTCTTCATTAATTTATTGAGGCCTCCCCTTAGCATTACTTTATAGGTAACTATGGCCAACATGACTCTTCACCTGAGTTGGGTTAGACTGGTATATTAACTGGACACAGACATCTCCCTGGATACAGATCCCAGTCCAATGCATCAAATTGCAAGGACTGTCCTTCCAAACAAGCTCATCAAAAAGTTTGCCCAAACAAGCACGGCAAATATCAATATCAAAGTTTACAATCCAGGCCTGAAGTTTCCAAGTATGCGAAATATTGTCAGTTTTACTTTCCTTGGACACCTATTTAACACATATGCCTTGATTTTTTCCCTAAAGATTGCAGAAATGACGCAGTATTAGTTTTCTCAGCTAAAATAATTCCCACTTGGAAATAGGACCAGTCACAAAAATCCTAGTCATGTTAGAAAAAAAGCCATAGAATATTTGCCTTCAGTAACTTCTGTATGCATGGGGTCCACTGTTGCTGGCATTTTGTTCAAGAACCTCATTTATGTTTACAGGTAGTTCTGTCATAGCCTTTTGTTAAATAGTACAAGAGAGAAAACATACTGAACATATGGAGAACCTGTTTTCACATGTTTATTTTGATTTTACACTGTCTCAAGCTTTCTGATTTGAAACACTCCAATAGAAACAGAAGGCATTACGAAGTTAGAAGCAACTCAGAGCAAAATGGAATGTTCTTAAAAAGCAGTAATTCAATCTGACAAACAGGCAAATGACATTCAGACTTTTCAATACCAAATACATATTAAAGGCAAAACAATATATTTGTAGTCTTGAACAATGTAACAGCAGCAGAAAAGGTGCAAGCTCAAGAGAAGCTATAAAATATATAATGATTTTTTTTTTGATGACTAAAGAAGAACTTGAAGAACAAAACAAGAAACCCCCCCACAGGGGATTACTATAAGCTGGAAGCACCGTCTCAGTGAAAGAGGAACAGTCAAAAAACTGACAGGCAAATAAATAGCAAAGAAGTTGAATTCCAAAACATCACAATTTACCTTTCTGACTGGTGGTTTTGTTATGATATCTTCAAAACTGTCATCTGCTTTTAGTGTCTGAAAGTTCTCATGCAATATTCCTATCTTCTTGTCATTATCCCAACCTGCAGGACTAGAGAAAGGATTATTTGGCTTAAAATTCTATTGTTACTCCAGGCTATTCATGTATGCACTCCTGAACTGCACAGAACTGAAAGCCAGGAAAGCTGCCACAGCTCCCATTCTCCTGTGCAAGTGAGTCATTGATTGGTACAAGGACGCAGAGACTGGTTCACCACAACAGAGAAGAGGAAAATCTCCGGGTTTAATATTTCCCTTTGGAGCAGTGAAATCTTGATCCACTGGCAATCACCAAACTCCAACCCATGAGAATGTTAAATGGAACTTTAAAAAGCATAAAACCAAAAAAGGCTCTAAATGCTGCCTTACACTGTTGCACAGATACATTCTGTAGTTATGTACACGGAATAATGCAGGTAACTTACATAAATACTGCATCTTTTTCCACAACGACAGCTGGAACATTGAAAGGAAATCCATACAACTTCTGGACTATATATTTATACACTAAGTCAATGTTTTTGTTTTCTTTTACTGAAGTGTAAATAAGTGCTGCCCCATCTGAATAAACTTGTTAAAGAAAACTTAGTTTAGTGGTTAGTAAGAGATACTAAAGTAACCTTTAAACTATGAAAAAGGGTCACTTGGAGCAGGGATACAAAACCAAATAGGTCAACCAACTTCCAACACTCAATTTTTGAAATAAGTTTTAAGTAATTTAACTATTTCTTTCTTTCTGCATTTGTTTCAGGCCAATTCAGCTATTGACGTTCAAGTTCAGTACAGGCTCTTCTCACTTTCAAAGCCCACGACACCGGTGGTTTCACTATAATGCCTTTAAAACAGTCTTCTGCTTTTAGTGAGCAAAAATTTTCATGCCATATCCTTATATCTTGTCATTATCCCACCCTGCAACACAATCACGGCAACATTAACATTAGCAGCTTCAAAAATGCCAAAGCTCTTCCACTTTCCCACTTGGGTTTTTCAATTAGGGGAGCAAGTTCTTACATTATACAGTGATCTGCTTTCGAATGAAACAAAGGCAAAAGAGTTGTACTGTATACAAGTTACTAAAAGACCAAAAGTGTGCTTGGTATTCCGGCATGGCTCAGTATCAAATTAACACATCTTATGCACAGGATTAATAAAAGAGCAGTTTTTACTTTAAGATTATAAAAATACCCAACCCCCTAATTTATTTCTACATGCTTGCAATTCAGATCCTACAAGAAAGTTATATAATGGGGTCTGATTCCCATTCAGTGAAGTTTAGAATAGAATTACAAGTTGCACATGACATAAAGACTCATGAGGCTAATAATCCCTACCGATATTTAATATTTTTCCTCCACCCACAGGAGTTATTACAATTACCCATAATTCCATTTTCAAAAATCAGGTCTTGCGAGCCCTTTGAAGGAAGTGCCATTTCAACTGAGGTCTCTGGGTCTTGGACTAATTTTTCCATCTGTCAGCTGTTGTCTCTCCAATAGTATTTGAACTTCCCTTTACCACAGCACAAATGATGACACAATGTAGGCATGTTACTGGCATCTAAAATCTAGATCTCAGCATGTCTAGCTGACTAAACAACACTAAACAGTATTCGATACACTTCTTTAAAAATATGAATTTAAAAGTAATAAAAGCACAGCAACAGCTTCTGTGCATTGTCTCTGTACCAATACGAGAGAAGTCAGTGGACCTTGCCTACAGCAATTCACACACTTCTTTCCTTCCCTCAGAATCTCATCCTGTGAAATTACTGAACACAGAGGAGACTGCATATTTGGGACAAAAAGAATAACATGACTTATGTACATCTGGAGCAATATCATACTTAAATGAATTATCTTTTTATTTTAGGGAGCTTGTCAGTTAAAATGTGCTGTTTTGCAAACTGACTCCTAAACATGGAAATGAAGGCAAGTAAAGAAGTTCATGGTAAGGGGACATACTAGAGACTCCTGCAGCTCTGTAATAAAATAAAACTGAAAAGTTTAATTCAACACTGCCTGTCGGTGCAGCTGAAGCAGACCGCCAGCTTTGGTACAGATGAAAACACTCTTTTAAGCTTGTCATAATTAATATGAAGATTTGAGACATAATCATCTTTATGATGTGTTAAAGGATACATTGTAAGCAAAACCGTCTGATATGTGACTGAATGAAGTCGAAGTGTTCATCTCTGTAGTCATGCTCTTTTTCCAGAACACTGATGGCATCACACTGTCAAAATAAACAGAAAATTAATATACCACTTCAGGCACCTGCTGAAATAGCATTGCTACTACTACACATCCAGTTCACAAGGGGAAGGGGAGATGGAGTGGGGAGGGGTAGTGCAGAGGAAAACAAAAACCTGCTAAGATACTTTAGAAGCATAATTGAATGCTTTTGTTTTTAATAACATATAACTTGATGTACATATACTGTGGTCAGAATTAACAAGGCAGTTAAAGTGATTAGCATTTTTCATTCACTCCCCCTCCCCACTCCAATGGAATAACTCAAAGTCTCTGTTAAAAACTTACCCACTAAATGACATCAACATTTTTTACCCAATGTTTTTTTCACGCACTGTAGTACTACAAGATAGTGTTTTTAATCCAGTTACTAACTAGCCCTTTGCAAAGGGAGGCAAAAGCAAGGAATGTGGAAGCAGAAAAAAGAAAAAAAAGGTGTGGGGAGAAGAATAACAGAGCTGGTGAGAAAGAAGGTGCTGCTCAAATGAGAGGGTTAGGCTTCCCAGTGAAGGAACAGCATATGCATCAGAAGGTTTATGCCTTCACTGTGGGCCAGCAGAAGCTGCAGATGCAGTATGCTTACTGCCAGTGAGAACTGAAGAGCCGGGGGAGAAAAAACAACAAAAACAGCCACAGGAGAACCACGCCATTGTTTTCTTTAGATTAAGAATATGGTTACATATCTAACAGAAAACGAAACTGATCACAAACACCCTAAGAACTGAGGAAAGTTAACAGAGCAGCACTTAGTACTAATTGTAACTCTCAAATATGTTCATCTTCAAAAAAAAAAAAGATAAGAAATATTAAAAAAATCTTATCAAAACAGTATGTTTGGACTAAGGAGGACTGAGGATACCAAGGGGAATTCTAATTGCTTATTGACTAGCTCACTTCTGTGAGCAAAACCAGATCTGAGGTGTTTCTCAATTCCTTGAAAACTGGTAGAACTAAAGGAAAAAATAATTCCAAAATAACATGCAATGAGGGGTTCCAGAAAATAACCAATCTTCAACATTAAACAAGGAATTTTTCAACAAGCTATTCAGAATAACTTAACCACATGCTTCCCTCCCCAGTTCCACAACTGACAGAGGTGCTTAAATTAAATATGCAAAAAACCTAAAATGTGAAACAAACCTTTGTACAAACTACTACTACTGGAATGCCTAAGTTACATGTTAGTGTATCTGCACCCAGGGGTAAAATCACACTGTCATCTTTGTCTTCCTGTAATGAAGTATTTCTTCTCTGTGGAGAAGCTGGAAAATCCTCGCCTGGTTCTATATATTCCTGGAAGTCTCTTACCACTGAAAGTAAAAAAAGTTATATTAAAACATCAGCTACTTCATTATTTCAACAATGATTTCCACTGCCATTGATCTCTAGCACTGTTGATTACATAGTACTTCTGCATGTTTATGTTGAAAAAAACGGAGCATGCACCTAGTGCTGACCAGTTGTTTGCTCTGTGCAGCACTACCAAGTCTGAGATCTGCTGGACTGGCAGCCAGAAGAACATGATCTAATAAAACTGTCGACAAGGACAACATGAAACCATTTTTATTTTATTGCTGTGGAACCACTAGGCAGGTGCTATTAACAATCACTGTTTCATCTTTTTCCTGAAGGACATAAGTTTCCTTCCATTCTTCTTGGCAAAATTAATGGAACAGTTTGTCAGAATAAATAGAATTAAGCCTAGCACATACTGCTTAGCTGCTACCATACCAGGTTTTACCTACAAACCCTTTGTCCAATTCTTCGCTCTTTGAACAGTGAATCTACATTAGTAATAACCAAAAAAAATTAGTGTTTGTGTATTCTATTCATTAACTAGCTTTATAATTAGTTAATGGCATATTAAATATGTGGTATGCTTTTAAAATAGATCAGATACTACTTTATAATTTAGCAGGGAGGGTAAGTCAGAATGCAACTTTCTATTTTCTAATTCTTGTCGCAACTGTCATGTTCCACTGCACACACCCAAGCCTCTCATTATACACAGCCACTTACTATTCCTACAGTCAGGGATGCAATCTTAGGCATAAAATATCTGTACCTTTCACATCACGTCCTGTTTCACACAGCAGAAACAGGATTCTACCAAACCAAGCCACTGATTACTACTCCATGAGCAGCATACCCTGATTCAGCAAAAGAAGTCAGGCAGCAAGGCAGTTCAGCGGCATCACGCACAGGGGCAGCTCACCTACCCCAGTACATTCTCACTTCTTTGTCCTGATTTATGTTAACCCAGTGCTACCTTCACTAGACTGACTAAAGCCCTTCAAATTAATACCTAGAAAAGCAGTTGTTGAATTCGCAAAGCAAGACTTACTTCAACACCCTAGAGGAAAAATTATATTAGGTCAAGATTATTCAATTTTTATGCAGCTCTCTGAGTTCATAGTAACAAAAAGCACATGCACTGACTATGATCTCTACTTCAACAGTCAACTTGGGCTCTTATTCAGTGACTGCTGCTACTTCAGTCTGGTCTGAGAGCCTCCTAAATCAATTGAATGTGTTTTAAACCCAGAGCCCTCACCAAGATATGCCAGTCACTCAATGTCTTTCCTGCACATTATCTCTGTTCTGGGATAATTGCATAAAATAAAAACCACACTACTCCAGTGATACCAGTCCTCCAGTGAATTCCTGAAATTCCCACTGTATGATCATAACACACTAATCTTTATATAAGTACAGAAAACAGTAAAAAGGAGGACTGATTTAGTGTATCACACCTCAAAGATGTGAAATACAATCTCGGGTCTTCCTTAGAGACACAATTTCATTAGACACAGATTAATTCAGCAAAGAGAGAGGGCTGTTGCAACCCTTCACACACAGCTGCTACATACCCCCTAATATCTTTCCATATGAGTTCTAGTGCTCCCAGGGTCTGTCTTTGAGAGAAGCTAAGCTGCTAGAACATGAAGACAAACACAGCAGCATACCTCCAGAAAACTACACACACAAACCCTCAGTAGATTTCAGCCTTGTTAGCAAGTTAAACCAGCTCTCAGGAGCTGAGCCTGACACAAGAATAAAGCAGGACCATGTAGCCAAAAGTCATGCAAGCAAGACTCCTCCCTGCTCCTTCTGGCAGTGTCAAGCTACTGCCTGCCCAGCAACCCATGAAGCCACATCACAAGAGGATCAAGACAAAAACAGCTTCCAGTCACATCTGGATTGTGTCCAGGGCTTCTGTTATACCCAATGTGCAGACTATCAGTATCTGTAAGAATTAGACCAGATGATAAAAAAGCAAAACAACAGAAAAAACTAAATGAGTAGCATTTTTACCCGACTCGCCTCATGGCTTACAGTTTCTGGATTTTGTAGAGTTTTGCTATTCTGTTCACTCAGCCAGTAAGGAAGCAAAACTACCAGCTACACATTTTTGATAACAGAGATATCGCACCCTTAGAACTTTCCTCCAGCAAAATCCTATCCTGAAACTGCGTGTCAGGATGCTTAATACGTATACACACACTAACTGCACTCTCAAAAACCAAAACAAAAACCACATCCAAATGAGCTCAGCTCCTCCCTCCTAAAAAAGTTCTTTTCGAGGAAGATAATGATTCTCAAGGATACCTCCCTTAAAAGAATTTCTCTCTTAAAAGGATAAACAAAACAACCAACGTTCCCTTCTGCTCCTCATCCTGAAGTATCTACAACCATTGCCTTACAGTTTATCACAGTTTATTTCTAAAATAGCTACTCAACAACCTGGCACTCAGATGCTTAAGAACATACCAGTTACAGAGTGACTCTTAGACTTACAAAGTTTAATCATCCTATTTGATCTGAACACACAAATGCTTTACCTCGTAGAAATTCACCAAGAGATGAATGGGAAAGACTCATGTTTTATTACCCCAAGGGAAATACACTTGTGCCCAAAGGTAACATGGAGCCATAATGTTAGCAAGTTCAGGCTAATAGTTTAAGGAATCTCAAAATATTTTTGTGTTCTGCTCGTTTAAAACTAAAAAGAAAAGATGCTGACAGAGCTATATCCTATCCATGCCAAAACAAACATATAGCTGTGTTAATGTCAATAACAATTATGACAAAAATCTTCAAGTAGAAAGGGCCCAGGCATAGCCACGTTGTCATGAACTCTCTCAACATTTACACTTCTGGCACGCACAGAATAAGCCCCAGATTCTCTGAGTAATTACAGGAACCATTATGAAGCGGATGTAGTGACCTATCTTTTAAATAAATTAATAAATTGAAAAATTGAAAGCCAAGGGATTTTTTTTCTTGGAGAAACTCATCTAGAAAAATATGTAAAATGCAAGATTGTAATTTCAGCTGTGTTCATTCTGAAAGTTTTTTCTCCCTAAATTGTTATTTTGTTAGAAAGAAATACTAGTACTGTTCATATAGCTACTTGAGACTTATCTGAAGCTCAACTGGCTTGGTAACTCCTAATTCTAAGTAACATTTCCAAAGAATGAAAAAGACTGCAATGGAGAGATTAAATGGTGCAGAAAGCATTAAGCATATTTTAAAGGATTCCTATGTATTTGCAGAATACTCACACTTTTGTTCCATTTCTTTCATTTCTTCAGGAGGAATTTTTAACTTGTCAATATGTTCTCTTACAACACTTGCCCATTTTTGTAAAGAATCCAGTGCAGTCCAAGGTCTAGACATGTCTACTACCAACATAATTAGAGTGTCCTTTAGAGAGCTTGCCTCCATTGCAAATTTAAGAAGACCTTTGTGATACAGGTCACCATCCAAAATCCACACATTACACCTTGTTTGGTCTACAAACAAAAAAAAAGGAAAAACATTTTATGAGATTTACTTGAAACACACCACTACAAAATGGCTATTAAATCTTTTTTAGACATGTAGAATACAAGGAAGAAAGCAGATGGCATATTTTTATCAGTCAATTGAACATACATAACACCACAGCAAACTGCAGCTTGTGGAGACAAGCTCCTCCTCTTCCAAACCCTGATGTTTAATGGCTGATAACCGAAGATCTTACATACATCATCTGAAAGGGAGAGATAGCATTCAACATTTCAAAAATAGTTGTTCCCCATTTCAGAGAGAGAAAACGTTTTCTTCAAGACGCAGCTTAGAAGGGCAGAACTGGGTGAACTCAGTCATCCCTTTTCAGCCCTCGGTCTGCTTAGCTCTCAAGGGCTGCCACCTCCCCTTCAAAACTCCAACGTGATACACCTAGATAACTCTGAAACTACAGAATGTACCTCGGCCATTCAAAAAACTGAGTAACTGCAAGTTTTTAATGACTGAGATGGACTTGAAGTTATTCTTCCAATTTGTGAAAGGGCAATCACCATACAAATAGACCATTCCACTGCTTTTTCCCCCCCAAAAAAACCCCACCACACTCCAATATTCACAGGCACTTCTGCAGTCAATGAGGAGCTGTTGATTCAAAATTAAGGAGCTTGACAGAATAACATTTTGCTTTCAGGTAAGTTTTTATCACTTGTTACAGAAGTTGGATTTAGATCAAACTCCCAATACTCTTAACTCTGGTTTCAAGTCACCTTTGAGATCAAGAGCCAGGCATGAAAGTCAGGAAAGCAGACAATTTCATATCCAGAAAAAAAAAAAAAAAAAAAAAAAGAGGCCAACTTCTGGTTCTCCCTCTACATCTATTTGTTCTTATAGCATAGACAAGAATTCCCATTTTTCCCTAAAGCTTCCTTACTCACACCCTGTAACTCCAGGTATTTGGATCTTAAACAGGATCTTAAACATACAATTTTTACTTTCTAGCCATGCCTTCACCCAAACTTTTGGGTTGGTGGTTTTTGGGTTTTCTTGTTGTTTGTTTTTTACATCTCTCTTAGCATTGTGCACATTTTCCCACCCACCAATCCATTACAGTAGTCCTGCAGATTCCATGCCACCAAGACAAAGGTTTCTCTGTAGGTTCATGGTAACTACTTGCTATAGTAATTGAAATGGAAGATGGGAGCCTGGGAGTCTTTTCCCCTAGACCTCAGGAATGTACATACATTCAGAATGTTGCAGCTAAGTCTGCTTCTCTGGTCTTTTCAGCCTCTTCTTTTGACAAGTTCTTCTCCTCCTCTACCACTCAAGTGGTCATTCATGGTATCTACTAAGGGAATTACACCAACAAACTTCCTTATGATACAAATCCCTTCTGGCCTGACCTGGACTCCTTCAAATGATAAAGAAAGAAAATCATCCCACTATATTATCACTATGTTATCACCCAGATATATCACAAATACAAACTTACCATCTCGGTCTTCATCATGCACATTTAAATACAAGTATTCCATTCCTCTTCCTTTTTTGTATTCCTCTATTCCTTGAATTTTTCCTATTAAGCTAGTTTTACCTGCTCCATCTTCACCTGCAGAGACAGAAGTAAGGTAGCACTCAATCTTTAATCACTGTTACATATTAAAAACCACCTGGGGCAATAAGGAAACCATATCCTAACAGGGTGACTGACCTCACTGAAGTTTTGAAATACAGCAGGTTTTGCCCAACTAATCCATCTGTTCTAAATGCATGTCTCAGCTTCAAATCTTATTTCTGGTTATTGGTAAATGTAATTATGCCACTATCCTATTTTACACCTATCTTTAAGTTCTGTTAAGGAGTAGTTAAACACCTCAAACAATTTCAGTCTTTCACCTACAACCAAAATAGTAGCAAAGTTTTTCTAAAGTAGTTTCTAAGCTCCTCTTACAGGAAAAAGAACACGATTCAGAACTCCCTCATATCAAACAGCACACAACGGCAGGCTGAGCAAGGCAAATCTGTTTCCTTAGCTTTTATGGGTTGGTTCCTTTGAACATTTTCTCTTTTACGGATCTAAAGAAACCTTAAGAAGAGGTGACAAACAGTAAGCCCACTGCCTTACAGTACGCCTGTGTATTTGGGTAACACAGAGGAACAAGCCTGCAATCCAGATCCATTCACTTCCATTCTCGTCCCTCCAAAAGGAGCTCAGGTAACCAATGAACCTTACAGCACATGCACAATGTAAACATCTCAACTACTACCAGAGACTCTTCTTGAAAAACCTTATTTCTGGTCATATGTCCCAGAGCTGGAAAACTTCACATGCAATTTTTCCAGTTTGAAGGAATAATTAAGCTGAATTTGGACACAAAGCAGGGTTTTACCACTCTAATTTGCAGTATGATGAGTATGTAACAATTAGACATTAGAAAATTCTTAGATTAATCCCAGGTCCCTAAGAGGTACCTTATGAGTTTTCTGTCAAATGCAACATTTTTTTTCCCCAAGTCTCTCCTATACAGGGAGAGTATAAACATTTGCTTGCAACCACATAACAAAGAGGAAAGTTCAAGGGCAGTAATTTTCACTGCTAAACATAATGTCTTCACTTTACAGGGAACTGACCATGACCTTATACACAATACTATGGCTACATAACAAATACTACAGAAAAAAACATCAGGGAAGAGCAGAAAAATTATACTTTGATAGACTGATTTTAAATTTGCTGAACATATCATTCCTAAGGTTACTACATGAAGTCTTCAATTTAGAGGTAAGCTTTATTTTCATATTTCACTAACACTCTAGAAAACTTAAAACTCCTGACTTTGGGGAGTCCAGGGGATTTTACTCAATTGAATGAAAAGGCTATTTAAAATAAAATACATTTTTAAAAATAGAAAAAGGAGAGAGAGAAATAAGACCAGAACTGAAGATTAAAGTCTAGTTTAGACAAGTTAAGTGAAAAATTAAGTTGTATCAATTTAACTCTTTCATAATCGAAGAGTTAATTTGTGAATTTCTTAACCATATTATATATATCACGACATACTTGAGCAAACAATTACAGCTATAATGAAATAGTTTTAAATAACTATTGAAAAGCACTGCTATTTTCTATTTAGATATCAAACTTGTCCTCTTCTTGTAAGAACATTCTATGTTCTTCTTATGAAGAAATGAAGAGTTCAGCCTTCATCACCAGAGATGAATTACAATTCCTCCTCTGCCCTCACCCAAGTACTTACACCAAGCTTCTTAAAATTGTCATCTAAAAACAACTGGAAAGAGTTTATTAGCTCCGACTCTGACATGTTATGAAGCTACTTTAACTTCTGCCAACAACATCTGTATGATTCATTGTGCTATTTTACCTTTTTGAACAGGCAGCTTCAATTAATTTGTGCCAGCAGAAGGCTCAACAGGTAAGACAAACCAAAATTACTCCTTTTAATGAGGGGTTGCACATAACAGCATTCTTAGTTTCTCAGAACAGCTGACTTGCAGCTAAGTTTCTCTTGTATACCAGTTTGTTTCACACAGGTGGCAATAAAGATTTCAACTTGCTTGCATTGGGAAAGTTTAATACCTTCTGCAAGGCATATCTGCCAGTTCTTAGCAAAAGCAGCTGCAACAAGTCTGCATAACTGCAGGTGTTTTTTAAAGTTCTATACCTGACAAAAGACACACTTAAGCACTCTAAAACATGCTTACACAGATGCTAATATCTATGCAACTATTGTTTGAAAGTGCTCATGTTAAACAATATAGGGAAACTTGAAATATATATCCCACAAGCCTCTTACTTATCACAGCTCTGTTAGGTCATTTTCTCTCCATCCTCTTATTTCCAAATGCCTAAAGTAAATTGGAGTTCAATATTGTTAAAATTATTTCCTCCCCTAGACTGGAAGAAATTTTATCAGTATAGCATAAGGCAAGCTGAGTTGATGCAAAATTAGTACCTCTGGACACATATGCACAAACAGTAATTTCAGTCTTCCATCACAGAATTACCTAAATTTAATCTGTTCCGTGAAGAAGACTGTCTACTCCCTTCTCATTAGGAAATATCCACCCATTTCAGAACACCAAGGTCAGGCAGGTGGATCACTGACACACATAACAGTATTGTACAAGTCACTGCATGCAGAGAGCAATGCTCGTCTTTCACTAGAAAGCCAGAATGATGCATCAGTGAAGTCTGAAGGGTTGGTACTACTTTCATTAATTACTCAGGTAAAGGAAGAGAACAGTACAGTTTGCAAGAGGATGTAAAAGAAACCAGAGGATCTGTGGAGAAAAGGGTTAGAAGCAACACTGACAAGTGGTCCAAAACAAGTTAGCAATGCATAAACTAACAAGTTTACAAACAGGATGACCCACTTGCAAGGGTGCAAGACAGCTGCCAAGCCAACTGTGCCCAGTTCCATAGGAGATCCAGAGTTCTTGACATATTTAAGCCAAATTAGAGTCAATATTTTCTTGGTATTACTGAAAAAACTGTCAGAAAGTAAAACCAGAACCATCGTATATGACATAAGGACTTCCTCCTTTTTGCCCAAACAATTGGTCATAAAAAGTGAGGAAAAGATAACTGTCTTGGACAAGAGAATATAGAATCATAACTGAATAGTTTGGGTTGGAAGGGACCTCTGAAGTCATCTAGTCCAACTCCCACACCAGTCTAACATACTAAGACTTGAGGTTTCATCTGCCTCTACTTTCTATGTTTAATATGTTGAATATACCTTTTAAAATTGTGGAAACAACAAATGTATTTGCATCGTTATTTTTTTCCAACCTGAGACTTCAATATAAAACACTTCAAAAGTCAACCCACTTTGAATATATCAAGTTATGTTAGGAAAGAGCAGCAGTAGGATTATGCTTTGTAGCTACTCTTTGGCAAGAATATCAAAATACAAATCAATCCTAAACCAGTGATTATCTAAAACACTCCTAAGCAGTTACTAGAAATCTAATTATCAAATTAATTCTAAGTTCATGCAATGCTAACTCTTTAGACTTCTCAAAACTCAAACATTTTACTGTAATTTCTTCAGTGTGCACGGAAGGTTCTCTCCCTAAGGAGGGGGAAATATTTGTAAGGAAATTAAAGTCTATTAGCCATTCAAGGTTTGATGGATAATGTACAACATAACAGTGCAATTAGCTTTAAGTCCTACCAGGGACATATATAAAAGTATGTATGCTTTGAAAAAAACCCCAGTAAGAACACATATATACACATACACTGTATGGCATTTGAAATTACAAACTCTAACACATTTAAGCATATTTGTCTTTGTTTGTTGTCTCTGGTTATCTCTAAAATATCTAAAAAATAATGCTGCTTAGCTTCAGACAAAACTAAAATATCATATTCCCTAGGCTTAAACACCAATGCATACTAATATTATGAAACAGAAGGTTTTTTTTAAAGTGCTACTGAAGGAATACATAAAACAGAGCCTTATGTACCTTCAGAAAGAGTTGTCATCATCCTCCACTTCCTTTCAAAATTCTAAGATGGAAAATCCTCTAGCTTCTTTATTTCTAATTGTGGGATTATTAAATTAATGATTGACTTCTGTACACAAACTCACTGTGCAAAACATTTCTGACACAATTTTCAATAAGGAATTTCAAGGTAGAATAAAAATCAGGTAGATTTTGCATCCTTCTTTTGCAGACAACACAAAAGGTCCTCCTTTTGCAGAGCAAATACCAAAGAACTAAAATGCCCCATAACATCAAACTGGACTCACACACTAACATTACAGTGAGGAAACAGAAGTGATGCTTCTACCAAGCAGTGCTATGCACCAAAGCTGCACACAAGCAAAAGCCAGTCAACGGATTTAATTTTGCAGAAAAGTCAGGATAGGAAGCAGCTGAAACAACGCCAACCCAATCTGCTTACGCATAGTATTTCACTGTCTTGTTAACAAAATGGGAACTCTTATACCCAACTAAACGAAAGCCATTGCGTTTTTATGCCCACACTTCTACTACTTTTCACTCAAGAGTTCGGGGTTGTCAAAGCTCCTCTGTCCAAGGTGCTACTCTGTCCACAAAACAGTTTGACAACATCCTTGTTGCTGCCCTCAAACATATGGGAAACTGTAGTAATACAAACCCTTCCCAGCCTCCTCCCTTCTCACTACTCCAGGCAAAACGCATGTTTACTGAGCAGAAAAATCAAGTCTCACTAAATGTTCTGATACAATACAGAATTTAGCAGAATGGTCACCCCCAGACAAGAAGGATGGGCAATGAGGTGAATGAATTGCCTTCTGCCAGCGCAGGCAAGCAGGCACTTATCTACGTACCGCTACACAAACTGTTCAGCCATAAGCTATCACGTTAGAGAGAACTTAGCCTCTATTACAGAACTTCTTCAAACTTTCAATTACACATTTTAAAATTCAGAATATTTACTACTTCTGCTACTTCCACATTTCTTTTTTCTTTTAGAAAATTAAAATAGAAGTAGATTTTCACTTATTGTAAAACATGACATTTCTTGCTTCTCACAGAAGTTTGTACATGAAAGAGCAACCAGTGTGTTATCTCCAGGACAGACATGAGTTTTGACTTTTCATTTCAATTGATTTCCCACTGCGATTAAAATACGTCAAGGCAAAGAAGCACAAAGTGAACATTTCTTTTGTGTCATCAGTATCAATGGTCTGCCCCTCTTCGATCCAGAGCTTTGATTTTTTTTTTTCCAACAGCTCTTAGAAAAACCCTGGATGCACTTAATTTTTTGTAATCTATAATCCTACCAGTGCCTCGATGGGAGTTGGTTTGTTCGCATTTCAAACCAATCAATTAAAATTCAGCTTGATAGGAGAATTATACAACTCATCTCTAAAAAAGCCCCCAAAAACATGTTCAAACAAGGTCAAACAAAACTAGAAATGGTCCTAATTAACACCTTCTGCACATCCCACACCCCCCCAAACATATTTTCATGAATTAGGTTCACACTTTTTACAATGCAAAAGACAGCTTCTGGATAGAATGATTTAGAACATCTAATACCTGTAATGCAAAATATTGAATATTTTTATTAATAGAAAAACATCCATCTTGCTTAAATATGGTAGAACAAAGCCATCAAGTCTAAACGTGAGTTATTGAACAGGCCCAAGATGCCATCCCAGAATACCACTCACTATTCTACACCATGTGGAATGACTGAACCCTGATACAGTGGTGGAGAGAGACATAATGCTCTTCTTCCTACTAGAACCAAGCACGTGGGTACTGCAGCTATTTTCAAGATAAAGTACTCCTCACAAGCTAATAACTGCTTTTTCTACAGCTGCAAATTAGTGAAAGAGGCTTGTTCATACATTCTATACTAATTGAAGAATGCCTTTTGCAGAACAAGACCAAAATAATCAGAGTAAGCCAAATTTAGTTTGCTTTCAAAGAACTGAAGAACAAAATTAACTACGAGATGATGAAATCCTTCTCTCAATCCCTCAAAACAACAGGGAAGTTCACAATAAATAAGTCATATCAAGCCTTCACATAACTTGCCACTAAATTATCATTTACTCATTGGATAAAAAGTTTCTCCTCCTCCAAGTTTGTTTTGCACTGCCAGGTTAAGTTCTTTCTGCTCACATGTGGTTTTTTTGGAATCTTTGTGGCACCAAAAAATTATATCATTTCTCTGAGGAGGACCTTAATTGCACTTCTGCATTTCAACATGATAGAGAGCAGATCGTAGACAACTCTTCCAACATGTCTTTTGCCAAGTTCTGCACCACAAGAACACAGGGCCTGACTGTGGAAACAGGCACAGCAGAAACAGTGTTACTTATGCTTGCAGAGACCCACAGTCTGAAAACCAAATGTTGCAGAGAATTCCATACTGAATACGAACAGCATCCATCTCTAACACAAGCCTTTTCCTTTAACATAGCAAGAAGTCATCTAGTGTATTTTACCCAGGTTCACTGCTAAAATAGAATAATCCCACGTTACTAGGCAAGAGACACCTTTATTGGTGGTATCCTGCCACTAAACTGATTGGAAAAACAGAAGAACAATTTCTTTCACTGTTCTTCACCTTTGGAGATATTTCATGGACAGATCCAGTAACCAGCAGCATCTCTGACAATGATGAGACAAACTAACATAAATGTAATTCAAGGATTTCAGAACTTCCCATGCTGTTCTAAGTGAATTTTACCACACAGCACTTGTGTAATTCTGACTTTTTGGAAGGGCATTAAAGCTGGAAGGACACTACTTAATTCCAAAAAAATGTAGCTACAAAACAAGCAACTAGAATTTTATCTAGGTCAATGCCCCATCAAAACAATTGACACTTTAGGAGTATAACGCTGCTGACCGGAAAAAAACTTGACTACATTTGGAAGGCTTTCACTGCCAGCAGAAGGTGAAGAAGTTGCAATAAGGAGGAAAATAAGCTCTCTGACTTATCTTCTGGAATACTATGGAATTAAGAAACGTTTGAGATTAACAATATGGACACTTAAGAGCAAGCTTATCAGTTATACTGATGAACTGATCACAATGAAACTCTCAGGTGTTTGAACAGGAAAAAAGAATATGGAAAACTAATTTTTATAGTGTTGAGTACAAATTTAAGTAAGAAGATTTTACATACTCTCATGGCAATTTGCTGTATTGGAACTTAAGAAGTTCACTGTATTTCATGGGGCCGCTAAAAGAAAGCTCAAAGATTCAAACAGGCCTGGCCCTGAGAAGTGAGATGTCTGGGGTAAAGAGAAAATGTGGACACAAAGAAGTTGAACCCTCAGTGCCCCCTAAACTGAAAGCCTTTATCATCAAGTGGAGTAAAATGCATAAAGAAAACCAAAATGCTAGTGATTCAGTAGAAACATAAGTGTGCAATACAAGACACAGAGTCAGGTGTCATTGAACTGTTTGAAATCGCTGGAATTGTAGGCAAAGAATATACTATGCTCCAGAGACAGAGGAATGTATGAAATATAAAGCCTGACAGAGAACAACTACTCAATTCACTTGGCCAGCTGGAAGCCTGTTTTCTGGTGCATCCTGGAATGACTTTGAACATTCCTGCTCGAATGCATGCTGCAGTTTATTGGATAAATTATTAGTTCGGGTCTCTGAATCCAAGTCCCCACACATTTGATAGCACTAAGGATTCCATCCGTAACCTGCAATGGTGACTTGTCAGCTGCTCCCTCTACTCCACTTGCTGGTTATATCAGAAAGGGAATGAACAAGGGAGCTCCCAGTTATAATCATCAGCCTTCTCATCACACTCAAAAAAAGCATCTCCTGCAATCAACTACCTTTATTACACAAGTGAGCAGAAGAGACAGTCCAGGAGGAAAAAAAAAAAAAAAAAAGGGAACAAGAGCAACAAAACTCCACTCTTTCAGATATCTGCAAAAAGTAGCTAAAAATGTCAATGAAAGCAGCCAATTTCCTTATGAAGGCAGGGACATCTTGTATTTTCTGCTGGTATAGTTTGCTAAATGAGGTAGCAAACTATGGTCACTATGACAGAACTGCTTAGGAATAAGAGCATAAGCGACTTAAAGTTTACAAAAGCTTGCGTTTTCATTATTTGTTCATACAAGAAGAGAAAAATGCTCTCATGCTACATGTGGTGTCAATCAGAGTGAAAAGTCTTCACAGAAAAAGAGTTATTGAAAAAATGTCTGCAAGTGAAAAAATTTTGGAGGAGTAAAACTGTGAGTTCATTAATATTTGGCTGATACTGAGCAGGGGATTACCAATATTATATGTTAACCTTCACTTCACGAAACTATTTGCCATATCTAGAGATTAACAGTTGGCATTCCAGTTTCCTTTAGTTATTGCTGTGATATGTCAAATTGCTTTCCAGGTTCTTAAAAATGAGAAGTTAACACAGTTAAAAGCAAATACTGAAATAGCAGAATTAGCATGCCAGGTTCCCAGAACAACTAGGCATACAAATGTATGCACTGTTTGAAAAATATAAATGCTGTAGGCAAATTAGAAAACCTGTCCTAGCAAACAAAAGAACACTACGTGGTGGGTTTTTCCGGTTGGCTTTTCGGGGTAGGGGAGTGGGATGTTGGAAGCTTAGGGAACTTTTTTAAAATGCAGATTGTAATGAAAATAAGCACTGATTTGTTACTATGTATCATGTTTCAGCTAGTAAGTTTTGACCAATATGACTGTTTATAGAGCAAATATTTGTCTGCCACAAAATGCATGAAAACCATCAAGACTTTGGTCAGCTCTACAACTTCTGCTTAAAACTGTTGAAAGCATAATGAAACTGAAAATAATCATGGCAAGAAGTGACCTGTATTAATAACAAAAGTTAGTAAAAAACTATCAAAAGAAACAATGCTTGAACACAGAGGAAATGTGAGATAACAGAGAAATTGCAAACACACAGCTCAAGAACCCAAACAGGGAGAACTTCACACACTGAATCTGTCCAATTCAGAATACGTAAGTTCTCTCCTTTTTCTGTGCCAGTGCGCTTCAGGCACAGCACCATGACTTGCAAGTGAACAAGAAAGGTTAGGTATTCTCACAAAGAACACGGCCATGGTCCTCACCGGCTGGTCCTCAGATCTGATGTTCTTTTACCTAACCACATGCCAAGCTTTTTTCCCCCTCTTTGGACCAAGACCTTCTAGAAAACATAATTTTTAAGCAAGAATCAGAATTTCTTCTACAAACCTGCACATCTTTTAAAAAATGCATCAGTCAAAAAAAGAAAAAAAAAAGAAAAGTATTACATTAAGTCATTCTATAAACTCTACGTAAATGGTAAAAAAGAAAATTTCTATACAACAGGTTGAATATCACAAACTAAATGAGCTTTTGGAAACGTTCTGTGGTGCCTTCTCTAGCTCTGAAGGAAGCAGTCTCCAGTTATTGAGTACTAAGGATTACCTGACTACGAAGAGAGGAAAAACAGAGTGTAATCTTCTTGACAAGGATGGCAGCTTGAAGAAGAGTCTTTTAACTTCAACAAGGACAATCATGCATTTTAAGTTCAAAGTATCACATGAAAAGCTGTCAGTCATTATGAAATCTTTCTTTACTATTACTAGAACTTCCAATCTCAATATCTTAATTACATAACATAAAAAGTAACAAATTAAAGGGGAGTGAGTCTTGTAACAGCTTCACTAGACCATTCTGTAGTCCTTGCGTAGTCTTCTCAGTCAGTTTTAAGTCACCACTCAGCTTATCAAAACAGGAAGAAAAGGATCACAGTGATTGCTTTAGGATTACGGAGGGAAAAAAAAACCCTTAACTTGAAAAACCTCAAGAGACTGTAAACCACAAGACTATGCAGAATTA
Source organism: Cephalopterus ornatus (assembly GCA_013396775.1). Classification (NCBI taxonomy): domain Eukaryota; kingdom Metazoa; phylum Chordata; class Aves; order Passeriformes; family Cotingidae; genus Cephalopterus; species Cephalopterus ornatus. The sequence goes on along the minus strand of VZRE01004317.1, from coordinate 267,905 downwards.
TAGCGTGCATAGAGTCTGCATGAAAATCTGAGTTTTAACCATGTTTGCAAACATTATCACACAGTTGTTTCAGGGGAGAGGGAGGTTGGCAAAGGAGTGGAAGAAGCAGCTAGTTATAAATCCTTCCACTTGGACTCCTTATGTCATCTACTGGTAATAGTATTTAATAGTCTTTCAGGAAAGAAAACCAACAACAAAGCACCAAAACCCAAAAAACCACCCCACTAATAATAATAGCAATAATATATTCATACATAAATGAATATGATGCTTGGGAGCATCCATTTCTTCTCCCCACCCCGCCCTCGAAATTTTTAATTTTAACGTATCATTTTTCTTCTTTCTCTCAACAGTGAATGGCAGCTGGGTCTCTCATTATCGCCTTATCAAAGTCCCCTTCCGTAACTCCTCGCCCTGGCCAGGTTGGACTAAGGCACTGGGTGGAGATACGTGGGCCGCAGCCGGCGGTACCGCCGCTGCCGCCACGCCGGGTGGGAGTGGGCAGGGCAGAGCCGGCACAGCCAGCACGCCCATACGGCCTCCCCGCCCTCCGGCCCACGGCAGCACCGTCACCGACACCGCTCGGGCCACGGAAGCAGTTTTTGTGTCCGCATGACACACCACCGGGACCGGCAAAGCAGCACCGCTGGCTCGAACGGGGGAGGTTTCAGGGCCCGCACGCACCCCGCAACCAGCACTCATGGGGGAAAAAGACAATAAAAGCTGCCCATCTGAGCCATCTAAACCTAAGGAACCAGGGTGGGGGAAGGACAGCGAGGTTATTATGGCGGGGTACCTACGAGGAGGGGCGTATCTAAAGCATCTCTGGATATCGCATATCCAAAATGAAGCCAAGCCATGTAAGGGAAGAAGCGAGAGGGTTAAGACAGCACCTTGCCACCCATCAACCCCCCCTCCCCTTGGGGCGCTAAACAAGGGAAGCTCCAGAGAGGGCTCAGGAGCCAGCCTGTGTGTGCCGGGGATGGGAGAGGAATCAGGATGCTTTCCTCACCCAGCAGGAGGACGTTCTTCCCCGAAGGCAGCTTAGAGCGGGAGCGCGTGGACACCTCGCTGAGGATGCAGGACCTGGCGTGGAGAGACGACACCGCTTAGGAGGGGGCTCCCGGTTCCCACCCTCGCCATCGCCCGGGGAGCGGGGGATAAAGCGCGGGGAGCGGGGGGCAGGGCAGGGGCTGCCACTGCCAAGGGGAGGTGCCCCCCCCGCCCAGCTCAGTGACCGAGCGGGACTGAGCGCCAGCGGGAGGGGGGATTATCCAGCCCCCCTCCCCGCGCCGCCCGCAGGGCAGGGAGCCGCTGAGGGCGGCGGCCAGCGCGCCCCGGTCCGCGGCCGCGGGGCGGGGCGGGAGGGCGCTCACCAGAGGTTCTGCCCATCGTCCTCATCGGCGCCCGCCCGCAGCTCCGCGTTGTTGTTGTTGGTCGTGGCCGCAGAGGCGGCGGACGAAGCCGAAGGAAAGCCGGCAGCCGAGGCGAGCCCGCAGGAAGCAGAGGAGCCGAAGGAGCCGGCTCTCCC
>VZRE01004317.1:242877-266258 GCA_013396775.1 Cephalopterus ornatus | reverse complement strand
TGCAGCCGCGTCCATCGGCCGGTCCGGGAGTGTAGCGAGTGCCTCTGGGTCGGAACGTCTCCAGTGCCGCTCCCGGTCCAGCACGCCGCTCCCCGCTGCGAGGTGTGCCTTGGGCAGGGAGCTGCGCTGTGCCGTTTGCTCCCCCGGCAGCCCCAGCCCTGAGGGAAGCACCTCGCATCCAAGAGAAGTAAGTCCGGCTTGGGGTGAGACGTGTTTTTTGGGAAGGACAGGGTGGCCGTCCTCTCCAAGAGGCCTGGTTACTTCATCTTCTCTCACGGGTATTGCTGGAGACTTGGAAAAAGACGGGTCGCATCAGCACCATTTTGACATCTCGATTCTTGCTGGAAGTCCCAGAAGAGGCAAGGAAGCAAGTCAACCCTTTTCCCTCTCTACTTTGGTAGCGTATTTGTGAGAGTAACATGTGAATGGCTTTGAATTCTATAAAAGTTTAATGGGTGAGTTTTGTCCCTTCGGGGGCATTCAGGGAAAACCCAATGCAGGGGACGTTTCCTTGTGTACCTCTATTTCAGACAAAGGGTGCACATTCCCAGAGCCTCTGGATATACAGAAAAGTGTTGGCTAGATTAGAGATTTATGTATGCCAGCAGTTTGTACTTAAGTTTTTTCTTGCTGCTGTGTTAATTTTACTTTTCCCGAAGACACTGCTTTTTATGTAGTATTTTGAAACAGGAAAAAAAGGATTCCTTTTTCTTAGCCGTGCCTTCCTCTCAATGCTTTTCTGTTTGCTTTGCAACCCAAAATACAAACATTCCTCTCATGCCTTTGTTGTTTTAGTAGAGATCAAGTGTTGCAACCTGTCACCATTCATGTGAGTGTATTTCTTTCTTCAGGTGCGAAATAGGTGAAACAACAGTAGCCATGTGCTGAATTGCAGGTACTTTTCATGACAGATGCACAGTTATTGATCAGAAATATTTTGTTGTGGATAAAACACAGGTGTGGAAAACTGGCAAAATTCTGGTAGAGATGCATCATCTGGTTAATGGTGACCACTAAATAGAGGAATGGGGCTGAAAAGCCACCAAGAAAAAACACTTGCTGCATCACCCCACAAGGCTTCCTTATGGCCTGCTACGAACTGCCTTCCTCTGTTATCTCTCGTTTTGATCACTATTGGGTCAACTGATTTAAATTGCTAAAATAGCAGAAAACTGATTACTAAAATGGCTGAATAACGCTTCCAATTTTGTAAGTTGAATCATCTTGTGGAAAGTGTTTGACAAGTGGCAGAGCCAGAGCAAAGGGTGGGGAACAGAACTGACCAGAGAGAGATTAAGGAGAGAAGGGATGCGAGTTTGGAAATCAGTGGGATGGGAATGCCTTTCTATTGACAGTAAACAGATAAGTCAGCTCAGCTGCATGTCAAGTTGCAGTTCCAAGAGAAAGGAAAAAACAAACAAAGAACCCCAACAGATTCTAGAATACATTTCCTAACAGAAACAACTTCTAAGAGTCCAAACTTTAGCAACCTACTTCAATCAAAAGGGATAACACTGGTTTTAACATAATTTGAGAAATGGATTGCTATTTATTCTGGTGTGTGGTCTTCAGATTTTTGTGAAACATTACTAAAAAGTGGAAAATCACTAAAATTCGATGAATTACCTTTTAACACCTCACTTGCAGAGTCACTGAAAATGACAAGAGTTTTAAACTACTTCATGTTGCTTATTATTTTGAATTATGTTCCTTATCATATTGTTCATGTGTGAAGTATATTCAATTGAGATATGTAAATGATATTCCCCTAGGACTTTTTTGGAACTTCAGTGTGTATGATGGAATTAATATTTGAATATGTGAAAGTAGTAGAAAATAAAAGGCTACAAGGAAGAATGATGATAAAAGTGTGTTGCTTTGTGCTTAGTTAGGAACACAAAGATGTTGAGAAAAGATGACATAATTTTCCTGTACTTCTGCTTTTATAGAGGCTAATGTTGCTCGCTGGAAAAAAACCCAAAACCTTGTGATTATAAATCTACCAAAGATTGTCCACAGTGAAAGGGAGACCACCTCTTTTCTGTCTCCCCTCCTCCCTACCCTGACATCCAGTCAGTCTGGAGTCTTTTTAAGGTGGCTTTCACTGCCTCATCCTCTTGTAATGGAGGATTTTGCTGTGTACCTGTGAAAGAGATGTGTACGGTTAAAATTCTCTGAAGGTTCACTTATGAGATTATCACATCTGACAGTTTTGATGATGGTTATGTAGTGTGTCTTCTACCTTTAGCAGAAGCCATCCCTCCCTCCTATTTTGCCTCCTCTCTATTTTATTTCTGTCTCGGGAGCTGCTGAGGAGAAAGTGAAAGTGGAAATGCTTGGTCATCATACTCTTAGGATAGGTTACCAAAAAATCAGAATGGAAGCACAAATGTTGAGAGAATCAAGCCTTCACCAACTGCAGTGTGCTGATACAGTACCTCAAATTATTCACTGAGTTAGCTGTACATTATGATAGGAAGAAGAAATTTAGGAAAAGCTGTAATGAAGCAACCACAGAAAAGGAAGGGGGGGATCAGTAAGGCATTCTTTCCTACCCTGTGAAATAAATTTCTGTCTGGCAAAATGATCTTGTGAATGTATGGGAACAGTCATTCCATGCAGTGTTTTCCAAAATGTAACTGTGAATAGGACCTGATGTTAATGATGCCCAGCAAACCTAAAAGCCTCATTTTCTCCTACCTCACCCAACCTGTAGGTTTTTATCCAAGCACCTTAAATGTAAGGTCTTCTCTAACTATCAAATTGTAAGTTTTAAAGTTAAAAGTATGTTCTCTTACCTAAAAGCACCATTCTGATTTGATAGCATCTGATATCCCGTGGCTGTTACGCTTTCAGAGGTGCTATACAAGACGAAGACAATGAAGAATCAGGTCCATCAACTCTGATGAGAAATAACATTGTTTCAGCCATTGATTGTTACAACAGTTCTAACTTGAACAAGCATTGCCGGCAGCTTAACTACACACACGCACAAGGGCAAAGTCAGACAACATCTCATTGGCGAAATAATGTAATTTCCTAATACAGGCAAGATCTACATCCCTCTGCTGCCCTGGGGTGATGCCAAAGTGCAGACCCTGAAAGGGAGTCAGTTTAGCTTTGAGCCAGCTACGCTGCGCTGTCCAAGGAGGAACATCCTCAGCATAGCTGGTTGGTGATCGCAGGAATGGAGTCTTGGTTTCCCTCACATTCTGTGCATCTTCACTTTCTGATGTGCTTTGATTATTCTGTACTCCTCTACTTGTTCTTAACATGGGGCTCCTTGTTGCCTGTCTTTCTTCACATAAAAACTTTTGTCTGAGTTAGCGTTGTATGAAATCCAAAAAGTGATGGTCCATTTTCTCTGTCTGCGTCTATTGTCAGTGGCCAAATGCTATAAAATTGGTTGCAAATTTAGAAGGCTTTCTTTTTTCTTAGGCCTATGGAAATGAATTGTTGTAGTTCAATTACATTTAAAAGATCTGGTTTGGGTTCTTCAAGAGATTTTGCCTTTAAGGCAAAACTGGCTTCTCAGCAATGTTGACCTTGTTGAAATCAAAATTATAAAGGTCACAGTGCTCAATATATACTTGGAGTTCACTGTGCAGAAAGCATCTCTTTCAAAAGGCAGCAGTGAAGATGCAGAATACACAAAATTTCCAACAAGATGTTTTGTTGCCTTTGGCTGTAGCGTATTCAAAAGTGTAAAACTAAACTTTTAAAAGAGAAAGATAAGGTTGTTTGTCATTATTTATGGGTCTGAATTTGCGTTCAATTAATATTCAGAAAGCATTCATGAAGATGGTAATGAGGGTTGAAAGTGCCTTTTTTGTAGTATTAACAGTTAGTTATCTGAAACTTAATCTTGAAAGTGAATTACTGATTATTTTCTTGTTTACAACATTGAAGTTATTCTGTCGGGAAATGAGAAAATACTGTATGCTTTAGCTGAATAGTTGCAATAAAACAAGTTACAAATGGGTAACCTCAGCACAGAATTAATATTTCTATCTATATGCTGAAATTTGTTAATATAAACTGTATAGATAATAAGAATAACAAATATGTCTCAGGAGTCTTAATGGGAAGAATCCGTAAGATATTATTAGACTATGATCAATTTTGTGTATTGCGTTTCTGTTTTTCATTTGATCACGTATAAATCTTGTAATTCATCAGGTTATGGTTTATGCTGGTGGGTACTATAAGCTCTGCAGACCATGCAGCAATGTACCACTTACTTCTAAATTTATTTTCTGCATACTGCACTGTAAATTTTTAAGAATGTGCATGGCTAACTAACTTTATGAAGCAGTGTATTACGGCCTACTACAAAGGAGACAAAGACTGTTCTATTTCACAGAGACATTTATTTATTTATTTAATCAATCATTTATTTAATCTAAATCGGTTACCATTCTGCAGCAGATGCAGCAGAGCACCTTAAACATATGTTTAAGTATACCCTTACTTGGAATCCATGGGATTTAAAATGTGCTCTACATGTCTGGTTGATTAAAAATATGTGCTTTTTATGTATTATTATGATTTAAATCCATTGGAAGACCATGGATATTCCCTCTCAAGGCACATTCAGTTCTTTCAGGGACACATGGTGTAAAACTGTTCCATTGGTTTTAGCAGGATCATTTCTTCACAGAGAGAAGTGTCATTGGTTTTGTTTGTTTGTTTTTAATACAATACTGTTTATTCAGAAAAAAAATATATGAATGAATATTTCCCAGATTACTGTAGAGGCAGTCAGCAGCAGGCACTTTTCTTGTACATTATTTACAATTCTACTCCTTTAGTCAGTTCTTTACCTCAGGGAGCTGAGTGACTGCTTCTCAAGTAGCTGGCTTGCTTTATACTGGCTTTTTGTTTGTCAGATGCCGTGCCTGCTTGGATGGGCTACCATAAAACCTAGGGAAGGATGGGAGTTTGTGGTGTGGTAGCTGCTTCACGCACGTTGTCCCAAGGTATCCGTGAAAATTTGTGTTTGCTCTGTCTTCGGTTGGAATAAAGTAAGACATTCGCTGCAAAATGAGAGTGTTCACAGAGGCAATTACTGCAGAGTAGCTAAAGAAGTGTAAACCTGTACTCAGGCTACCTTGCAATAATGTATGTAAACACGCTGTTCTAAGCAGGGGCTGCCAAACAGGCACCCAACTGCTGTGTTGTGTGGTCTGAGAATCTCATCTGCCAGACTTGGTTTCTAATTTTTCTTTTCTCTCTGGCGCAGTCCTTGGGTGCAAAAAACTATGTATCCCAAAACTATGTATAAAAACTGTAAAAGGGGCTAATGTTACAAAATCTGGAGTCTTTTGAAGACACTGAACGTTTTTAGCTGCCACCTAAGTAAGCATTCTGGAGTACTTAGCTTGGAAAGAAATATTCTGGTTATGTGAGTATTAAATATGTTTGGTTTAGGTTTTCATCATCTCAGTGGCTTAGTGATCGTGAGACATACTCCTGTTTTATCCTGCCTCTGCATGGGAGAGTTTACTTTTTTTGTTACAACTTTTGTTCTCTCTCTTCAGTTTGCTATCCGTTAAAAAGCAAATACTTTGGACTACATTTTGTTTAGTTACACAAACCAATGTGAGTCTCTCCATTCTTCCCTTTCAAAGTCATTGAAGGCCTACAGAGTTCAGAGATATGTATACTTCCTTAAACTACTGGGTTAGAAATCGCTGTTTTAACTAAGTAGTATATTGTTTCTTATGTTGTTTCATATGTTGGAGGAGGATATTCTTTTCCATATTACTGTTTCTGTGAACTGTGCATAATATTTCTGGTAAGGATGATGTCCTTTTAAATAAAATTACCTGCTAAAATCATCTGGATCCTCACAACTCCGTAAATGGATGATTTTGGTTAGTATAATCAAGTTATGAGTGTAAGACCAACCTGTACTCTACTCTCTTTGAATTGATAGGAAAAATGTAGCCCAAAGTATAATCAAAAATTGGCAATATGCAGATTTGCCTTAGAATAGCCTCACAATGTCTTAGGATGATTAACAGAAAAACAAACAAAATTATTAATGGGATGAGAAGGAAAACACTGGCAGTAAGAGTTCTCACTTGAAAGCCAACCTAAAAGAAATGACATATTCAGTAAATAAAATTAAAAAGGTTCTTTAGAGTGGAAGGAGGCCTGACTGTTTTGGGTTTTTCTGGCATTTATTTAAGTCCTGATAAAACCTGATGTTGTATTAAGAGATGTGACACGCAAAAACAATTAGCAGAACTGCACCCAGAGTGCCAAGAATACGTATTGCTGAGACACATTTTTAACATATAAGGCAACAGTTAAAAAATAGGGATGGGGACATCATGTCATGAGTGGAGTACATGAGATCTTGGCATGAGGCATTTGTAGCTGTCCTTGAGATAAACAGAGTAATGGGACAGGGCCATCATGGCCCTTTGCCTGACTGGTTAAAAATAAACACTGCACACATTTCATATGCATCTCTCCCTTCAGTGTGTGGGAGGAGAGAAAAATCCACACAGGAACAGATGCTCTGTTCTTGTCCCTTTCATGGCACCCTCCCAGGTTCTTATCCCTGCCCTTGGCTCAGTGATGCTACAGTCAAGGGAAAGGCCTCTGTTTAATTCTTAATCCCTGTGTGATGGGAGCAGGTCTATGGATGTAGCTGAGGATTAACTGATTATTTCATATATTTATTTACTCATAATAAAGGAATAAATCTTGCATCTTGTGGATAATAAAAACAATTTTTCATTACTTGGGTAAGAATCTTGACAGAATAAAGAAAAAGGATCAAATCTTAATTCAGGGGAGTACCATCCTATGAAACTGATTCACAGCAAGAATACCTGGGTGAGAAAAAGTACCAAAGAAAATAAAGAAAAATTCTAGGTTTATTCAGTGTGACACACTTTATAAGAAATAATGCAATGTTCCGTGTTTTGGGAAGAGATTAACGATGGCACTTCAGTTGAATTTGTCTGGCTCACATCACATTACATTCAGATTGCATCTGGAATCTCTGTTTTGCCTTTGGACAGGCATTCAGAGTGCCGGTCAGCAACATTAAGGCCATGTTGCACAGGTATATGGGCTCAGTGGTGGTGAGGCTGATTCTTCTCCTGACTTGAGCTAAATCAAGTGAAACCTCTATTAAGCCAGAGGTATTGCCGCAACGCAAAACGAGTGTGAAAGGATAGTGCAGCACAGAGACTTCCTGCAGGCTTTCCTCTCATTCATTCATTTCTACAGCATGTGAGGAACACAGAAGCCATGTATAGTGGCATTAGGACATGATGATGGCAGAAAGGGAAGAGGAAGTACCACTGTCCTGCTTCCTCTGCTAACCAAATACAGATCTCTCTAATCACATAGTCTGATTCCAGATATGAGTTGTATATTTCCAAAATATATGTTAAGGTATAGATTACTTTACATCAAACATTTTGTTGTTTCATATTGGAGTAAATACATATAGTCTTCATATTCAACTTTGGTAATATTTTTCTTGCTTTCATAAGATTAAATATGTTTACACAGCTATTACTGTTATGTGGCAATATTCAATAACTAAATTTAAATTTGTGCAGAAGGCCACACATTTTAAAAAAATAAAATCTCCATTTTGAATGTTTTTCAGTATGTCCTTTCTCTTAAGACACTTTCTTTTTCACAGCCCCTTTCTAATTAATCTATAAAACATGAATGCCCCTCATAGTCCCATCCACCGAGTCACTCTAGGCCATTAGGGTCCTGGAGCTTCATTTGTTGTGGTGCTTAGGGACATGGTTTAGTGGTGGACCTGTCAGTGTTAGGTTAATGGCTTGGGCTCAGTGATCTTAGAGATCTTTTCCAGGCTAAATGATTATATGATACTATGCTTTCATTTGCTTTGTGATAAAACTTTTCTTACAGTATCCCTGTGTTTTGGAGCCCTTTTACACCTTCAAATCCTTCTTTAAGACTTCGTTGCTCTTTTTGCTGCTCTTCCCTTCATGCTTGTGTCAGGATAGAATCCGTTGCGTAAGCAATCGCTCTCATTCCCACTCCTAGTCTCTGCCCTTCCTGAATTCATAAAAAGTGCTGATACCATGGTGAAGCATTCAGTCAGATAAGTGGTAGACTTCCTGAAACTGTGTTCTCTGTGCAGTGTCTGTTAGTAGGAGTGACTTGCAGCAACAAATCTGCAGTGTGGAACAAAGCCAGAGGAACCATGAGGAATGAAAGATGTCCAGGTTAACTAAGCAAATTGGCTTGTACAGGGGAAAGATTGGAATGTGTGAGAAATTAAGATAGATTGCTCTTAAAAAGTACAGAACCATGGTTAAGGGTTCTGTCAATCTTAATTTCCTACTGTTTCAACGTCATTTCTTCCTTTCTCAGGCATCTCTTAAGAACTCAGTGATGGTTATACCAGTTATCTGTCATTACTGTGTTAGGGACAGGTTTCTTCAAAAATTATAAAAAGTGATGTCATTCTCATAATAGAGTTGTCACTAAGCTTCAGAATTATGGTAGTGACTCGTAGGGCTCAGCATTCCAGCAAAGCCATCAGTGCAAACTCTGAAAATCTTTTCCATTTGCATGCCGAAGATTATCATAGACTTTGAGACATATGAAAAAATTGGAGTCTGTTCCATGGAAATTCTGCATTCCAGAAAGGCAAATCAGTACAGAGTCAGTGAGGAGAAAGAGCATGGTGATCCATGGGATTAGAAGTGTACAGTGTGAGTCTGGGAGTGTAATTGCACTACACAGTGAAGTATGGTATAGAAATAATTGACTTTACCACCACTAAACTATTTCCAGAAGTGAATTAGTACAGCCACATTAGTTTGGCTTTGAATACATGATGGAGAAGTCTGGCTGTCTTGGTGACAGGGGACATTGGTTTGAAAGGAATGTGCTAACATGTCTGTACCGCTCTTAGAACAAGGGGCATGCGGGTATAGAATGTCCACAGTGTCTGCGCTGACTGGTGTGGTGTCCCGATCAGCTTGGACCTCTTCACATTGCATACCATGTTGTAAGAGAAATGTGCTGTAACAGAGCTTGACTTGATGAGCCAAGCAAAATGAGCGTTAACAGATGATACGATTTCTTTCTCTGAATGTACCACCGGAGAGGAAAAGCTCTGTTTGAATTAGGGAGCTGTGTTAGGAAAGAGCGTAAGTCACCGACTGACTAGGAATACATTGAGTCTAAAAATCAAAATGAATCTTCTGTCAGGGCAGAGACACTTTGAGACTGCCATCTGATCGAATTATGAAAGGGACTTTAGTCAGTTTCTGAAAGGGATTGAGTGATAAGAGTTGATTAAGTGTAAGAGTTGATTATTTGCAGGAATTCAGGAGTTCCCTTCTCGTACTATGTTCCGATGTCTCACAATTCTGTTGAAGTGGCACAGTCAACAATACATTCCACTATTGAATCATCTCGGAAGAGCAGGGTCCTAATTATAACCTTGTGGAGTAGTATTCTTCTTTTATCTTTCATATATTTATTATCTGCATATTTTTCAATTATTTTCAACTATTGTGTATATATATAGATATATATAGATATATGTATATTTCAGTTAACACAGTTGAAGTGTGAAAGGAGTGATTTGTCTGGTCGCAGAGCATATAACCTTAAAAATGTGCAGGGAATTAGGCTTCTTCAGTTGTACATTTAATGAAACAATTTTGTTTCATCTCGGTTCTTTTTAAATAACAATGATAGAACCAGGGAGGTCCTGGTCAAATTTCTTGTAAAAATACACCAAACAATATACATCATGATTTCAGTCATTTTAGTCATTAGATTTTGAGAACTGCTGAATTCAGCCAGATGACAAGTCTCCCTAACCTAGTTACTAGATACTTATGGAAAAGCATGTCCGGAAGCAGTCATGCTTACAGTGATTTTTCCATCATGCTCTTCTAGCCTTCAGTGGCTAGGAGACTTTTGTTTAGTAGTTACTGCTGACCTACTGAATGGAACTGCTGAATCAATGAAGTCATGATTTTTTTGATCCATGTACAGTTTGTGCCTCACAATATCTAATGAAAATTAGTTTAATTTATTACTACCAAAAAAAAATGCATGCCTTCCAATATTTATATTATGAAAACTAGTGAATAACAATTCCTAGCTTACCTTTTTACTAAAATCCATGACTTAATACACTGCTGTCATATTCTTCTTTACATACTTTTCTAATTCTACCGTAATAACCTTTTGGATAACGGAATGACTAAATCTCCATATAGTATTCATAATGTGTCTGTGGCCTGAGTGTTTACAGGGCAGATTTTTCATGTTTTTCTCTATAAATTTTTAAGCAATTCCTAAGTTTTTTTGCTTCTTTAAGCACCAGATGTTTTCAGATTTCTTTCCTAGTGATACTAGCACCTTATGTATATGCATGTATGTGTACTTTCTCTTCCTCTCTTGATGTGCATTGCATTTAATGGCACCAAATAGCCTCTGGCATTTTATCACTCATTCAGTATTGAACCAAACTCTAAAGCTTTTCATAGCCAGCCGTAGATTTTCTCAGCCTGTTAGTTTTGTGTCATCTGATTTTTTTTTCTTTGTCTTATTATGGGTGTACTTTTCCATATTGTTTATGAATATATTGAAGGGCCCGCGTCTCTCAGTCAAGCCTATGTCTGTGAATCCTGAGAATACAACCAATATAAAATCTGACCTATAAAAGTCACTCAGCTTTTTTTCTTCTTCCTAAAATGAATCTTCCTGTTTTAGTTTTATTATTTATTTATTGCATAAGTAGATGTATTTTTAATTAATTTTCATGGTGCAGTTCTGCTTTTCAAAGCATTTGTAGGAAAATGGGAAAAGACAACAGATGATTTAAATATCACACATGTTGACTTTAATGACTCTAAATAACGTTTTTATTTCATCATTGTATGGGATTCTGGCACATACTGACATTTGAGAATGATTGTCAGGGAAAAAAAGTATACAAAAGAAACTGTTCTTTTTATTTTTTGAATGTTAGCCTGTAAAGGTTGTCTTTGACTGTCTACGATCTTCTATTGGTTTAATCCACTATGCTTACTTATTAAGCTATGAATACCTGCAAATCCTTTAAAGGATTAACTGTATCTGCCTGCTAAGCCTTCCAAGGCAGTTAAAAATAACTGCAGGCTGATTCTACTGACACACTAAAAATGGGACCTACTCTACATTCTATGTTGTATTTGCTGCTGCTTTGACAGATGTAATACAGTCTGGAGGTACTTAAACCTATGGAGTTTGGTTGACCAAGTGCTCTCAAAACCCCCATTATAACTAGCAGCTGTTTTCCCTTACAGCCCATAGAGAATCAGCATTTGCTTTGTCACATGAAAAATGCCAGTGACCGAGGACATGCAAAGTGGAAAAAGAAATTCAGCTTAATATCAGTTCATGAAATAAAGGTATTCTTCTCTGAAGAAAAGGCCTTGACTTGCACAAGTGGTCTGCAGTGCAGTCCTTTCTGTATGAGGTGGCTTTTGCTAGCTGCAGTCATTGACTTCAAAAAATGTGTTTCTTTTCCACATTTACAAAATTGTTATATTCTAATACAGCATGAGCATGTATGCTGGGTGCTGCTTGGTATTATCAGGAGGAGAGCCAAACACATGAGATTGACTAGAGTGGAAGCCTTACAAGTAACAGTTTTTCTCTCTATGGTCCAGAGTGCCTAGGACAGCAGTACATTAAAATGTGTTCTGACTACCTCCGTGCTCTGCTATTCCTGCTGGCTCTCAGGGAAGAAGAGTTGGCACTCATCACCTTCCTCGGTCAGAGAAGTTAAATTGTGTAATATATAAAAAGGACACTTTGAGACAAGGCTTTTCACTTTTCCTTTTGGCAGATATTTTCCCTCTGAAGTCCTGTACTGGTACAACAGAAATTCCAGATTGCAGAAGGGATGCTGGTATTTTCATCTGTGTGGATTCAATGTTCAATCCCCAAATAATATTTTACACTGCTAAAGGCTGCTAAAATTCTTTAGTTTAGCTAATGCAAGAGCTAAGTTGTTGCTACTTAATTATTATTCTGTTCAGTAATGGGCTGTCTGTAGATTTTCCTTCTCTTCTAAATAGGTAAGCAAACTGTACAATCCAAGCCGAAGGTTCTAACTCAGACACAATATTCAATGTAACTTCATTAACATGAATATGTGCTACTTTATGTCTAAAATACCGATTAAAAGTTGTTTTGAGATAACTTCATACTGAGCTATATCAGTAAAAGGATAATGTATTATCCTTTTACTAATTCTAGCTAAGGGAAGTTAATAAAAACTTGGGAGAGTTACAATGTTTTAAACCATTATTATAGTCAATGTCTGTCTTAGCGTGCCTGAGGAGGTGCCACAGTAAAGCAGCTTCATTGCTTCGGATACTTCACCAGTGTTTCTTAGAACTATTTGCAGAATTTCTTACAGTTCACTGTATTGCACTACACAGGCAGTAGATGCCATAGACTTACCAGATACATTGGACAGTTCTACTTATTTCAATACTAATTTTTCTAATTAAACATATATTGCTTAATGTTTGTTTTTACCTGACCTTCATGGCAAACTGTTGAGTTAAATTTTACTCAGCATGCATTTTGGAGCAAGGAAATGGACTTTTACAAGGTGCGCTTTCTAACATAAACTACTTAGAACTTTGGAATAAATAGAGACTAGCATTTTTATGTTTTAAAAAACAACAAAAATCTTGTGGAACCCAAGCTTGTCAGATTTTTGCCAGAAACTTGCTGGTTGCCTGCCAGCCTATCTACCCATCCACTTGGCAGGTGGCCCAGCCTTCCAAGAGCTGCAGCTGCCTCTGCGTCAGAGATGGCAACACTTCCAGGGCTGCCGGCTCCGGAGCAGGTGGCCAGATGGACTTCCTCTCAGGTATCACCCAAAGGGTCCCTGTCATCGTGGGATAATGTGCTGCGTGTGCAGCCTGTCTCCTGGCAGGGTGGAAAGCTAAGGAACTTTCAGGTTTGGAAATGTTTTCTCTTGTGCCAGCTTTTGGTTGTTTTCTGATAAATTGTTTTATAAGTGGACATCGTATTCCTGTCACTAAGGAAGGCCTTGTATCTGAAAAGAGGGATGTGTGCCTTTAACGTATCATTTTGTGGCAGTCTTGCCTCCAATGTCATGTAGAAATGACACAAAATCCAACAGCATGTCTAGAGGAATGTTGCTTTTTTAGTTGGAATTTGGCTTCCGACAGAGCATTAGGTTTCGTTGAGGTTTTGTGCTTTCCTTTTTTCTTAACAGACATTCTTGGTTCTTCTACAAATATCTAATCTTATTTTAGATTCAGTCAGACCTCGTCAGTATCTTGTGGACTTAATGCAAGTTTTTAATCAGTTAGATATTCATGGTAGTTGATACAACCTTGGTATTAATAATGTATTGTGAAAGATCTGTAAGAATAAATAAAAGCTGATAAGCTTTATGTTGGTGCGTACATGGTTGTTGACCTTAATACTATTTCTCCTATCTTTTTAGGGCTGAGAACAGTACAGTTTAATAGCACAGAGTATTCTGGGGCATGTAACTCTTCCTGTTTGTATAAAAGTAAGTGCTAACTCAAACAGGTTAATAAATAATAAAAGCGCAAAGCAATTTTTCTTTCTTTTCCTGATTGTTCTTTAATATTTTAGTGCTTTTTGAATAGCTTGCTAGAAAACTTATCTTTCCTAATGGAGTTCTACTCCAAAAATAAATCAATTCACAGTAATAGGCATGGTTGGAGAAGAAACATTTTTTCTGCTCCAGCTATTGCTTTTAGATTGCTGCTAGATGCCATATAAATAAATAAATCTCAACTTTATTGAAGCTAAATAATGATGTTGAAAGACACACGTTAATGTAATAAAGCAACTGTGATACCCCAAATATTTTATAGACTGTTGTCTGGAGATGATACCTTTTTTTATGATTGCCCTCAATGAAATTTAATGAAGAATTTTTAATTAACATAATACACTACAGCATAAGATAATGCTTCTTATAATTAATTTGTGAAATAGAAACACTGATACTATAGAAGATGATTTTCTGATAAAATTTCTCCAGCTTGATAACTTTTTCAGAAACTTAGTGATTTAACTTCATACCTTGCCCCACTAAAGTTATTAAGTTCATTCCTGAAGTTCCTAGTGGGGTAGAATAACCATTTCAGAATCGAGGTAGATAGTCTTTTTGTTTGTATCTACAATGCAAGAACTGAAGGACCAAACATTGTCTTCTTTAATGGGTCCAATGGCCTGTCAAAATCAATACAAAAGATGGAAGCACTATAATTAAAAAAAAAAAAAAATTCCTCTCCTGTTTCTCATCTATTATAATATGTTGGTGTGGAGAAATTTGGCCCTGTTGTGCATTTAGAGGATCCTTCCAATGCTGTCCAAAATGAAACCAAGCTCAGTTGATTTGCCTTTGTGCTACGCTGGCTTTATGCGTATTGAAAGCACTGGAGCTCTGTTAATAATAAAATTAGAATAAAATAGAAATAAATCACACACACTGTTGCTGACGTGATGACAAATAGTTTCTCTTTGATTTTATTATTCTTTTGCACTAGCCAATATAAAAATTTTGCTAATATGTTTTCCACAACAGTTAGAGATTACAAATAGTTGCCTAACTCCATTTCTGCTTAAGAACTTAATAACAACATGCTTACATGATAGTAAACTATGATGGTCACATCTTCAGCTACACACTGGCATAGCTCCAACAGCATAGCTGTTGACTTCAGAAGGATTTAGATACAAACTTAAAGTTAAGCCCATGCTTAACTGTTTTGTCAGTCTCTCTCTTCCTGTCTCGTGGCTCTTACTATCACATAACATCTATGAAATTTAGCTCGTGCTGACATATGAATGAATGCTCAGGTATTCCTGTATGCTCTTTGTACCCAGCACCTTGGTTGCCTTATTTACTCTTGTTTCAAGCCTGAAGAAAAGACTGTATCTGCTGTGACTTCCAGGGTGGTGTGACCCATGTGTGCTCTGGCTGTGAGCATGTGTGTGCGTGTCTGTTTTCAAAGGCAAGGTGTGGGCCTCTCATCTAAGCAAAGCTTCTGTAAGCAGGTAGACTGGCTTTCAGAATAAAACCTTATCTGAGAATCTGCTCTAAAACTCACGCTTTTTGCAGCAGGTCTAAATTAAGTCCCCTTCTTTTGTGGCTTTTGATTTAAATCACTTACAGGTATCAATAACTTGATAAACATTTTTAAATTGTATTTAAAAACATTTACAGCAAAATACTACATCAGTAATAGTAGCAAAGATTTAGGAAGTGAGTTGCATAAGAACTATTTTATAGCCTGAAATTGTAATCTCATGTACAACCCAAAAGTTATTACACAAAGGAAAGTATAATCAAATTGTGACTGTATGCAGTGGCTTTCATAAAGGTGTAAGTTTTTCTAATACTTAATAAACTAAGAGATTTTACTAGAAGTGTAACCTCATATTTCTGTGCTTTATGTGCATTCTTCCCCAAAATAGCATTCAGATACAATAAGGTTTAGTTGGGCACTTATGCATGACAGAATGAATGAGTGTGATATTTGACTGTCTGGAGAGCTGTGGATATATTTAAACAACAAGTTTTATAACTGCTTTAATTATCTTGATAAATCAGGAGCTAAGTGTTATTGGCATATATTAGAGTAAAAAAAATACTTTAAGCACACATTTCCTTACATTTTAGCTCCTAAAAAGCATGTCCACGTATCTCTTCATATTTTAGTATTTGCTAGATGTACTGCAGTTTCCCCTGGCATGTGTGTCCTGTAAGGCAAGGGACAACAGAATCAAGAAATAAACATCTGACCATGTCACAAATCCAATTAACTCTGACAAGGGCTAGTAAAGTCAAGTGAATAACAAAGCACTGCTGTCTGGAAGCAGCTTTGTAGATGGTAGGACACCAGCTGGACAAAGCAAAAGTACTTCAGGCAGCTGAATTTTCTGCATCCACTAAGACCATCTTATACCCTGGTGAGGTCACAGCACTATAGCATTTTCAAGTGTCAGATCTCATCTCTTCACTGTCTCTAAGCGGCAGAGAGGAGGAGGGAAGCATTGCCCCCACAGAATGTAAAATATTTGCTAATGTCATTACAAGGTAATGCAGTGAAGCAGAAACTGCCGTTAACATCACACAGCCTCTCCTCAACCACCACCATGGTGGGTTAAGATAAACCTTCAATAGATTTCAGCGCAGCAATCCTCGGGCAGAAATTTGGGTAGTTGTCTAATCACAGGACCTCTGCATATTAAAAGTAGCTCTCCTTTCCCTAGCCCTTGACGCACATAGTTATCTCATGTCCCGTTTACTGGAACCAAACGATTAAATGAGTGCTTTGCTGCATTCACTCAAGCTTGAGACTCGAAAACGTGGGTGAATTTCTCGTCTTGAGTATAGCAGGGTCAATCTAGTGACATTCCTTTGACAAAGTTATTTTGGGTTTATCTTGAGAGGAGAATCCGATCCCCGACCTTCTGACTGGAAATTGAAATTTTTCACTGCTTGTTTCCAGATAGAAAGGAAATACATGCTCCGTTTACTTTATCTGTGTAACTCAGACTGTATTACACTTGGAATTACAGCTTGGTTTCTTTTCTGGCTCTAGCCTATTTCACAGTCGTGCAGTATCCCTAAGTAAAATGCTGGCTTGCCATTTACACTGGAGTAATGGAAGAAATTTTAGACCCATCAAGTATTATACAATATTCAGTGTTATTACTGTTAATTGTCAGAATTATTGGCAGCTCCTAATAACCTACTTTTCTGGTTGCCAGAACAGTCAAATGTGTAGTTTCTCAGATTTAACATGAGCGCTAAAACTGAAACAAACAGCTATGCTCAGCTTTGGTATGGAGGAAGGAATGTTTCTTTGGGAAACAACATGGGAATTTGGGCTAGCTCCTATCTCACAGCTAGTTTGCAGCTGACTAACACTGGAAATTTCCCAGAACTTTTCTAATATTTCTATTTAATTGAAACTAACACTATATTAACTTCAGCAAAATTTTCCAAAGGGAGAAAAGGTTTAGAAGGGGATCTCTGTTCTAGAAACCAGAGACAAATACACACAATGACTCAGTGGTTAGGTTATTAAATTATTAGATTTAGAGCAGGAAGCTGAAACTGTTTCTCCTCTCCTAATTCTACATGCTTGTATTCACTGCACCTTTTGAATCTTGCAGAGGGGCAAAAAGTCTGCTGTTTTTTTCTAGTTAATCTTAGTGTTGGTCCTATCTTTCCCAACACTGAGAAATTAACATGGGGTAAGATGGGTAAATTTACTTTTAAGCATCAGGATGGTCTCTGAAGTCAGGAAAAGGAGCAAGGAAATAATAATGTGGAAGATTGCTTCTACAGAAAATTAAAAATTAAGCATATCATCATGCTTCAACATTTTGCTAACTGCATTGAAACTTGATCTTCTTGCTACAACTTTGGACACAAATAGAATTTAGCAAATGGGTATATGCTGTAGATGCAGCACAGGCATATGCTGACATAGGATTACCATATGTCAGTCCACAGTGATTCTCAAGCTCCTGAGACACGTTTTGTTCTTTAAATAGCTTTCCGTCTTTTTAACATTTTGGAACACATTGACTATTCTCATTATGCTTTTTTCTTTTTCCTTTGAAGCCGCATGCATTTACGACTGACTTAGATTAGGCAGAAAGGACTGATAGAACGAAGCTAAATTAGCTTTCGGAGATTACTACTATAGTCAAATGTATTTGGAACTCTCAGAGTCAACAAGAACTATTGAAATAAAATGAAGTTTACATTAATCTTTATAAATAAAGAAAACATATGGATTGGGATTTTTGTCCCGAGTTCATCCAGGATCACATACAGTATTTTATTCCTGGTATGTAACATGGCAAATTAAAATTTAATTTAAAAAACCCAAAAAAACCTTTGTATTTAATTACATATCATTAAAACCTGAGATTTTGACTTGAACTGGAGACCATCTGAGTCAGAAGCTCACAGACTCACAGAGAGAACAATGGTAGCTGTCAACAGGGTATTTCCCATTGGTTTTCACTACAAACAAACAAATTTGATATTTTCATATGATCTGCAGATGTGCCGCTGCAGGCATTTAGATGCAAGTTTTACAGAGGCCTACAATTTTAGGCAAATAATAGGTAAACAAACCTCCTATCTCCTAAAAAAACCTCTATCACAATAGTGTTAACATCTTTCAACAAATTGTGTGACAGTTCATAAGTTCCTGCAAGTTTTGGAGGAAAAAATACTTCAAATTTACTTAAATGCCTGTGAGAACTCTAAAAAAGTAAGGAAGAATAATGAGAACATACACAAAGATTCTAACGCACTGTATGAAGTTAGAAGAATTGTACTGAACACATTCTTTGGCTTTTGCAGCATCTCATGTAGGCTTTATTGGCAACATAATTTGTATCTTTAGTGAAAAAAAGAATTGCCTTATACTTCTCAAGAGAGAAGTCATCTCTTTCAGAATGTCTGAAAAAATGCTGAGAATAATAACTACCATAAACAAGTCATTAGTAAGAATTTACTTTTCCAATTTAAAGATTATTCCTGCCTGGAGACAAAATATAATTTCTCAATAAACTCCAGCCTCCTGGAAGCTGCAAACCGAAGACATCAAGTGTTAGACTTTCCTACACAGTGTACACAGCAGCTGAGGCCGGCACAGGAAGAATTCTTAAGACTGTGCTGAAAGAAGTAACGTTTCCTCAAAGCCTCTGATTTGACAGAGGTACATTCACTTTCTATTTCAGCATCTCAGAAAGGGTCAAAGCTCTGCAGCGTGGAGGGGCATAAAGTAGTGCTTGACACATTGGACATAAACACATATGTCATGCAGACATCCTCCTGTTATGAATAAATCAATTCCTGCTTGCACTAAAAGGCACTGATGTAATCACAAAATGTTTTAGAGACCTTTTACTCCTAACTGTGTAACACTGGAGATTTTGCCCCTCTGCAAGTTATGGATTGGGCCTTAGTATCCTTCTGTTGAAATAAAGGCACTTCTGTCAATTTGAGTAAGTGGAAACCAAACCAAAAAACCTACGCTAAGTCTGCTGTTACAGGAAAGCAAACAATCCAATTGTATGGTGATATGGAGATATTTCTCCTCCCACAAACTCTTTGGTTTCCAGATTAATTGTAACTGGGTGCACAGATTTCTTCTAGATGACATTGGAAGGGAAAAATGACAAAGACAATATGAAACTACATTTTGCTTCTTATCCTAGGAAAGCCTTGGCACACTTTGGGTGTTCTGTGGACTTAAACCCATTAGCAGAAGAATATAACGATGCTATTATGAGACCAAATGGAGAGACAACACATAACAATACCATGTAGAAGCAAAATCAGAGCAGAGCTAGAATGAGGGAAGGGGGAGGTAGATGATGGCATGAAGGAGTTATTTATCAGTTACTCTAATGTGAGGAAAAGAAGAGCACCTCTTTTCAAAAGGGAATCAGAGAAATTTATTGAGGATATTATGACATCATTTCTCTAAATCCTTTATGTTCCACTGTTCTCTATGTTTCTCAGTGGTACCCCCTTGCTCTCAGGAGTTCTGCACCTGCTTGTTCTGTTTCTACATCCCAATATTGGCGAGGTCCTGTCTGTCTAAGCTTGTCTCTCAGGCTCAGCATCTCTACTTGACTGTGAGCAAAACTGTCACAGTGGTAAACACTGGAGATATAATATTATCTTTTTTTTTTTTGCATATGAAAGCAAGGGGTGAGAAGGCCTTACTCAAGGTATTTTCCTGGCACTGTGGCTGCAAGGCAAAGGCTTTTGTTCCTCCCCTGCACCACCAAGCAATGCATGTTCCAGCATCAGATTGAAGAGCAGGATCTGAAACAAGTAAAACAGTGTCATTCAGAAACTGCAGGAGTGAGAAAAATTACAGGGCTTCATTCTGCCTGTGAAGTTTCTGTGCAGACAGTGGAGGCTGGTGTGAAATGTATCTACATGAGACAGGTGAACGGGGAACTTGATGCTTCTGGTTGAAGTTTTGTGAGATAGCTTTGTTTCAGGTGTTTTCAAAATGGGTGATAGAGATGTGTGGTACTGGGCCAGTTCCCACCTGATGCAAAATAATTTCTGTGTGAGGATATTCTGGAGATGTGAGGAACCTCAGCTCCTGATGTTTACAGCTCTCTGTATACTCCTGCTGCTCTGAGTGACTTGCTAAAGTAAACATAGCCTATGGTGGTTTATTCACTGCACACAGACAGAACAAAAACTAATAGCTTGCAATGCACCATAATTTTCCAGGAAAATATAGCGCTCTGAAAGCAAAAATACTGAATTTAAATGAGATTTGCATCAGTGTGTTTTATTGACTTTGAGAGACAGATTCAGAAAAAGAGGATTACCAAGCTGAGACTAATAGCCACATTCAGCATACTTACACTAGTTTACATTGTAAATAAGAATTCCATCGGCCCAGCAGAAAAGGACCTGGGGGTGCTGGTCGACAGCCATTTGAACATGAGCCACCAGTGTGCACAGGTGGCCAAGAAGGCCAATGGCATCCTGGCCTGTATCAAAAATAGTGTGGCCAGTAGGACTAGGAAGTGACTGTCCCCCCGTACTCGGCACTGGTGAGGCCACACCTTGAGTGCTGTGTTCAGTTCTGGGCCCCTCTCTACAAGAAAGACATTGCGGTGCTGGAGTGAGTCCAGGGAAGGGCAATGGAACTGGTGAAGGGTCTATAGAGTAAGTCCTATGAGGAGCTGCTGAGGGAGCTGGGGTTGTTTAGCCTGGAGAAAAGGAGGCTCAGGGGTGACTTCATCACTCTCTCCAACTGCCTGAAAAGGAAGATCTAGCCAGGTGGGGGTCAGCCTCTTCTCCCAGGCAACCAGCGAGAGGACAAGAGGAAATGGCCTCAAACTGCACCAGGGGAGGTTCAGGTGGGACATTGGGAAGAATTTTTTCACTGAAAGGGGGGTTGAGCATTGGAACAGACTGCTGATCCAGGTGGTGGAACCACTATCCCTGGAAGTATTCAAGAAATGACTGGATGTGACACCTAATGCTATGGTTTAGTTGGTATGGTAATGTTCTGTCAAAGGTTGGACTCGATGAACTTGGAGGTCTTTCCCAACCTTAGTGATTATGATTCTGTCACCTTTAGGGGGAAAACAGTATTTAAACGTGCCTTCCTTTATTGTATAGTGCCACCTAGGGGGTAAAGGCTTTTAAACTTTACAGTGGCAAAGGAGAAGGACCTCTATTACTAACAGAGAAAGTATTTCTTACATTAAATCATTTGTCTTTTGGAATGTAGGCAAACAATTTGCTGCTGAGATTTCCATGCTGTGGAATCTGGCAAAAGAATTGTAACTTTCACAGTTCCCTCCGGAGCTGGCCATACTCTCTTCCATAGTCTGGCAGTGATTGAAGGTGTCACAAATCCTGATTTTCTCCTCTACTAGCCAGGTCTTGGCCATTTGATCAATGGAGAAGTTATCTACATCTCATCTACTGCTGCAAAGCTGGGGAGGAGATTGCTGTATTGCTGCTTTTGAATCTCCAAGAACTTAAAGTAGAGCCTTAAAAAGTTTGCTTTGTGAGTCCAAAAGCAGAGAGGAAACCCTGGCCTACTTCTGCTTAATCTAGTCTGCTGAAGGAAGGTACTGTACAAGGCAGGAATGAGATGCTGAAAATACTCTCTGTCTGGGAGCAGCTTTGTTTTATTCCCCCTGAAATTTCCCCTCTCCCCTCCCACATTACAAATTACGTTTGGCTTCTCTGGGCTTCTTATGATTCAGCCTAGAAATGGGCAAAAGAAACCTAGAAAAATCTGCCTGTCTCTGTACCATATGTGTTTTCTTCAAAATGAGTTTTGGGTTAAAAGCCTGAATTGTGGTAATTTCTTTCACGAAAGAACAAAACTCTGGGACAGCTAATATTTTAGAAGTGGTGTTTCCCCCCCTACCCACACTTTTTTGTTCTCTCAAATGGTATTTGATTTTATTCTGTACCTTCTACAGCAGATGGCGTGCCTGCCTCCCTGAGTCCAGAGACCCCAAGCAGAATGAAAATTATACATTCATGTAGGCAAGAAACTCACTCGCCTGTCCTTAGAGGAAGGTAGTGATGCTACCACAGTATTTTTTTAAATGGAAAAAAGTCAACATTTTTGATTGTGTGACTGAATGTTTGAACTGCAATAAAGGGCAGGTGTCTCTTCCCTTCGTTTAGTACCCTCCACAACATAAACAATTAAGATTTGATTATTAATAAGAAGGGAGGAAATAACTGATTTTATTTGTGTTAAGTTCCTTTTTAAAATCATACATACTGAAAAAAAAGAAAAAAAGGCCAGCTGACACAAATGCTTTGTCTGTCCCTTAGAAATGGGAAAAAAAGATATTTTTTTGAACCACAGGCCACAAACCTGGCAAAATGATGCGGGAAGATACACCAAAGCTTGCTGTAAGTACCCCTCAGGTAAACAAGTACTGTGGCAAGATGGATAAAGCAAACTCTTACAACTGTCCTCTAGATGTCGTGATGTAGAACAGAGAAGCAGCTGGATACCAGGGCTGCCACACTTGAAGCTAAATAAGTTTTGACAGGATTGTTAGAGAAAAGCTACAGTAAGGAATGGTAAATTCACAGTGGTGCCCATCCTGATGCGGAATGCTCCAGAACAAGCAGGCTACTGCTCAGGTACTGGAACAAACACTGTACCAAGCCTAAGGGAGAGTGACACATACATTCACATCAGGTCCACATGGGGCATTCCAGCTCTGTCACTCAGGGTGAGTTTTTGGTGACTTTCTTGTTTTGATAAAAGTCAGAGAGAATATGCAGCTACACTTGTAACACAGTGCTTTTGCCTCTATAGGTTCTATTTCTTACCAAAACAGCATGGGTTTTACATATATATCTACCTATAAATAAAATGACGACATAATAGCGGTGATAATAGAAGTTATTGATCACAATTTGGAATATTCAGAACTTCAGTTACAAAATAGAAAGAACCATACTGCTCTTCAAATTCTTGAAACAACCTTTTCAGAATCTTTCATTTTACAGGGCCTGGCTCATTAAAAGCTGTGGTTTAAAGCTGTTCAGAGCTGGTGTGTCTTAGAGTGTGTTTCTTTCTTTCCAACTGTATCCCTCTGTTAAAGGAAGCATCACCTACCCTTGCCTACAAAACTTCCCTCTCTGAAGTAAACCATCTGATGTGCAAGAGGCATATCATAGGTGCAGTCTGCCTGAGGTAGTCTGCTGTTATAGTTTTCAAGTGTGCTGAAAACTGGGCAGGAATCTTTCCTTCCCTTCCCCCTACTTGCTGCTGTGAAGGGGG
>VZRE01004317.1:179550-240451 GCA_013396775.1 Cephalopterus ornatus | reverse complement strand
CCGCCCGCGCGGAGGGATACGCCGTCGCGCGGGGGGCGGTGAGAGCCGCGCGGAACGACCGCTGGGCCTGCCGTGTGCTGTGCCCTTCCGCCGAGGAAGTAGTGCCCCGCTGTCCGGGACCGCGGTGGCCGCCGTGGGGGGCCCGTGTGACACCTGCCGGGACACCGGCTGGGCCGTGTGCGGACGGGGCTCCCCGTGCCCTCGGCAAGCGGCTGTTGCCCCCTCCTGGCCTCGAGGCAGGTGGGGAGCGCCTTATGGACTTACTGGCCGGGAGGGAGTGTTTTCTAGGGCTTAATAACCCGTATAGAAGTCGAGGGCTTAATAACCCCTACAGAAGTCGAGCTTCTGGGTTAATTTGTTAAACTGGGACATGCGGAAGGTGCGAGAGAGATTATAACTCCTGATGGTGCTGCTGGAGTTCAGTCAGATTCCCTCAGGGATGCTGCTTTGGTACCAGGGCACGAGTGGGTTCTCACTGAACTCGGGCCTGAAAGGACCCTGTAGAGAGAAATCACCGACGTCACTAAAAAAATAAGTTGGCATCTGGTAAACAGGCAACTAGCAGTTGCTGTGTAACTCTCTAGCACTGATAAGCTCCTGCTTGTCCCTGCCCCATAACATTCCCCATCATGCAAGAAGTCTTTGTTGCAGGAATTGTCCTAACCTCCAATGGCAGCTCGGGGTGGGTTGGAGAAGAGGGCGATGTGGAGGAAAGCCTTACTTACAGAATTGAACAATTCTACTTAATAGAATTGTAGAATATCCTGAGTTGGAAGGGACCCTTAAGGATCATTGAAGTCCAACTCCTGGCCCTGCACTGGACCATCCCCAAGAGTCGCACCATGTGCCGGAGAGCATTGTCCAAGCATTTCTTCAACTTTATCAGGCTCAGTGTTGTGACCACTTCTGTGGGGACTCTGTTCTAGTGCCTGAACACTCTCTGGATAAAAAAATATTTTCCTGATATCCAACCTAAACCTCCCCTGACACAACTTCATGCCGTTCCCTTGGGTCCTGACACTGGTCACCTGTGTTCTTTGGGGTTTTTTCAGTTGGTTTTATGTGATGGAAGCATTATTTAAAATCACCTTAAGCATTTTTTTTTGTTTGGATGCTAAATATGAAATACCTCAGTATCTGGAAAATAATTATGGGAAAGATTAATATACTGTACTGAGTGATGTTTACTAAACTGCCATGTGTATTTTATAAGAACTGTGAGTGACTCCTAAACTACAAGAAAAAAATTGGCAAAAATTTTTCAATATTTTTTGTTGCTGTTCTTTGAAGTGTTGAAGGAACTTTTCAGTTCCTTCAGAGATGTGAGCCATGGCAAGATATTCTACATACTTGTTCGTAACAGCAAGCTACAATTAGCTTTCCACTGAGAAGTGTTCACTTTTTATTGCACAGCACAAAAGAAGCTTGTTATACCTATACTGGTAGTGAAGGGTTTCATACAAAAAGTTAAATGTAAGTCTTGGTGCCACAAACTGTTATTATCTTATAAAGGCTGGACACTGGCTGGTCTTCATACATTTCAAAATGCTTTTGGAGCAAGAGTCATATAATAGAGTCCTCACCTTTCAAGAAAGAGATTATCCCCCTGCCTGTAGAGTTTGGAAATAAAAAGTAATTCCAGAGATACTCTGGTGTTCAACAGCACAGTTCATGCAAGATGTAATTTACAGGGCGTAGGAACAAGAGAGCTCAGGAACAGCAGTCCTTGGAGAAACGGAGAGCAGGTATGAGAAGGATAATGATTGCAGTCACTCTCAGGTGTCTTCAGGTATGTGTATGTGGGAGATGTGACTTCTTGTTGCTTTTATGGTATTGTGGCAGCAAGCCCATGAGGAGAGCAATCTCCCATGTCAGGTGGCAGTCTCATGCTTTTCCTTGTTCTCCTCTCACAGAGCCAGTTTTCCCGAAGTTCTGCTGTCCACCATGATGTAACTTCTCCAGTAGGAGCAGCTGCCTGCTCGTGCAAAGCAAACCAGCCTCCGTGACATAGTGTTTCTGCTTCTCAGCCCCAGGATCAATAGCTAGGAAGATAATTCCCTGGCTTGATTCTTTGACTTGCAGCTCAGTGCAGCAGCATCCTCCAGATCAAAATCCGAGTGGTTGATTTTTACATACTTTTCCAGGTTGCCCTTTTTTGCCCCTCATCACGAGCCTGACAAGCTTTAGTTTTGGAGTTGTTCTGTACTCATGAAGGTTGGACAAATGGAAAGTTAAACAAATGGGTCCATATATTAATACGATTTACAGAGACAAATCAAGTCCTGTCATTTGCGAAGCAGAGAGTCTGCACAGTTCTGGATATTTCAGCTGATAGCTGTAGCTGCTGTACGGATGGGAGCGTGTTGGAGGTGACTGGTGTGCCATGTGTTACCCACACCAGGTGCTTCTGCGAGAATGCTGCATGTCTCTAGATCAGAGCAAGCCAGAGGAGTGCTGTATGTTTTGCCAAGGAACAATTTTCCTGTCTGTTTCACTTTGAAATGCCTCGAGGAATATGGAAGTAATAGTTTTGTTTGCAAGCAGTGGTATAGCCATTTGCAGCCAAGAGGAGTACTTTCTCCCCCACCATCTAGGTGGAACTGGTGGGTTCTGTTCAGTATCTTGGGCCGGCTTTCAGGTGACTCCTGTTGGAGGGATCTCTTCCTAATAAACATGAGCTGAAGCAGTAGATCCTGGGCTAAACAAGAATGTCAGTATTACATTAGACTAGAATGACTTTTAAGTCTTTAATAGGTTTCAAATGTGTTTGGACAAAAAGGGTAGAGAGTATCCAAAGCATTTTTTTTTCCAAAGGACAAAATTATGCTGTGAACTAAGTCAGCTGGACTTCAGTTTTATTTTCTTGATAAGCTTCCAGTTCAGGTTTCACAAACCTGCTTTGTTTACTGAGTGGTAGTCCACGTGATTGATTGGATTACAGCCATACAACTGACTTTATAGGAGAAGGGACAGCTCTGTTTTTGCTTAAAATAGGGGTTTTTTTAAATGTACCGGCAGGCTAACAGGCACAGTGAAATCTGAAGACCTGTCCCGATTTTTCCCTGGGAAATACATAAAACAGCTGTGTAAGTGGTGCTTTTATTGCAGACCTTAGACAAGTGTCTCTTGGTTTATCTGTCACTTAACTGAAGACATTTTACTTCAGGATTCAGACTTCATTTGAGATTCTGGTTTTACGAACTTGCATACAAGGGCAGTAATCAGTAATGCACTTGGTAGCTGATGGCTCTCTGCTAGGTAAACTTGTATTGGCCAGACGGAGTGTTATCAACTTCAAAAGCTTCGGAGTCCCGAGGCTCTGCACTGTGTTTACCTTTACTAGCACAATGTCGAAGTCATGCTGAGCAAGTAAAGCAGTTATTGCCACTGTTAGTGTGAAAGTTTGAGGGAAGTTGCATTTGCTTATTTGCTGCTGTTCTAGAGATCCTTGGAGGGAGATAGCTTTCTGTTCATCTGTATATCCATAAGGTTTAGAACGGGAATTAAATCTATGCTATATTTAGCTTGAAGGAGAGGTGCTTCTTGTTCCTTTCCTTTTTTGCTGCAGAAAGCCTTTGGCACATCAAAATTTTTTGAGCTTTTTTGTGTTTTAAATTCCTCTTCTGCCATTCCCTTTCAAGGAGAAAGCAGTGCAAGTGGAGTTGATCAATGCCTCATGCAGTCAGATTTTATAGCAGGTGTAGGCCCCTGGGGGTCCATCCCCTCCAGAGTATTGAAGTTGCTGAATCCTGAATTTTCTCTAAATCACAGTGGGTCATGCTTGCAGATGTAAGATTGTTGATATTTTAAAATCTCAGCTTTGTTGACATCTTGATGAAGGATGAAAATCACAACCGATTTATGATTCTTATTCAAATTGTTATTGCAGAGGGCAGTGGAAGGGATATCACAGTCTTCCCAGCAATAGGCACAAACTTGATAGATTAGAAAGTCTGTTTTATGCTCACTGTGGATGTTGATTGATGAATCCTCTGAGTTTTGGCTGCCCCTTACTGTTTGTCCTCTATTTGTAAATTTTCCTAGTCACTAGTAGGCGATCCAGATATATTGGTGATGATGGGGAATGGATTTTGCACAGGAGCTCATAGCTAAGTGTTTTCATTTGTTCAAAGTGAAAAGAAAATTAGCAGAGTTTGCATTATGTCTCTGAATTCTAGAGAAGAGAAAGAAGGCTTTGAGTTTACAAAGCCTACCTAGCCTGTTAAGATAGCAAAAGATTAGAGCAAATCTTCCACTGTGAAATTCAAGAAATAGTTTTCTGCACAAGTAGAAACCATTGTTGGTTTGTAAAGTCTTTGTTTCAAAAACTTTTAATGATTTTTGTATGTTCTGGCACATTAGTTAGTGCTCTTGGAAATAATCTCTCTGGTGTGGTGCTTGTGTGGTTGTGTTTTTTTCCTCCAGTAGTTTGTGTTCAGCACAAGGAGAGGCTTAGTGTTTTCAAGGTTTTTTTCAGCTTCTTTGACATGGAATGTCCTTACTGTGCTTCTTAGCGCAACTTCATTGAATTCTTAATTACATGATGACGAAAGGATTTAGTTGACTTCTTTCTGAAAAATATGCTCAATGGTGACTGAAACAAACTATTAGGAATTCTATTAAAAGAAATTGAAGACAGTTATAACCTTATTACATTGCTATATAAATGCATAAGGGGTCCACCATTATCACTGCTGCCGGTTATTTTTCTTGTCTTAATCTGGAAAAGGATATAGTAGAACTGGAAGAGATTCTGAGAAAAAAAACGTGAGGAAGATGCAGAATAAACTGCTCCTGCTCACCTTGAAAGAGAGATGATTCCAAGAAAGTTCTGTAAGATTTGGAGTGAGGCTGAAAGAGCAAATAGGCAGCATTTGCTTGTGCCTTGCAGTATAATCACCAGACAGCATTGGATGGAATATATTGAAGAGTACAAAAGTATAGAGAGTTTTCTTAAATAACGTATCAGGTCTTTCAATGACTATTAACAGTGATGGTTCTATTGCAGCCTTTTGTTTAGGGAGATACTTTTCCAAAGCAGGGAGCTGTGTGGAAGTTCCAGTGTTTACTCTGGTTTTTGTTGATCCCTAAAGCATCCCTTGCTCGCTGTTTAGGAAGCGGCGTACAGGATGCATGGTTTTTCATCTCGCCCAGTGTGGTACCTATTTTATGATGCATGGCCTTCACTGCTGTTTTTTTAGCAAAATAAGACAATCCTAGTATATGGTTGCAGCTTTAAAGAGAAATCTACAATGTATGGATTGTCAGTTAACTTATAGGAGTTTGGTTATTGATTGAGCACAGTAATTTACATTTTATGGAGAGGAATTCACTAGTATAGAATAACTTGGGATACTGCAGTAGGAGATGTAACTTGAGATATTGATAGTGTAGTAAGGAGACTGCTGCAGTTGTCTGGAAAATTACTTGTACTGGCAGGAGGAGATCTTGAGAACTGGAAGAAGCAAAATGTTTAAGCTGCATAGCTGTCATCACACTTGCAAACTTTCTTGTAATCTTCTTGTCCACTTTACAGATCAAGGTACTGAGAAACATGAAGGAGCGGGTACTTCTGGGATTACTGATCAGGAGAAGGAACTGTCGAGCAGTGCATTACAAGCTTTTCAGGTGAGATGAAGCCAAACTCTGAGACTTCTAATTTATCACATAACCGCTAAATGGGCTTAAATAATTGTTTTTGCTGTTATTTTAAAATATTCTCTTGATGCATTTGCAACTCTATTATCAAAAATAGCATTAATTGTGTTGTAAAACCATCACATGTATTTTCTGTGTGATGTGATGTGAGAAGACTGAACAGGATACTTGAACAAGAGCACTTTAATCTTGATTCTAAAAACTTAGTAACCTTAAAGGTTGTATGATGATTTAATTAGAAGAAGCAGGCTGCTATTCTGTGTCAGCATTGGAAATGCATGATCTCTGAAGAATTAATCACTTCAAGCTAAAAATGTTGTGTTCAACGGTCTAAAGGAACCACATGTATTTAAAATACAGCAAGGAAGCAAACCTATTTGTGTTTTAGCATCATTCTTCCACAGAAAGCATTATATACTGCTCTGTCACTTCGCATTAAAACATGTTTTTCAATGCATAACACCTATAGGCAGTATTTACTGCCTGTTTTGTGTTTCTCAGATTTTTTTTGTGTGTTAAAATTCAGTTACCAGGACTTCCGGTTTATTTCTTTCCTTTTATTGTCTCCTGATTTTTTTTTTTTTTTTAGTGTGGCAGGAAGTATAATTGTTTTTCCTTTCAATTTTTGTATCTCTGTCTCTGAAATGCCTTCTGTTAATTCCATTTTGGATGTGTGAAACAAATCGGGGGAAAGAATTTAAATGCTCTCTTTTGAGATTCCTGCTTGTATGTGTCACTTAGTACTTCAATTTTGTCTGGAATGTTGTTATGTGAAATGCATGCAGTTGGTCCTTAAACTGACTACAGCTGATGTTGTTCACCAGTGTCTTCTTGAATGCTGTCTAGCTCAATTATTCTTTTTCAATAACGTTTTTATCCCTGGCATTTGATCCTAAGAACTGAAGGCACATGAAAGAGTAGTTTGTTTTCCACCTTGCCCACAGATCTACACACCTAAAATACTTTTGATCTGCTAACAACTTCATCTTTACTTTTGTGCTGGTCCAGTGTATCTGGCCTATCTCATGATGTTTTTCTTGCTTTAAGAACTCCCTAAATTCATGGAGTTTGGAGGTAGCAACAGATGAGAGCAGAATTAATCTGATGCCTTGTTTGCCAATTTCCTTGCTATTGAGTAGCTGTAAATAGCATTGTGGACTGTCTTGCATGCTGCTTTATCATATTACACTTCCACTTTCAGTCTTGATAGAATTCCCATAAAATTGGTTATTGTATTCTAGATCTTGTCTAGTAGAGGGGCATAAAGGACTCTCAGCTGATTAAAAAAACATTACAAAATAAGCTGAGCATTCAAAGGTTCGAGGTTTGTAGTCCAGCCATGATTAGAAGCCTTGTTGCTTGAAAGCTACTCCTGATGAAGAGAAGCTCAGAGTGTGAGCACGGGAAGGGAGACACTGGGAGATGAACCGTCTCAATTTAAGACCACATCAGCAGCTGAGTTCCAAGTCCCCGTGATCACTAGGCAATCCATGCTGTTGGTGCTTAGAGTTGTGGAAATGCGTGTCAAGGTCCTGCTGCATCTCTCTGTAAGTTGTATAACTGTGCTTTCATGGGAGACTGAAGGAACTGGAATGGTTCTGTTGAGAGTAACTGCAGAATGGCAACTTTCTTGGGATGAGGAGAAGGACCCCAGAGCCCTTCACTGTTGTATTCTTTCCTTAATAGAGGAAGTTAGTCAGGAGCCCAGGAGAACCTACATGGAACAGAACTTAAAAAGGAGGAGGAAGTAGAGCGTGGTTATGGTACTTGAGAGCTTAGCTTTTGGTTGTGAACCACTGACAGAGATGGAAATGAATCTGCTTATCTGTCTGACCAGATTGGAGGTAACCCTGATATGGAAGAGCTGAATGTGACTATTACTGTGTAGGAGTTGAGCAGTTCAGAGTGAAGCGTCATTTAGGCTTAATGTAGTGGAAATAGTCAGGAATTCTCTTTCATTCCTTGATGCCACTAAATTCCTCCTGTACCAACACAGAAAAGACCAAAATTGAAAGCAGGCAGAGGTGAGCCTTTCTGAAGTCTTTGTTTATTCCTGAGGTCAAAGAAAGGGATTTTTCGATTAAATCACACATCAGCAGAGCATCATGCTTGGCTCCTAGTTTCTGTTTAGGCATGCCTGGGTGATTGAATACTTCATCCAACAACTAAAGCTTGTAAAAATGTTTTTTAAACCTATACTGGGAAAGTGACACCCTCTTTTTCCAATGTGTCTTAAGCTGACTTAGATAGATTAAACTGTAACTCGCTATATATCCAGATGAAGTGAAGGATGAACATAAAATGTTGGGCAGGGACTTGCGTAAGCAACTGCAACCACTCAGTGTTCAATGGGGAAAGATTTATGAAAACTGAGGAAATAAGAGTATTGAAACTTAACACTTTTCATGGAAACATCTTTTTATAATTATCAACTATGTAATGTGTCCTTCCTCCACTAAATTATTTTTGAAGTTTGGATATGGCTTCAATGTTTAGATTTAGTTTTCATACATGTTGATCTGCATAAATAATGAAGTGTGTGTTTAGACATTTAGTTCACTTCATTTGCTATTCATAAAGGAAACACTTTGTATCTTCTAATGCATGTTTCTGGTATATGTGCGATTTCCAGGCTGGAAACTATGATGCTTGCTTACAACACCTAAATACCCTTCAAGACATCAACAAAGATGATTACAAAATAACTTTGAATACTGCTGTTGCAGAATTCTGTAAAAGTAACCAGACTACAACAGATAATTTGAGACAAACCCTTAACCAGCTGAAAAACCAGGTAATACAAACATATTGGCATGGTATTTGATTTTGAGTACTACTAATGGGGGTGAAATTTTCCATGAAATAGGAGTAAAACTTCTGCCCCTTGTCCCTTGGATTTAATAAAAGAATGAGAAAGTAACACTACTTTTAAACATCTGAGTCAGTTTAATCTTTTATAACATATTTTGTAGGTATGTTTTTAGTTATTGTTGCAGTTGATATGAGATTATAATCATAGAAAGACTGCTGTGTCCTTTGAGTAGAAAGTTCCTTAGCCTGGAATAGTTTGTGAAAAAATAAAAAAGTGAAAATATTATTTTCCTATTCAGTTGACAGCTTTCTATTTGATTGTATATTTTTTTGCTGTGTTCATGTGCAACAGCAATAAAGTTTATTAGATTATAACCCTTACGTATCTTTAGAGAAATTCATAGCTTTGGATTTTGTTTTTTTAAATATCTGACGCTTTAAAATCATAGGTACTGAAAATTTTTAGTGAAATGAGTGGGGGTTTTTTTCCAGGTTCACTCTGTTGTTGAAGAAATGGATGGTTTGGATGATGTTGAGAACAGTATGCTCTACTACAATCAAGCTGTTATTTTGTATCATCTGCGTCAGTACACTGAAGCTATATCAGTTGGGGAGAAGCTGTACCAGTTTATAGAACCTTTTGGTATGTAGACAGAAAGAAGAGTTTTGTTCATGCAATAACTACAGAAAGATCATTCAGTCTTTCTTGCTGTCAGACAAGTAATTTTTTTTTTGTTTGCCTAATATGGTTTTAAAAAAGTAGATAGGGTTTGGAATGAAGAATGTTTTACTTATATCAAGGACAACAAGCAAATCTGGGGGGAAGGTACTTCAGAGACATTTAACAGACAAGTATAAGGAAACTGAAATGGATTTTTTGCAACTTGAAAAGGTACTTATGTAAAGGATATCTACAAACTAATGAAATTATTTTAAATCTAGTATTTTGATTCATAACGGGTTGGTGTCTGTTTTTCAGGGCGCTCACATTTTTAAATACCCGCACTAGGTCATACATAATTGTATGTGCTCATATGTGAATATATATAAAGTCTGCAGCTTTTATGAGCTATGACACCTTGTGTAGTGGAATTGCCATACTTGTATGAAATAACTTTGTAATCTCTGTTGAATTTTAGAAGCGAGAAGGCTGAAGGATGTGTGTGTGTATCAATAAATTAAGTAAATGCTACTGTTTCTCCTTCAGTTCCTCACAGTTTTCAATATGCATAATTGGGGCTTACTCTGTGAAGTCAGATGTATTTGTACAGAATCTTTACAAGTTCTGTGGGATTCTGCATTTGCATGTGACTCTCTCTATTCAGATGCTGCATCTTTAGTGCTGATCTGCTCAGATCAATTCTCAGAATCTATGAACATGAAATACTTGTTAAGCTGTCTTTAGTCCATGCTTCCATGCTGATGCCATTTGAATGAATGAGCTTTCTTTTCAGTATACGTACCTGTGTATGTGTTTCACTATATATATTTATCTAGATGGCTGCATTTTTTTTTTCTTATGTAATATATTGATTTTTCTCATAATGTTGCCTAAATGCACTTTAGAGTAAAATTTTTTTGGTCGTGTTTGGAAGGATTAGTATTAGACCTGTAAAATCATTTTTACTTCTTTGCTTTATACAGAAGAGAAGTTTGCCCAGGCTGTGTGTTTCTTGCTTGTAGACTTATACCTGTTAACTTACCAAGCTGAAAAAGCCTTGCATCTGCTTGCTGTTCTGGAAAAAATGATTTCACAGGGCAACAATAACAGCAAGAACGGAAAAAATGAGGTAAGGCTAAAATCATATGAATGCCACTGAAACTTTACCAGAAGTATGCTTTAACTCAATCCAAAGTTAGTCTTCTAAAATACTTTTGAATTTTAAAACTCTGGTAGATCATCTGTAGCTTTAGACACCAACTTAGACATGTTAATAACTGAGTTAATTGTGTACAGCAGTTGTTTATTCCTTCTCTTTCACCCTTTTCTCTTACATTGAGGGAGCTAAGTCTTTGAGTCAGAGACTGGCACTGGAAAGACAGTTGTCTTCAGGGTCAAATATACCTTGTTTGTCTTGGATTATGAACATATGAGACCCTAAATTCAGCGTCAGAGAGGCATTGCAACTGCGTAGCATGGGATGGGAAATCAAGTATCTCTCTTACATAGTATCTGAAAGTATGAGGCATACTTTCAAGTGGAGTCTTTTATGTCTTTTGGAAAAATCAGTAATGACTTGGAAGCGAAAAGGGGACACTTCAGTCTTTTCCTGCTGATGGAATGTCACACTTAAGATGAAATATTTTAAGTATATAGTAATTCTGCTGAAGGAAATGTTAAAGAGGTACTCTAGAATGTGCAAATCATCCTTCTGGGTAAAAGAGTTCTTCTCAAGCGCAGAGCAATGTAATGTAACACTGATGTTAATATAGAATTCTGCTCTTCATAGGCTAGTGTGGTTGTTAGTGTATTTTGATTGTTAAGCTCAAGTTACAATTTTTGGTGGTATGTGTATACTTTGATGTTAAATACTGTGAAATAGTATTTAATACATATTTTTCTTTGTGTGAGTTGAATCTGTCAACTGAACTTAGAAGGTGACTAACAGTAACAGTTCCATTTTTTTGTTTGACAGTCGGGTAATAATACAAATAAAGATTCCTCGAATCAAAAAGCTGAAAGTGGAGCTTTAATAGAAGTTGCTAAATCTAAGATACATCAGGTTAGTGTCTGCATATTATTTATACAAGAATATTACTTCAAGGGGTCTTTTTTTAAAACAAAGTCCCATCTCCTTCAAATCTAGTTGAGCATGAATTGTGATACCCTGTCTATCCTTGTTGTAAAACAAAGGAATGAATTTATCTAACTCTTCCGTTTTGTAAGATCCATGTACAGGAAAAACTGACCTAACACACGACCCCTTCCCCCATTTCAGTCCCTGCAGTTTATAAAAATTTATTTAAACTGCAGCTGGCTGCACTGACTTTATACCTGTTAGACCTTCAACAGTCTGAATCAGCTGATGTTTTATTTCATTGTACTATTGTGTTGAAAAACTTGTGAAGAAACAGAATGCTTCTCTATCAGCATTCACTTACTGGTACTTTCAGTTTAGTAGGTAAATGTCTGGGGATTAAGAGGTTAGATTATTTTAATTAGTTTGTCATTTTAAGTGCTGGTATCCATGTTTGAATATAGAGTAGCTGTTGACCATTGAACAAAATATTCATCTGCTTATTGTAAATACAAGGCCTATGAATGTGTTGTTTAAAGTCTGAATAGAATTTCTTTTTTATGAAGACTTTTTAAACAGCTTTTTACTACCCAAAGTTGTATATAAAGTATTCCATAGTAAATCCCTACATACAGGATATCTTGCAAACCTGCACAAGTTATTGTATATTATTTAACAAATTTAATTTTTTAATAGTATAAGGTGAGAGCCTATATCCAAATGAAGTCACTAAAAGCATGCAAAAGGGAGATCAAGTCTGTTATGAATACAGCTGGGAATGTAAGTATTCATAAGACTATTGTTTTTCAATTCTAGACCTGTTCTCTATCTTAAAACTGAATTTGCTAATGTTCTTTACCAAAAAAATGTCTTATTGAGGGTAGATGTCTGAAACAATGCTTTATGTAGTGAGTTTGGTTTGTAATCTCTTTTTGCAAGTGTAATTAATGTAGAATTTTCTTATTTGAGCTGTTTTCAGTTGCTAAAAAATGCCCTCTGTTGTGATACAAAAATAACAGTGAAGCAGTGTATAATGAACAGGTTCAGCTTGCTTTACAATTGAAACAGCACAAACCAGGTTTTAGTTTACTACAGATGTTATGGTTATTACAAACTTTGATGTCATTGGTGGTTTAAACTAGTTCATAAAAGATTAATTCTGGGATACGCAGAGAGCACTTCCCTTTTGTTGCCAGGTGCTAGTTTAACAGAAATCCTTCCGGGTCGTGAGGTCTCTGTTGGCAGACCCAAGAGTTCTCTAGAATAACACTGGGTTTGAGAGCAGTCGTAAAGAGTATACATAGTTGGGTAATTCAGAGGTGGCTGTTAATCATGTGCTCAACAAAGAAATGCTACTTCTTGAAAGTAATTCAGCCTAAGCCCATTTATTTTTAAAATGGCAGCAGAGGCAAGCTGTTTGTGAAGTGATTTAACACTGGAAGTAGAAACCATAAATCAAAAGGGAACTAGAGAATTAACTGTTGTTTTCTCTTTCACAGTCAGCTCCTTCACTCTTTCTGAAGAGTAATTTTGAATATTTGAGAGGCAATTATCGTAAAGCTGTCAAACTTTTAAACAGTGCAAACATTGCTGAACATCCAGGCTTCATGAAAACAGGTAAAATAGAAAGCCTTCATCCTGCAAGTACTTAAATGTGTAGTATAATAGGACTACTTGTTGATACTGAATTCAAGCATATTAATGATTACTTAATTGAGTAGACCCTGAACGTCATGGGTTTATATGCTGGATATGTTCTCAACACTATGGTGTTTTTCACTGAATGTTCTTGTAGACAATGCTGTGATTGTCTATGAAAATGGATTTGTGAAGGTGTAATATTTGCAAGGCTCATATTTGAGTCTCTAAATCAAGAAATGAAACAAAAGGCAACTTACTAGATCTAGAATTGAGATCTCAGATTGTACTTGAAGAGGAGACTGTAGCAGTTGTAATGATGATTCTGGGGGGAAATGTAGATATTTCATGAAGTGTTAAGTTTTGGCTTCTGTTGTATGTGATTTTAAATTACTTTTATCTCTAGAAAGTATATATGTGTGGACATGCTCAGAAACAGAACAGCATGTAAACATGTGTAGTTTTTTAGACATAAAAGTTATTTGTATACTGTATATATACATTCACTGTATACAGTACTTAAATATATTTGAGATTTAATTGACAGTTTAAAACTTCAGTTGAAAAATACAGAGAGAAAGCTGTGTCTTGGGTCAGTAAATTTTTGTCATTTATTATTTAGAATAATAGGCCTTTTACAGTGTCACCTGAATGTGATATATTTAGAGTGTATTTCTTGCTTTTGTGGTTAGGTTGTCTTATTTGTTTATTTTATGAAACTTAGGCAGGTAATATTACTTGAGAATTTTGCTTTTACAAGAGTCATCTGTTAGAAAACTTGAAGTTCTTGTGTGCTAATTTCTGTGGAAACCTCCAGGTGAATCCATTTCAACTTGCAGTCTGTCAAATTGGCTTTATATCTGGCTCTCCTAGAATATGCTGCACAGAATCTGGAAATCTGTGACTGCCTATATATAGGTCAATTCTCCAAGAGAACTAGAATAGTGTGCAGAAATGTATGTTATTAAAGCAGATGTGGGACAGGGACATAAATCCTTAATCCATGAACATCTCACTGAAGAACATGTTTAATAGACTGCCATAACATGCTGACCCATGACAGAGTGGTTGGAGCATTTCATGGGCTCAGCAACAATTTTCAGTTTCTGGAAATGGTCTTTGCTTGTTGTCTCAGGTGAATGCCTAAGGTGTATGTTCTGGAACAATCTTGGCTGCATCCACTTTGCAATGGGAAAGCACAATTTAGGAATTTTTTACTTTAAAAAAGCCTTGCAAGAAAATGATAATGCGTGTGCACAGCTGGGAACGGGCAGCTCAGATCCAGGTAAGGAACAGATTATAACAGGTGGTGGAAGAGGGGTGGGCGAATCAAGAAAATAGAGGGTAGAAGGTTTCAGTAGTTATCAGCAAAATTTGTGTTCCATCTCTTTGTGGAGGACAATAGGGTGAGAATTTTGATGGTAACTTGATTGCAGAATATAGTTGCTGTTTCCATAAATACACGATAATAAAATACGTTCTTTTTTTTCCTGTTTTCCTTGATGTACCTTGGAAGGGCTGGGACAACTACATCTCTCTCGTTTATAGACTTTGACAATAAGTTAGGGAGGAATTACAAAATAAAGTTTTTGTGATGTATTTTGTATAGGTTATCTGTAGTCCTGCTGACTGAATAGAATCATCAGGGCATGAAAGATGTGTGGGGTTTTGGTGTGTTTTGTTGGTTTTTTTTTTTTAATAGGGAAGATAGAGAAAATGTGGAGTATAATACTGTCAGATTAGCATTTGGAAGATGATGGGTTTCTCAAACTTTCGTACTGAACAATTCCTAGACTTGTATGAGAAGTGTTTATTGTTTAGTTTTATGGTACCTTTGTCCATCAACTTTTGTTGTAAGGATACAAAAGCAAGAAAATAAACATGACAAGTTTTCTTGCTTTGATTAATAATACTTAAGTTTGTTTTTCTTTTCCAAGTAAATGATTTCATAAAATCATGTAATGGTTTGGGTTGAAAGATGCCTTAAAGAACATGTAGTTCCAACCTCCCTGCCATGGGCAGGGATACCTTCCACTAGACCAGGTTGCTCAAAGCTCCATCCAACCTGGCCTTGAGCACTTCCAAAGATGGGGCATCCATAGCTTCTCTGAGCAACCTGTTCCAGTGTTTAACCACCCTCATAATAAAAGATTTCTTAATGTCTAATCTAAACCTACCCCCTTGTCCTACCACTCCATGCCATTGTAAAAAGTCCCTCTCAAGCTCTCTTGAATCCCCTTTTAGGTACAGGAAGGTCTTCCCACAGCCTTCTTTTCCCCAGGCTGAACAACCCCAGGTCTCTCAGCCTGTCTCATAGGAGGGGTGCTCCAGCCCTCTGATCATCTTCATGGTCCACCAGTTCATGCCCTGCTGTGTTGTCACTCCAACAGATAGCAGCACTAGGGCCTGTGGAATGTGAGGCTGCTCCTGTCTGACTATAGAGAGCCTCATCACCCAGTCTTCATCATTTCATGATCAAGTTATAACTTTTTTCATTTCTTTTTTTCTTTAAAATCTGCTTACTATCATGCATTTCATTATTTTTCCTGTTCTTCCCCTCGACCTAAGTGCAGCCTTAGGTATCAGTGTGAAGACAGAAAACGTTTCATGCTTGTTAACAGGAAAGTGGTTTTCTTCTGGAATTTCTATGAGTAACAAAGATGTGTATTCTCACATATCTGAGATTCAGTGTTATTATGTAACATTTAGCTTGAGGGACAAGGAACATTCATGGTTAGCATTTTATGTACTTCAGTCTTTATTAACAATACAATTAATTTATCTTTGATACCAGTTTTGATGTGAAAGGAATTTATTTACGGAGGGAGCCTAGTGAATTTCTGCGATGAAAGGAGTTTTTGGTAGTTTTGGGGTGTTTCCCTCAACTTCCCTCTTCCTCACAGAGTTATATTTTCTGCACTCCTGAGCTGCACATCCAGTATGATGTAATCCTTTTCTGCAGGTAAAAAATTTTCAGGGAGACCCATGTGTACACTACTGACTAACAAACGGTATGAGTTGCTGTATAATTGCGGAATTCAGCTCTTGCATATTGGGAGGCCCTTAGCTGCCTTTGAGTGCCTGATTGAAGCAGTCCAGGTTTATCACTCAAACCCTCGTCTGTGGCTGAGAATAGCAGAATGCTGCATTGCTGCCAACAAAGGGGTAAGTAGCTTTGCAAACTTTTTTTAAAAAAGTGATGTGGTCACGGGTAGAATTGATGCCTAGAGTTAAACTATGCATTTTAAAGGCCTAATATTGCA
The DNA here is from genome assembly GCA_013396775.1 of Cephalopterus ornatus. NCBI lineage: Eukaryota > Metazoa > Chordata > Aves > Passeriformes > Cotingidae > Cephalopterus > Cephalopterus ornatus. The sequence goes on along the minus strand of VZRE01004317.1, from coordinate 224,343 downwards.
ACACCTTTGTGTAAGTCCAGATTTGTTATTTTTTGTGTATAGGTGTTTTTGCATGTTTAATTTGAAGCTGCAGCAGGTGGAGGGAAATCTTTGCATATGATCTTCTCTTCATGCAGCCAAAGCTCATCTAAAGTTTCAGCATTTCCTCATTCACTTGCCATTAGAGATTGAGAGGGGTGAGACTGTACTGTGGGTAGCCTGAACGTGGCATAGGCTGAGGGAGCGGTGATCAGCCTTCTCCATCCTGAAGCTGATTACAGCTGATGGGGAACTGAATCTTTTAACTGCTGAGACTTCACCTTCTTCTGCAGGCAAAGCTGGTGGAAACCTGCTGATGGCAGCGTATTGCCTGTCCTCTGGGGCATCTTGGTTTCAAGTCTGTTTAGGATAAACCCATATGTTAAAATTCAGAGAAGTGGGGACAGGATTGTTTGCTCTAAGAAGAGAAAACTTCAGTAAAATAGTATGTCTGTGAAATTAAAATATACTGTACTTGATTCCCTGTGAAACTGTAATTCACCCCTTGTGTGGGGGGGAGTGAGGTTGTAATCTGTAATTGCATGATCCTCTGCAGTTATTTCCACAATATGCCCATTTCACTCACTGCTCAGGATGTGTGGGATTACTTGAATAAATACCTATATCTCTATTTTCCCCCCACCCCCTGAATTCTGTTTTCCTTCTCTGGGTGGTCTCTGTGCGTTTATTTACTGCACACAATCAAAATCCTTCCAAATACAAAATTCAGAACTCTTCCCTTGGGAATTTCAAAGGTACTCGTTATTTTTGTATCTCTATTTCAGAAAATTTAGGAAAAGATACAACTTTATAGCTTGATAGTAGAGATTTGCTTATACCCCCATTTCACAGGCACAGCACTGAAGTTTCAAGAGTGTTGGGTCAAAAACGGGCTAACTTTGATTGTGTAGGTGCTAGCTGTAGTCAGATTGCTTGAGTTATATAAAGCACAGCGAATGCAGGAAGAACAGCTTTCTTCATGGTCATTTTGCAGTTTCCTGGGTCTATCCCACTGGCTACAGGTCACATACAGATAAAGAAGACACATGTGATCATCTCTAGTGAAAAGCTGAGTATGAAAGAATGGATTAGCTCAGGTTTTGTGGCAAAAAAACCAATGCTAGGATTCCATTCACAGGGATAGTGTTCAGTAGTCTGGAAAAGGGCAATACAGATCTTTATGGAGCACTTTTCTGTTTACTGCAGAGTAGCCAAAGCATTGATTGTGCCAGACTCCTGAGGCTTTCTTGCTGCTACGGTCATGATCTTGTGTGGTGTACCAGAGAGCCTTAAATTCATGTCACAAAACCAACTGGTTGTTTCCTAAATGCATAATCTTAGAAGAAAAAAATTAGCTTTGGATGCTGTTAATATTACAGGCAATGAGGAAGTGTCTTTAAATTATAAATTAGATTTGTAATATGACAAGTGAGCCTCTAAAGTCAATACTGTGCTTAGTTTGACCGTGTAACTCAATTTGCAATAATATTTCTTGCAATAATATTCCTTTATATATGTGTAGATTCATATTTATGTTCTGAATACCATGCAGAAAAGTAATTTCACTGAAGCTAGTTTTCACCCACTTTAGTATTTTAGTTTATAAAATATAGATGGAAGAACATTCCCTCTTAAATGCCTGCATTTTAAACACCTTTTTTGAAATGTATGCTTTGTATCCAAACTCATTGTGTTTATTTGACATCAAATGCCATTGTTTCAATATTCTGTTTCACAATAGATTCTGATAAATTTTCTGAAAAGTGATAGCTATTTAAATTGCAGATTTAGCATAAGTTTTTCCTTACAACTGTGACTTTTCCATCACTGATTCTGCTTACCAGTGAAGTTAATCCTAAAACAACCAAACAAACCCCAGTAAATATGGTGTAGAGATAATTTGTGGGACTGACAATTAGGGTGCTTTAAGTTCATTTGACCCCCAGAATGTCTACATACTCAAACATATGTTAAACCAGTTAATTTAATGTATCTTTGCATATGTTGTTGTTCAGCTTCTTGCTCCCCATGAAACCGTTTGAGAGTGGCTTTTTCAGAGAGCGTTTTGAACGCTGCGTAAGCAGGGAGAGAAGATGGCAAGCCTTGCAGTGCCAATTCTGAATATTATTTGGCAGATCACATTATTTCTTTTTATATGTCCTGTCAGTTCTTTTAATATGACTTGGTTCATTGTTTTTCTGCTTTCAAAACAGAGGAGAAACTAGGTCAGTAGGCTATCAGACAAGCTGTCAGAACTAATCTGTGCTTACACTGTGTGCAGTAAAACCCCTCTGCAACACAAAGACAATAGAAAGTGCTTGATCCTTCATTGTACTTAAGATTTAAAACCGTGCCCGTTATTAATTCTTACATTTTAGCAGAGTTCAAGGTCTTCTAGCTTTCACTTATTTGTCAAGCTCTCATTCAACAGCCTTGATATTTTAGTTCATTTTCCTCTTTCCTTTTAGACATCAGAGCAAGAGACGAAAGGTCTTCCCAGCAAAAAGGGTATTGTGCAATCTATAGTCGGTCAAGGCTACCACCGTAAGATAGTCCTAGCATCCCAGTCCATACAGAACGTTGTTTATAAGTAAGTATGTTTTCCATGGGTTATTTATTTTGTTGTTATAGCTTGGATATGTATCTGTTTATCAATCAGAGGTTTTAAAACTGTTGTGGAATAACTGTTCATTCATGTAGTGAAGAAGAGAGGAGTGCTAAAATGCATCGTGAGTCCTACATAAACATCATTTTGTGCCTCCTCTGTGATGGCCAGCAGAGGGCTTAGCTGTGTGTTCCTTGTACCTAAGAAGAGCATTAAAGCTTGAAATTGATTTATCTGAAATTTATATTTCCAGCTTACTAAATCTGGCCTCTTTTTCTCACTTAAATCTTTATTTTCAGTAATCCATTTTACAAAAGTGCAGGAAGAATCTAGTTCTTCTGTCAACTTCAGGAAGTGAAATCAAGGAAAACAAGAGAACTTCTTATGATTACGTGGTTGAATCTATTTGGGCATCGTGATGTGCTTTCAATATGTAAAAATAGCGAGATATATACATCCTCATAAATTAAATTTGTTATATTAAAACATTATTTAACACTTTTAGGATAAAGTTTTCTCTGCATTCAGATATTTCCAGAGCTTTGCTTTTATTTTTTATTTCAGTAGGATTGCTACTTACTGGTTAAAACTTCTGTGTCTCTTTAAGTGATGGGCAGTCCTCAGCAATACCTGTAGCCAGTATGGAGTTTGCAGCAATTTGTCTAAGAAATGCCTTGCTGCTACTGCCAGAAGATCAACAGGAGCCAAAGCAGGAAAATGGATCTAAAACTACTAGTCAACTGGGGGGAAATGCAGAAAACAGTGAAAGCAGTGAAGCATGCAGGTAAACAGAATTGGACATAAAACTTTTTTTTTTTTTTTTTTTTTTGTCTAGAGTAACTCTGCACTGACAGTCTGTGCCTGTTACTTATCCTGTTTGGCTAGCAGAAAAAAATAACATATTTGTAAATTCTCTTAGCAATGTTGGCCTCTCCAAGGAAATTGTTTAACTGCTATTGTTCAATTGCTGCTATGCTAGTTTAAGAATAAAATACTGAGTTGATTCCTGCGATTCCTAACAACTTTATTAAATTAGACAGTGAAATTATTTTTTTCACTGACCATCTTTTTTTCTGTGCTGCAAATGTTATGTTTTCCCACACCCTCCTGCTGTGCATATTGGTATTTCTCTAATTGTAAGTGAAGTTTCACATGTTACAGTGATTTAGTGTGTGTGTGCACGTGCACCATGTACTTGATTCAGTTTATATATATAAATGTCTAGCAGCTCAGTTGTAAACATTTCCCCATGATCAGATTTGACATTCATCAGCCCTAGTATGCTTTGTTGTGTTTGTTTTAGACTAGAGATGGGAAAGGAGATTTCGAAGGTAAGAAGGAAAGCAGCATGGAGCTGTTGCTTAATAAATCGTATTTTACAAAAAAAGAGTTTAAAAAAAATTTTTTTCTGTCCTTAGTTTCAGAAAATATAACTTGTAGACAGTGTATGTCAAAGGAAAGTGTCCTAATTTTTTGCATCAGTCCTGATATGTTCTGGACTTTCCTTTTGAAGAGTAACTTTGAGCATAGTCTGCACTTTCATTAAAGACCATTTTGAAAAGGAAATTGTTACAATAATTAATCTGGAAAGTGTGTTAGAACTTGAACTACTTAGAGAGTAATGAAAAAACAAAATGTTTTTGTCAGACCCAAGTACAGATAAATTTTAAGAAGTTAAAATCCATTTGTCACATGGCAGGATTTACTGCACACATGCTGTTTTGCATAGGCACAAAGTGCATCCTTATATATTCAGAAGTTGCCTGGACATAGGCTATGGCTGGGGTCAGTGGCTGTTACTGCTGCAACAATATTTGAAAGCTATTCTCTGTAACTCTTTATTTTCCCAGTTACAGTTTATCTTGTAAAGTGACCAATGATTTATGAAAGTCTGGGTGGGGTTGTGGTTTGTTGTTGTTGCAGGGTGGGGGTTGGTTTTTGTTTGGTTTGGTTTTTTGTGTTTTTTTTTTTTTTGTTAGTTGGTTGATTTTGGTTTTTTGGGGTTTTTTTATATTTTTTGGTTGGTTTTTTTTGGTGAGTTTTTTTTTGGTTGGTTGGTTGAGTTTGGGGGGTTTTTTTTGTGGTGTTTTTTGTTTTTTCTTTTTTTTCTTGCCGAGGTTGGAGGTTGTGAACTAACCTCCCCTGGCAAGTATGTGTGCAGCCTATTGAGATAAAGCTTCTCTTGTTTAAATTTGACTTCAGTTTTAAGCTTATGGGGCTCACTAAGGAGCAGTGATGAAAACAAAATGGTGGCCCTTATTCAGACAAAACCTCCTTTTTTGTTTTTTTGTTGGGGTGGTTTTTGTTTATTTTTGTAGGAGTGAAGAAAGGAAAATATGCCCTTGTATGGGAAGATCCTGTACTACCTTCTGTTTTCAAAACCAGATGCTTCTTCAACTGAAAAAAAGTTAAAGAAAGGGCTCCCTCATATCTCCCAGTGGTCACTGCCAATTGCAAAATATCCACAACAAAGGAGGCTGTTCTTGAATTTGTGTGTCACATTCTGAAAGGTTTTCTAAGGATTTGTTTCTTCTGACAAGGGAACCTCTGTGAGAGAACAGTAAAACATATAAGGCATTTGAAGAAAATCACACTAATTGAACAGGATGGTTTTGAAGCAAATCCCACTAATTGAGCAGGCCAACTCTTAAGGCAAATTCTTCTCTTATTCACAAGAAAACAGTGAATACTTTTAGTGGTTAAGGGTATTTTTTTAATCTAATTTTTGGCAAAGGCATGAAGTATATACTCTATAGCAGTATTGAGTATAGATTTCCTTTGAGATTTTTGGCTCTCTGGTTTGAATGTCGAAGTTGGCGTCGTCTTACCTGTTTGCAATAGACAGATATAAAACTTATCAATTAAAAAGTTCTCGTTAAGTGGACAGACTCAGTTTCAATTCTGATTTTTTTTTTTATCAGTTTCCAAACCTTAATGTCTCTCTCTGCCAAGGTACAGCTGTTATCCATCTCTTCAGTTCTCATTCCAAGTGGTTCTTTCAGCTTACTGGCGAGTGAAGTTTCATACTCTTAAAATACAATGAATATGTGCTCCCCCCAAAAAAGCCAAGCATAATTTTAAGAAAGTAGAATTTTATTTGTTTAAAAAAGACATCTTGAAATAAAAATAAAGGGAGATAGAAGTCTAAAGACAGCCGTAGTACTTTGTGGGTATCTTTCTAGAATATTTATGTAACTAGGTTTTGAGATGTCTAGAGAGAGAACTAGTTTACTGCTTTTTTTTCTAGGCTGAAAGAAAAGAGGCTACAAATGCAGCAAATTCTGTGTCCCTCCAGTTAAAAACGCTTATCCTACACTGAACTTCAAAAATAGCTCAAGGCTGTGGAGAATGGTGTGGGTTGTTTGGTCTGTCAGTCAAATCCTTTCCAGCAAATATCCCACTTCTTCCTTCTCAAATAGAACTGTTAGAATAAGAGCACAAACCTCAGTCTCTGCATAGCCTCAATTCCCTGTATTTTAGGCTGCAGAATTTATGTCCTTTGAAATTGAGTGAATAAATGCCAATGCTTTTTCAACTGAGAATTTTTTAATTAACTAGTATAATATTCATTATAATTAACACACTGTTTTTATTCTAGCAATAAAAGTCATGAAGGGGATAAATTCATTGCAGCTCCTCCTTCTTCACCTTTGAAGAAACAGGAATTAGAGAATTTAAGGCAAGTAAATAATATAAAATATTAACCACTAAATGAGCCTTCTCCTGAACTGTGATTCCCAACTTTTTTTGTGGGTACTTGACACATGGAATTGTAGCTGTTAGCGTAATCTCTTTTCAAATGTGTGTGCTTTCTTTCTTCTGGGCTTTGAGTCTAAACAAGTAGAAGCTATCCAGAATTTCAATTTCGGAGGTAGATAAGTCTGTTTGATCCCACTATTGGAAGTTTGGCACTATATATTGGGCAAAACTAATATCAAGTTCCATAAACGACAAAGCTAAAATCCTGACAACGGCTGTTGTCGTTGGTGGAAGGGGATGGAAATTACTGTATGGTACCTTTTCCCTTTGAAGCCACGATAAGGCTAAGTCTGGAATTCATTCCCCACATTATATGCTTGCTGGACGGGAAAAAAAATGAAAGTGGAAAGCGACATAGCTACTTTTACCAATGAGAATGGTGTTCCTTTCAGCAGTTGGCATAAAACAGAAAACAAAAATGCCTCTGTCCTGGCATTTGACTTCCTTACCATGGAACAATATTGGTAAAATTTGACTGTAGATTTTTTTCATGTTCTCAAAAATCCTTAAACTACTCTTTCAGCAGTCAGAGTGTTCTCCAAACCAAGTAACTTGCATCTGTCTAAATAAGTATCACATTATCTGGGACCTCTTTACTTTTCCACAACAAGATCATAATTTGCTGGCAGTGTTAATTATTCCAGGTGGCTGCCAGCCCATTGAAAATCTCTTACTACAAAACTTGCACCTGTTAAGGAAAAAGAAGTCTGGTTTAAGTTTCTATATGCTGTTTTTCATACAGTAATTTCCCACTTGAGCTCTCAAGTAAACACTTTGTTCCAGCCTAGCTCCAGGTAACCTGTGTTTCATAATGACCAACTTAACCTTTACTTTGCTCCCTGTGTGTAGCAAATCTACTTGTATTCACTTAAAAGCACTTTAGAAGGAATCTCTGAGGAGACGCTACTTGATTATTTATTCTGAAGTGGTGCAAGAGTGTGATACCCAAAATAGAAAGCGCTGGATTAAAAAAACAGTGATGTGTGTTGGTTGTGGGGTTTGTGGTTTTTTTCTTTTTTTTTTCCTCCTCCTGACTGTTAAAAAGGTGGCTGCCATTTGTCAAAATTACGTGGTGTCACTTTGTGATTTTTTTTTTTAATACGTAGTCTTTTCTTTCACAATCAGCTTTTGTTATCTACTGATGAAGTCTGACAACATGTCAGAAAAAAACCTATCAGTTTAGCAAGAAGTACACTGCTTGATGCAAGAACATCATATAAGGAAAGGAAAAGCATTGATTTAGTTTTTTGCACTACGTGCTTTGGTTTAATTTCGAGGACTTGACATCCCTAGGAAGTGATTCTGCTGAAACTGTTTCTAAATCTCTGAAGATAGTTGTGAGAAGCAAAGTATGTTGCACTCAAATAGTAGTCTTGTATGTATATATTGTATATTGTTAGAGTGTTCCTGTAGCCTTGCTCGCTAAGGAGCTAAGTGAGAAAATTTAAATACTTGTTGACTCAGGGAAAATTAAGAAAAAAATTCTGGATATTGTCAAGGATTATCCTAAGGAACAAGTGGCTGTTGAATTCAGGTTTTCCTTCTTAAGTCACTGGACTAGTGCTTCTAGAACTGAAACGGGCAACTTAATTGCCTTTTTTTTCATGATTTTGTGCAGTTGCGCATCCTGGTAAGAGTTCGAAATGACTGACTTAACTTTACCCCTGAAGAGTTCTTAAAAAATTAAAAATATCATCTAGAAAAGGTTTACATGTCATATGTGTTTTTTGGTACTTGTGCACGAATTTGTTGAGTGGACTGTTCTCATAATAAGCCGTAATTCAATTGCAGGGTTTTAAAAGCAACAAGCCAAAGTCTGAGTACACCAAACATTGCTAAGAATTTATGCATTCAAAGTAGAAACTCCAGATTTTTCTTCTGAGTTTCTTCTAATCAATTCTCCTCCTTTGCTGCTTCTCATCCTCCAAGAAGCCAACTCCCTGTTCTGCTCTCAGCCTGTGGTGTGTTTCAGCACACCAGAACAACCCAACACTGTTAGGGTACTTCAAGAGTAAAGAAGTTCTGCTAGACCACAGTGCTACATTTGGAAAATTTTTTGGATTTTGTTATAAAAGTTAAGGTGGTTAGCAATAGACTTACTGTAATCTTTTTTTCCCTAGATTGAAGGGTCTTTGTGTAAGAATGTTAAATTTACCTTTCAAAGCAGCTAGAAGTAAAGGGATAATTTGATTACCCACTTTATCCTGAACAGATTTGATCTATAGCCCTTGCTATAAGGCATGTGATCCAATTTTACCCTTTTATTCCTTTCTTTGACTCTTCCATTGGCCATTTCAAGTCCATCATTATCCTTTATTTATTTTATTTGCTTACTTATATTTTTCAAGTATATATACCTAGTATTGTATATGGTATTCCAGGAGCATCACTGACATTGCTAATAACTTCACATGTAAGTTTGTAAGAACTACCACTGCCCACCAGTATGCATTATCTCTTCTCCATACCTACCCAGTTTCACCTCATTTCTCCATTTAAAGGTTCCAGTGGTCTGTTTGGCCCTGTCACAATACTGGAAGCTTACAATAATCATCACCTGTAGCTGTTTCACACTCTTCCTCCTCACTCAGACACTGTAGTTCTTCCCCATCTCCCCTTTGCTGGTGCTGAATTTCCCCATTGACTAAGCACAGTCTGCATTCTGTATTTCTTAATATTTTGTATTGTTTGCTTGTGTTGAAACATTAAAAGGAGATAGTTTGTATCCACTGTTGTGCTTAGTTAGCTATTTGAAATTATTTCCGGTTAGTGATGTTCTCCAATGGTTTAGAAGTGTCATTTTTTGTAAGTTTTGAAGAACTAGATTGGCTCTGGCTCACCCTTTCCCTGAGAAATAAGGCAAGTCAGATGTGGAGTTCAGGTTCCATAAACTTGCAGTCTGTGTGGGCTGACAAATCTTGTTGCCTAGACCTACACAAGAGGCTGTTTGACATAATCTGGCAGTTTAAAAAAACATTTTTCTTTTTCCTACTGCAAAGGCAGTTTTATTTAGGGCATGCGGAGGCACGGTGATGCTGGAAGTCTGCCGTGCTCAAAGGCAACCTGTGGAGTTTTGTCAGAATCCTGACCAGGGTGAAAAACTAGTTTGTCTTTTCCCTTGTGGTGCAATTCTTCTGCTCCGGTTAGCTGTCAGCTCTCCTGAGCATTTGGTTCAGCCAACTCAACAATGGATCCAAGTGTGCAGGAACATTACTGCAGGGAAGAAAACCTGGATATTTCCCTCTTTAGATGGCTGTTGCTGAAGAATCTTGGCAACTCTTACGTAGCTTTAACAGTGACGAGTCCTTAGAGCAGAGGAGTAGGTTTCAGTTTTGCTGGACTTGCCTCTTGTGTGATTGGAGCATGTCTTGTGATCGAATTAACACTTTCAGAAGTAAAAATAGGCTTGAAAAAAGTCGTGGGAAATTTAAAACAGATTGACGTAAAGGGCAGTAGCAACCAACTCTGCGGGGCCTGACTTGTCTAAGAGTATTTTGCTGGTGACACTCAGCATCTCTGCTGATTTGCACTGTGCTTCCTTGAGGCAGAGACAAAAAGAGGCTAGTTAGAAGCAGGCTGTTATTGCGGGGATTTTGTTTCCCAGTTCCATCCCCCTCCCTAGTCACAACCTTTCAGAAATATTTTAGGTTTGGGACTTGAGCTGGGGAGGCTTTCCTCTCCCTCTCTCAAGCTTTTGTATGTGTTCAGATTTGATGTGACATCTGGGCACAGTGGAGAGGAAGTGGGGGGTAGGGAGAAACACTGGAGAAGTTTCTTATCCTTCTTGTGCATAATTAAGGAGCATGCCTCCTGGGAAAGGGGAATAAAGACACCCCAGGTCCTGCCACGAATTACATGACTTACTGCTGGACCAAAAGTGGGCTTGACAGTTGCCAGAAGGTTGGCATAATAATAGCCCGCCTACCAGCGGGAGAGGCAAAGGCTCTCCTCCCATCGCTCCCAATGTGAGACCCCACTCAGAGGATCCACTTGTTCTCCCTGGAGAAGAACAGAGTCCTGCTCACAGCAGGGTGTTGTGGACAGAGGCTTGTGCCCTGAGGACAAGGCAGCCTGCACTGAATGATGTTTTACGAAGTGGAAAATATACGCAAGTGCTGTGTTTGGGGAGGGGGGAGTTATTACAAAGTGTGAAGCTTGGCCTAATGATTGCATCCTGACATTGGGTTATTGTTTGAAGGTGGAAAATATGAGTAGTTCAGATTTCGTTGCAGGAACTGCCAGTGATTTTGTGGTTTTGGAAAGACAAGAAAGTCTGTGGCAGCGACAAATGCCATGGATCAGTCGGAGTCTTGGCACCTGGTTACAGGTCTCAGTTGAACACAAAACTGGAAACACCAAATTCTCCAGTGTTTATTGTATCCCTCTGTGAAGACATTGTACAACAGAAGAGTGAAATATGTTACAGCTTAACTGATTGCTACTGCTACTGTAGGTTGTGCCTTACAGACATCTAAAAATCCGCTACCCTTTGCTGCAGCAGAAGGTCAGGGCAGGGAAGTACAAATTAGAGTCCAAGGCAAAACAATAGTAAGAGTGTGAGAAAGGGAAACTGTCCATGAGAAAAATGATACATGGTGAAGTCCCATCTTTTTTTAATCTGATATTTATGATCAAGACTGCAAAATCTTACTTAGCACACCATGGTGATCCTTGGTTTATACTGTAGAACAATTGAGCCCATAGATAATGAAAACTAACTCTTGAAGTGATTATTGAAACTTTATGATTTATTTCTTCAGCACTTAACATGAAAGAAAATTTAACAGCTGCATTTGGAATCACATAATTCTTCATTTAACATATTGGCTTTCTCCCCTTCCCTTTTTTTTTCTTTTTTATTTTGTCTGTTTCCCTCCAGGTGCTCAATACTTGCGTGTAGTGCTTACGTGGCTCTGGCTTTGGGGGATAACCTTATGGCACTGAATCACGCAGATAAACTCCTTCAGCAACCAAAGCTGTCAGGGTCTCTTAAGTAAGTCTGATGGGGTAATTTCTTTCTCAGCCCTTCTTTTTGCTGGAGAGTTCTGAATTGAAGCTTCAGATGTCGGTAGTTGCTTGCCAGTTCTGTATCTGATGCAAAGAATTGCTTGTCCTGCTCCTGTTCTTGGTGAAGCCCTGACTAAATGTCCATTGACACACAGGAACATGAATCCCCTTCTTTGTGTATGAATTCCATGCAATTCAGAATCTATTGCTGCTTCTGTTGCTATTTTTCCAGCTCTGGGTCCCATGCCACAGCAGGACCATCAGGTCTCTGTCGTGATTCACTGTGGGATTGCACGTGCTTGTGTTGGCACAGCACAAGGGGCAGGAATGTGCAGCTCGGAGTAGGCAAAGCAGCCCAAACATGCTGCTGAAAAATCACTATGAAACTACAGTCTTGGAGGGGAAGATTTGCTCAGTCACTTGGGTACCAGATCTTGTGTGTGTGGGACTGTCACTTCACCTGCTACCGTTGCTTATATAGGTTCCATTCCTCTGTTTCTCTTCTTCAGCTCTCATTTGGCACTGTATTTTTTGAAGGATATTCAAAGCTCATTCTGTTCTCATACAGCTCTACAAATTAAAAAAAAGCAGCTTTAGCCCCATCCTTCTGACCTTGTTTGTCCATTTAATACCTATGTCATACACAGGGTAAAATATAGCAGGGGTTTTAAGGTAGTAATAGTTTTCAAAACTGGTTATGTACTTGTAGAAGGCAAGGTAACTTCTGCTTATTTTTATATGCTGGTGGCATACTTTTAAAATGGTCCATGGTAATTAAATTCTTTGGCTCCTGCACTTCAGACTATTGCAGGAGCTCATCTTTTTGCACAGTCATTGTACAAGCAAGATTTTTGAGGAGTTTGCAAGGTAACACATAATTTTATGTTACCATTATGTAATGCAAGAAATGCTACGTGACAGGTTTTTTGCAAAGACAAAGAGCCATATGTCTTGGTCCCAGGAAAACAGGCTTTTTTTATTGAATCTGAAGTCATTTAACACTTTAAATTATAGATATATCTGTATTCTGGGGTGGCTTTTTTTAATTCTCTGAGATGAAGCCATACCAAGGTACTTTCTTTGTGGAATGGCAATTCCTGTGCATGGATTAATTGTCTTTACTGAGGTGCAGATTTATTTTTTTTAACAGCTTTAGTGCCTAAAAGCAGTAAATGGTAGAACTGGGTATTATGACAATACTTTATGAGCAAGTTAACTTCCATGCAAGTGTTTCAAGTAATAGTTTCCATGTGTTCATGTTAAAAACTGCGTTCAGTTTGTCTTCCATAACAAACTGTGGGGATTGCTGTGCTGATATTTGTGCCTACCCCTTTGCTGTTGTAGGTTTCTTGGGCATTTGTATGCAGCAGAGGCTCTCATCTCTCTAGACAGAATATCTGATGCCATCACTCACTTGAACCCCGAGAATGTCACTGACGTTTCCCTCGGGATCTCTTCAAATGAGCAGGATCAAGGTTAATGCATCCACACTTCATTACAACTGGTTATGCTTTCAACTGCCTTAGCGCTGTAACTTTCTAGACACAAATATCATGATGTTTTAAGACTGTAGGTTGTTCAGGGTGGGGAGTTGTTTGTGTTTTTGTTGTTGAGTTTTCAGTGTCCTGGCTTTAGTTCATACTTTGTGTTTGGTGTGTCTTTTCCCTGTTCTTAGGAGGTGGTTAATTCTGTAATGTAAACAGAACTGTATATTGTAGCATTCTGCCTTGTTTGAGGGGAACTTCAGAAAGCTGCTTTTGAGAAATGTGCAGTTATGGTTAAGTTTGGGCTTCATATTGTCTCTTCCAGCTTTTATTCTCTAAACCAGGCTTTGGAGTACCAGTGGAGTCTACTTTAGTGAGAGATAGAAGTGGGGAGAATTTAGTTAATCTGTATCTTAGTTTTCCTGATGGGAGTGTGTATTCTGTAAGAGAAAAATCCTTCAGAGTCCATCTGTATAATGAAGTCCACAGCAGCTCTGATTTCAGTCACGTCTCCAGTTTAAACTTCACTGTACTCATCTGCATAAACATAAACAGATGCATAAACATAAAAAAAGTGACATAAACTCTTGAGCAAATTGATATGTTTTTCCTCTAATGTCAGACTGTGAAGAGAGAAGCAAATTTGTATCTTTGTATTATTTTTGTAATAAGCTTTAAAAAAAGCTCACAGAACATGATGGTTTTTGTGGTTTGTTATTTGGTTTGTTTTTTTTCTTTGCAGGGTCTGACAAAGGAGAGAATGAGGCAATGGAATCTTGTAAGTACCAGCCACTGTGTTCAGCAGAGTACAAGAATTTACTTGGCCAGTTTGGAATAAAAGTGTAAGAAAAAATTTTTTTATTGCAGCTGGCAAGCAGACCCCACAGTGCTACCCCAGTTCAGTCACGTCTGCACGAACAATGATGTTATTTAACCTTGGAAGTGCTTACTGTTTGAGGAGTGAATATGACAAAGCTCGAAAGTGTCTTCATCAGGTAGGAAAAACAAATCCCAAGGCAGCATTAGGGACAAGTGTACTTCCTTCAAAGTGCCATTTAGATCACATCAAATTCTGGTGATTTCGTAGCCTAGATTTATTTGTGGACTTTGCTGAGGTGGTAGCTCTCTTCTGTCTTTATGAACCAGTCTCTATTAGTTACATAAAATGAAGGGTTCCAAATTTCTTACTTGTGTAAAAAGTTCAGCATCACCATAGGAAGATTTGTTTTTTACCTTAGCTCATATCAAAACAGTGGAATATGACTAGGAAGCTTTTTACTTTTTCCAAGTTTGCTTGTTTGGATTTTTTTGTGGATTTTTTAATGGTCCAGTGGTAATTGTTGTATTTCAGAGGTGGTTTTCTCCCTAGTTAGTTAATAACTCACCATCAGAGCTATTATCTTTAGGGCTATGAGAATAAACTGCAATTCTACTGGAAGTATATTCCTTGTCTGCCTCTTGTCCCAAGAATTTTCAAGTACTGCTCTTGAAATGCTGTCTTCACTTAACCTGTATCATGTCACTTGGTCTTTCCCAGCCATGAGACTCATCTCTTTCAGTGATGATGTTTGTCTCTTTCTGCAGTCATTCCTGTCTGTCAGGAAGACTATTTGGATGCATTGTTGAGCTACGAACTGCAATAGAAGTCTTCCAAATTACTTCACATTAGTTTTATAGGTGAACAGATTCAAATTCTGTGAGGCTCTCAATTACTTAAGGCAGTTGTCCAGTTCGTTTTCCTCCTGAGGCTTCTTTATGATGGGGCTTGGGCTCTGTAGCAGCTGTGTAAAGCCCAAAGGAGTGCAAGGCCACCCATGGACGTAAAATACAGGTCTCTGCATCTACAAATTCACTGACTTCATAAGCTGAAAAATAGTTGTATCTGGAAAGCTAATGAATGATCCTTATTAACTTTGTATTCTGAGCTTTGGAGCAGTGGAGGTTACCTCTTTCACCTGTCATCTCACCAAGAAACCACAGTAGGCTGGCCCAAGAATTACAGATGCATAGGAATATAAGCACACAGCAGATGGTCCTGCTGATTAGTGTGAAACAATCTTGCTGTGCAGATAATCTTGTGGTCTCTCCTTGCATGCTTAAACCTGATAGAGTGTATTAGTTTGAAAAAATCTGACCTTAGTTAATGAATTGTTTTCCTTGGTTTTGTTACCTAAGATGGTGGTAGCAATCTTGTCAAGGGACACTTTGTTTGTGCTGGATCTTTCTCTTAAGCACTTTTTCCCCCCACCTTCTTCTTTTTCAATAAGGCTGCTTCGCTGATCCACCCTAAAGAGATCCCTCCAGAAGCTATCCTGCTGGCTGTATATCTGGAATTACAGAATGGTAAGTCTGGAAATGTTCTGTCAGCCTCAGTTTTGGATACAAAGAGAAGAGGGCAGTAGTCATCATTCCTACTCTACAGAGAAATGTGCCAGTATTTTGAATGATACCCTTTAGGCCCTGCCTCCATTTTAGACTGCTTTGGATCCATGTATCCACACCTTCATTTCCATAGTTTATTGCTATCTCATTCTTACATACTCTAGATTTCCTAAACATTCATTGCCTGAACTGAAGTCTTCTATACTTTGTGCAGTCTTGGATAGGCTAGTAAAACCCTTGATGAGGTATATACTATAAAGAGGTTTGAAAGCGTCTTTCCATTAAAAGACAACCACAATCCAGTTTCCCAAAGAAGCCATGTCAAGGCCTATGTAGCAAGTATGGCAGCAAAGCTTGTAATATGGACAACTCACTCTTCCAAAATGCTTCCTTCTGAAGGTTCACTGTGTTTGTAGGGGGGAAAAAACTCTACATAATGGGCAACTGGAAAGGTTGCATCTGAATTCTGCAGTGTGAGCAGACTGGTGCAGCTACTGATTGAAGCTGTCATGGGTTGCAGATCTGTGCCCCTTGGGGCTTAATATCCAAGTGTTGTGAAATGTTCTGTTCCCCTTCAGTTGTCGTGTTGCAGGCAGACAGAGGACTCGAGTATTTGCATTCAGAATTGAGACTTCTGCAAAGCTTTTCTTACAAAGATTTTCCAAAATTCTAACTTAGAAATTTCTTCTGCAAAAAGATGTACAGAGCAGAAGAGAGTAGAAAGTGGGATTTACATCTCCCACCCCCTTTTAAGTATATAACAAAAAAATCTGTCTTGTAGGTAACACGCAGCTGGCACTGCAGATCATCAAGAGGAACCAGCTGCTCCCTTCCGTGAAAACACTCTCTGACATGCGGAAAAAGCCTGTTTTCCAGCCAGTCCACTCCATCCAGCCAATTCAGATGCCAGCTTTCACCACTGTTCAAAGGAAGTGAGGTTGTTCTTCAACCTGCTGCTGCTGTGCCCATGAGGGCTTGGGATTTTGTATATTTTTTTAACCTAGGACACCTGAATACCCCAATTGCTGGAGTGTGTTTATGTAAATTTTTAATAAAACATGTAAACAAAAACACTTGTTTGTAAAGGTTATTTTATGAACGAGAGATGGGTATATGCTTTGAATGGAAGTGGCACTTTACTTACCAAGAAGAATTGGTTAACTGAGTGTGTAATTCAGCTCTTTTTGAAGAGAATGGGGGCAGGGAAGTAACTGGAAGGAGAAAATCATTTACTTAAACTAAAGTTCTTGAAAGAGCAGTTGAGCTGCTGTGTTGGCTCCTGTGTTAAAACACTGTGAGCCATGGTATTCCTCAAAGAAGAAACCTTTGCCCAACTCGTTGATGTAGCTACAGTCCTCTGCCCTGCAGCAGCTGGGAGTTGGGGCCCTGCTGTCATGAAACTGCCTCTTCAGCTGTGGGGGTGGACGATGCCTGAGGGAGAGTGTACTGGTGTGATGAGGGGTGTTGTGGGTGGGACTGTGTTGGTAGGTGAATGCCCCTTCAACAGTGCTTCCCTCTCACACGGGAGGGACTCTGACTGCTCCTCCTGTCTCTGCAGCAACACAAGGCACAAGAGCTAAAAGGCTCTTTGCCGAAATGATGGATCAGCAAGGGCAGAACGTGCAAAGCCTTTGTCAGTGCTGGGCAACAGTAGCACTTTAGCTGGATAGGGGCCTGTTTGCATTGGCTTTTTTTGTTTAGTTGTTTTTCTTCTCCCTGGTTTTCTTTGCCCAAAAGAAAGATGTAATGGTGCAGGCACAGTGGAAAAGTGCCTGGCTGTAAGAAAAAGGTGTTTTGTTTTCTGGTTGCGTTTGTTGTATGGTGTTTTTTTTTTTTCAAATGCAGTTTCCACTGTAGAGGAATACCTCTCAAGGAAAAAAATAAAAATCTGCCTTTTACTCAAACCAAGAGGTTGTAAGATGGCAGCATAATCAAGGACTCTCTGGTTACTTATTGCAAACATAGGCAAAGCAGTGAGCCATCCTGCCTTGGGACTTAATGCAGGCATTAAGATAACTGGTGCCCAGCATGAAGCCCAGCACGGAGCCCAGCACCTCTCCTCACATTCCCTCCCGGGCTGTTTTGTGCCATTTCAGCTATTTGAGCGTTTGCCCTAATAATCTCCAGGACAGAGCTGAGCTAACACCTTATCTCCCGGTGCTGCTGGCATTGTACTTTGCCTCCAGCCACCACCAAGAAAATCACTTTTCCAAGCAGTACCTGGGCCTACAAGTTCTGCACTCAGTCTCGAGTGTGAGGCAGTGCAGATGTGTGCAGGAGAGGAAGGCAGCAGGATAGTCTTGGGTTTTTCTTTTTGTTTTTTTTCTTCAATCTTGAAGAAACAAGCCACAACTGACAGAAACAGAACAGTGAGTATTGAACAAGGTGCAAGTTGTGGAATGAGCACAGGTGTGTCTCCAGCAGAAAGCAAGTCCAGCAGCAAGCTTGAGACCTGCTACTGGCCCTCCTGTTAGATAACTTGGCTCCCCTGTTTGTCATGCCTTTCAGAGCAACAACCTTCAGAGTTGCCTCTTTCAGTAACTTTTCCATCACTACAGGAGGTAGCACACACCGTGTCCTCGGGTTGGACCACACAGTTTAGAAATAGTAGGAATAAAAAAAACAAGACAAGCAAAAACATACAAAAAACAAACAAACAAAACAACCCAGTAAAAAATAGGTGAACACTTTTCTGAAAGAGGGAAAAAAGGGACCTGATACATCCCTCAAGTCAAAGTAGATTGACT
The DNA here is from genome assembly GCA_013396775.1 of Cephalopterus ornatus. NCBI lineage: Eukaryota > Metazoa > Chordata > Aves > Passeriformes > Cotingidae > Cephalopterus > Cephalopterus ornatus. Next base: position 206,341 of record VZRE01004317.1, on the reverse strand, counting down.
GATGAAATACAAAAAAAGTTAAAGATGCTCCCTGTGTGGTCCCTGGCCCTGAATAGAGAATATTCCTCCCTGCCCTTCCCCGCCCCCCCAGGAATGTGGGGCATTCACATGCAAAAGATGCTCACGCCTTGCTCCAGCAGCGGCCAGCTCGGCCCGGAGGCACCCAGCGCTCCCCCCGGGCTCGGTGAAGGATGCAGTTGTTACCCGGATAACGCGCATCTTATCGCAGCCGCATTTGCATGTGAGCAGCAGCCTTCAGCCCCCGCTCTCCCCTACACCGCCAGCTCCTCTGCCCTAGGGCGGCTGCAGTCACCACAGCAGCTCTGCACTTCCTTCCCCCCGCGCTGCGACTCGAAGACAGGGATGGGGAAGAGCAGAGATGATGGCTTTCAGCTTTCATAGTTTTACTAGTAACAGAGAGGAAAAAAATCAGTGTAAAAGCACAGCTCGGGAGGAAGCAGTCAAGGACTTGGCTTCCTCTCTGGCACTGCCATAGAGTCACAGTCCACTTTCTCTTCCCTCTGTTTCTCTTAGGCTCTGGTAGTAAAGAAGTGAAGGTCAAGTAAAACTGGAAGCTGGCCTGTGATAGCAGCAGAGGAGAACAGGAGCTGCACAGGCTCAGCTGTGTGTTAAGTTAGTAAACTCAACAGTGTGTATCATTTTGGTTTGGGCCACTTAAAGGGAAGGCTGCCCATCCCTCTCTTCCGCTATCCTCCCATTACCTCCCGGATTTCATCCCTGTGGCCATGCACTGGCTCATATTCCCACAGCAGGAGAAACGGGTTGCACTCCCTTTTTCCCCACCGAGCACTGAAAGCCTTGTTGGTATCTCAGCACAGTTCTTGCACCAGGGCCATGGGCATTGCTGTCCACTTCTTCGTCAGAACCTTTAGCTTAGCCCATGGCCCTGGTGCAAGAACTCGACAGCACTTGTTCAGCAGTGTCCAGAGCCATCTCATGGTGTTCGATTGAGTTTCTAGGTTCCAACTGTTTTCAGGGAGAGAACATAGAGGAGCCAAGGGGAATACAGAGTAACTAACACCTGAAGCTGGACAAACTCACCTGGGCAGCCTTTGTCCTCTCCTTCACAGGTCCTTCCCTCTCCCTCCCTCCCTTCAAATTGAAGTGTTCTCTGTACTGCTGCCATGTATACAGGATGAGTGAGCAATGGTCTGGTCAAGGATTTTGATGGACAGAGCCCAGCATAGTGCTGAGAGTCCTACAGTTGTTCAGGGCCAGAAAGCACCTCAGCTTTGAAGAACTAAAGCAGTCAGCACTTTTAGAGCCTGGAATCCACCTCCACTGCTGCCCATGCTGGGAATTCTCAAACCTTACTTGAATAGCATCTTCCCGTGTTCACCATTTCTTTTTAAATGTTTTCCAAAGCAGTAAAGGGCACCTTTTCCGCTTACCCAATTTGTGATGGTAGTCTGCCCGGCAAGGTGCTAGAGACACCTATTGGAATGTTCGGGGGGCTTTGCTTTATTTACACTGCCACTCGGAAGTAGTATTCCTTCACTGTTGCAAAGGTGAAGAAATGGAAGCCTAGAAATAGACCTAACAAAGTTAAACCAGGAACCTTCTGGCAAAATACTGTGAAAAATGCACGGAGTTACAGGCAGTGAGTTCAGTATCACAACTCTTTCCTCCAGTCACAGTGAGGTTGTTTTTTTAAATAGCACAGACAACTAAGAGTTTTTAATGCTGCATCACCTTTTTGTTTTGTAAACACACTTCAATATTTCTTCTCCTCTCCCCTTTCAAAGCAGATGCCTCTGGTTAAAGTTTTCAACAGTCACTATCTGGAGACAGCCAGGTTCAAATTCAGGCAGGAGCTTTTCTTTTTTGCATTCTGACAGAAGAGAAGGCTTTGTGTGGGTAATACAGAAACACACATACACAGATTTGCCATGGAAAAAAACCTCACATTTATTTGATTAAACAAAAATAAAATAAACTGCATAGGAACATTTTAAAGTCCAGAGAGACACTGACTTTGTTTTAAGGCTGCCAGTAGCTGATACATCGTCTCCTTGCTACATCCTTCAGCCTTCCCTATGGACCACAAAGATACATTCAGAAACCTCCATTAACACAAGGGTTCTAACATTTTGCTCACTTATTCTACGTAAAAGTTTGCACATAACCTGTCATGCTTTCTTTTCTGCAGTACTCAACACCTGTCAACTAAAAATTATGTCACTTTTTGTCCAAGTGGAAATGTGATGATGCCCTGTTTGGAGCATGGCAGTTCTTGTCACAGCCTGTCTCATTTTCGATTAGATACAAAAGCTCTGAGAAGGTCATTAAAAGCAGAGCACTGGCTGTCCTCCTGAGATATTTTATTATTATTATTATTAGGAGAGCAGCATGATCAATCTACTAAAGCAGAAAAAACCCAACTGCAAAAAAGGAGGAAACTATAAAACCAAATCAACTCAAGACATTCAGCGTTCAAGGACTGACAAAATCATCCTGGATTCCAATGCAATCCTGCACCAAGGCAACACTTCTTATAAATGAGTAGTGAAAATTTTGTAAGATGGGGCCATACATCTACAGTCAAGGGGAGAAAAATGCATGTTTGACATTGTTTTCATGTGGATGAGCTTTATTTTGTTCAAGGCTTCCAATTTCGATTTGAGTTAAATCACAGGCACATGTTCAACACCCTCAACTACACTGCAACAAACTGTGCAGGAACCAAGCAGTGCATGACAGGTAATGCACAGTACAAACAAGAGTCACACACATAAGAAACCCCCCACCAACTCAGGTGACTACGCAAACCTTACAAACTAGTTAAGAACTTCTTAGTCATTTTAGAAAAAAAAACTAAAAACAAAACCCAGAAACAGACATCTCTCCCTCTGAAGGAAAAACTACTACACATTGTCTGAAAAGTACTCTACAAACCTATAAAGGGACTTTTTTTTTAACTAGTCTGGTAGTTCAAAAGGAAGTTACTTAACTACATCAGTACACAGACACTTAACATTCAGTCAGTAAGGCTCTACAAAAAGAGCTTAACAAATTATCTACCTGAGTTTGTAAGTTGATACAATCATTAATAGAAGGTCTAAGACCATGCAGGTACACAAAGCATTTTTAGAACCATTACTGGTTGAACAATGATGGAAAAAGATGCCAGTCTGGCTTGTTAACCCGTAAGATCACTTAGAGACATCAATGTATATTTTCCACCACAACATTTACCAAACCCAGCACAGCCTATTGTTACTAGGGGTCTCCTGTATCCACTTTGCCACCCCTTAACACGAACTGGGGAGGGAAAAGGATTTCCACACACACCTCCTCCCCCCCCCGCAGTTGAGTAGTCTGAAAATGTGCTTCTGCAACTCTATGCCAGAGGTAAAACATGGGGCATGTTGCACATCACTACCAAAGTTGCATAAACCCCCAAGACAGCGGTTTTAAACTGCCTCTCCTGAGTATGTTTGAACCTAAACTGCCCTCCAGGAATAGGAACTTGGTTGCTTTGTCATGGTGGAAAAAATCCCATTGAGTCAAGAAAGCTACTAATACAATCACCAAAGTCAATTTAAAAAAAAAAAATCAGGATCTTATTCCCTTCAAGCATTTGGTATAGCATTGTGTTTACAGCAATCGTTAACACCAGTCTTTCCAAACAGGACACATCGGTAGGCATGCATAAGTTTTTCTCTTGTAGAGAGAAGACCTAAAGGTCTTACGGGCATAGGAACACTGCAAATGAACATGAAGTATTGTCACGTCAGCTAGTAGTGTCATAATACTGAACAAAAGTTTACACTTCCATACCTCATAGTGAAACCAGATCAAACTTGGAAGTGTTTTGGGTCTCAGTCCAGTTTGCCTGAACATTTGGTTTTATTTACAGATTCTCTAGCAAGGGCAGCTTAATATCTCCATAGGCAGGCAGCAAAAACAAAAGCAAACAAAAGCAAGCAGTCACCACATAGTACACACTTAGCATCTCCGTTTTAATTAAAATGCTTTTCCAATAGGCAGGATGAATCCTTCCCCCAGGCAGATTATCCACTCAAACCTGTCAGATGCTAAATTGAGGTAGATGATTTACTTCTGCTAAGTGAGGTAGAATTTCAAACAAAAGATAGTGGCATCTCTAGTTGTGCATTTTGTACCACAGCAAACTGGGTTTCAAACTCCCAAGGACTCAAAGACCAAAGGTACAATATTTGTCTAACTCAAGTACCAGTGTTCCTTTTTTATACAGTTCCGAACTGTTTGTTAAATATCTCTACTTTTAAATACCCTATTACCTTTTGGCACCATTTGGCTTACACTCCTTTAAAAAATAAACAAAACTTTGGCACAGTATTTTTTTAACCTAGAACTGAACAAAGAAATCTTATGATCAAAGTTATGGCAAGATCAGCCTATAAACCTTCCTTCTCTCTTCAGAAAATAATTTTGGTTTAACCGTAACATAACAGACTGGGCCCACTTTCCTGCAATTCCAAGGGAATGCCACATCCAAGTGCCTCATTCTTTCTCCCAGCTTGATTATGTCTGCCCCAACAAGCATTAGTTTTCAGGTGTTGTCTTCCTTCCCTTGCTTTCTTTAAAAGTTTAAGGTTTATGGGCTTCCTTAAATAAGTTATATTTAAAAGGTACTAAATAAAAAGGAGTGAGTTATCTGAAGGATATCAAGCATTATCAAGTACTGAATCGGCTTCATTTTGCTACTGAAGTTCCTGCTTCAATAATGCTGAGAAAGAACAAGATTGCTCATAGGCTGAACACCCAAACCAGCCACACTGACTGCTGATAACGTTTTGTCTAACGAAAGGTTTACCTAGAGCCACTGGTTTAACCTGGCATAGTGAAAATCCTTTGGGAGTTCTAGTAGACAGCTCTGTCACCCACATTTGCTGTTCCTCAATGGAGAGGCACATGCTCACTTCAACCTTTCTCCAGGCTATTTCCCCTAGCTAAGAAGGTTACTCTGAATGCTTGTTTGGTTTGCAATCCAGCTTCCAAGCCTTGCTTTTCCTTTCTGCATGTACATTATGATACTTGGGCACTAACCTGAGAACATGCATGGAAAAGCACAGCAAGATTTGAATCTCATTTATTTAACTCTATTACTTTTTAAAGGCCCCTATGGGGCATCTGATGTTGGCATTGTATATTAGCACTACTACTTCTTTTCATTGCATATAAACCACTCCATTTTATAAGCTACACTACCACTTCTCAATGAGACCAAGTGTGCTTAGCACTATCTATGACAAAGATAAGAAATTCTTTTTGGGTAGCTAAATAGTAGTGTTTTTAAAACAAAAAAGCTCCTCAATACATGAGGTCAAACACTCGAGGTTCAGTTTGCAAGCAAATCCCACTGAGTTAAATAGACAGCAACTTGTAAAGAGTTCAAGTCATTTCTCTTTCTGACTGAGCTGGACTGGGGGTTGGTTTGTGTGATGGCTCCGTACAAAACAGCAAAGGGCAACTTCAGTGTCTGCCACCTTCTACACTGTGCAGGCTGGAGAGGGGCAAAGGGTTCCTCCAGTCCAACACAATCCTGACTGCACACTTATTTTTTTAATGTCTCGAAAAACAACTCCCTTCTAGCCCCAGAAAAGGGTGAACCTGACAAGCAATAAAGCACAAGAGCATTTCTAGGACACTCCAACACTGTCAGCCACTCTGGTCAAAGTATTAAGAGACCTGGTATTTTCATTAAGACATGACAGGATAAATGTGAGGACACTGCAAACTATACATTAAAGCTTTCTAAACCAGTTTTCTTTGGTATCTAGATCTTGCAGGCTATTAGTTTTCACAACCCATATTGCTGAATTCTTGGGCTGAATAATACAAGACAAACATGGACATCTGTCACAGCTGTAGGCCACCCCCAAGAAGGGAGGCATGTTCACAAGCAGAACTTGCAAAAGTTGATGATAAACTAGCTTTCTCTCATACACATATTTTAAGTGGCCACAGAAATTTAATGACATCCATATAAAACATCATCCTTTAAAGACTGTTTTTAAACCATGCCATCCTAAGATTAAGCCTAACTGAAACACACTGCTTTGAAGAGTTTGCTTCCCTGAGGCTTTGGCTGAAAGGCAGCATAGTTGTTTTATCTCATTTAATTTAGGTGGTTTTCCTCACTCTTCTTTTTAAAGAGGTTTTGCCATCTCATTAATCTTTGTCTCCTTCTGGTCCTTTAGTTTAAACCTCCTCTAAGAGTGGCAGCTATCTCTGTCTGCACACATCGTCAGTATTTCTACAAAACCCAGAAAGTTAATGCTCCTTGGAGGGAAAAGCAGCAAGAAGGAAAGTGCACCTTGTGATTTCTCACAGACTTGCAGAAAGAGTCTTTCAATCTCAGGTCACTTTTGTGCATGGTGGCTGGCAGAGAGATGAACCCTTTCCTTGGAGGATGGTTAAGGCTCTTCAGACTCTTTGACAATGACCATGTTTATGTTTCAGAGATCTCTTGCGAACAGTAAAGTAAACTGCATGGCATTTTCAGAGTACTGATACAAGAGTTTTTCCACTGCAGAGAGAAAGAAGAGCCCTCTGTTCCCTACTTTAACCATTCTTGTTTGCCAACAACAGAAGGTGAAGCTACACATCTGTAGAGGTCATGTCTGCATTATCTAAACTGGAATGCAAGAAATTGAAGAATAAAACCAAATCCTTCCAGGGACTCAAAGTCACATTTTGCTGAAGAGATCTCTATTTTCCCCAAAGGTTTCTGCTTTTCACAAAACGTGTTTTTAGATCCCCAAAAAGGGCAACCTTCCCCCTGCCTCCAAGCTTTTAAGGATCATATACATGCATTTTACACAGAATTCTTTGGTACTGCCCTGGAAAAAAAGCAGCAAAATTTCACCTTGATGCAGTTTGCCTTACGCTGGTACTGGTAACTCTTCACTTGGATCTGTAGCAAGAGATCCTGTAGCAGGGAGCTACAGGCCCACCCTAGAAGCTACAGTAGACATTCCCAAATTCTTCAGTCCAGCTCTTTGGGGAAGCCAGAATATGAAAAAAATATATTTTTGTCACTGATAGAGTTATTGCAATCCTCTTTTAAACAACAACAACAGAAAACCTCAATCAGTTGACTTCTCCAAAACACACCCTGAATCTCCAAAGCTGTGCTTATTTCTTACTTTTGGAAAAAGGTACCACTTCTGTTCTAACAAATTCAAACGTTATTTCCCTTAAAGTCTCTCTATAGGGAGGGGTAAAAAAAGCTAGTAATTTCAAAGAAAGTAAATCAAAAGGGTTTTGATTTTCCCTGTTTCAATGCTCCTTGTAACCTCTTCTGTTACCCAGATTAGGTGCACTGATAAGAAACACTAACTTTTTTAAAACTAATTTAGCTTTCAGGTGAAAATGGATAAAAAGAAATACTCAATGACATTAAAGGAAGCCTTGCTTTTTATCTAAACTTTACAACAACAGCACTAAGTCACTAAAATGAACAATTTGGTTTAAACTTAAAGAATTTTTGTGCATTTTCATCAGCTTCACTTTGTGCTGTTAGACTACTGTCTTTCAGAAAAAAATATACAGAAATGCCAAAAAGATGCAAACTTGCTCTTCCCAGTGAGTGAATCGCACTCACTTTCACAAAACTTTCAAAGTCATCTGGGAACAAGATGCTGTGCTCACCAGTAAATCAAACACACTGAGGTATAAAAAGGAGAACAGGAAAAAGTTCTCTGCTGCAGCAGCAATTCAAAAAAAACCCCAACAAAACAAAAGTCCCGCCCTCCCATATCCCCACCCACAGAACTGCAGTATGGTCAAGAAAAACAAATTCTCTACAAACACCTACTACCATTTTCTCCGCTTAAAAAGTTACATAGCGCCTTTTTTGGCTTAGTCTAACAGAACTCACCACACAAACCACCTAATGTGCACAGCAACACTTGTTTGTGCATGAAACCCCATTGGGGGGGAAAGAGGTAAAATGTTCTGAACTATGAGTGTGTGGGGATGGGGAGGGGGCGAGAAACCGGGGAGGGAAAGGAGGACAATGAGGTAGATAGAATTAATTTTTACAGGCTCACTCCCTGCAGAAAAGGTAAGTACATTCATCTGTAAAAAAATTAAAGATGAGGTAGGTTTGAATTAACGTTGTATTTTTTCATTTTCTCTTAGAAGAATTTCCCTGAGACAGTTTCTTCCTAATTCAAACACAGATTAGAAGACGAGAATTCGATTGTTTCCAAAGTCGACCACAACAATCATGCCATCAGGGGTGACAGCTATACCTGAAGGACGGTCCATCTGACCAAAGCCGCTTCCCTGAGTGCCAAACTTGCATAAAAAGCTACCATTTGACTCGAATATCTGCACCCGGTGGTTTCTGGAGTCAGCCACGATGATGCGCCCTTCTTGATCCACCGCCACTCCCTGCGGGCGCAGGAACTGGCCGTTCCCGGTGCCCTCCGAGCCCAGAAAGCGTGCTGACTGGCAATCTGGATGGATGACCAGAAGGCGATGGTTGTTGAAGTCTGTCACTACCAAGTGGCCCTCGTGATTGAAAGTCACACCTCTGGGGGAATCAAAGTGCTTCCAGAGTGCCCCTTCGAAGCCATACTTGTTAAGGAACACGCCGTCGGGCCCAAACAGCTGAACGCGATGGTTCCTCGTGTCAGAGACCAGAATCTTGCCCTCTGCGTTGACAGCCACATCCCATGGGTAATTGAATTGCCCATTCTTCGTTCCTTTCTCCCCAAACTTCAGAATGAACTGCCCCTCAAACGTGAAGATCTGGATGCGATGATTGTCCTTGTCAGCCACAACAATCCTACGTGAAATGTCACAGGCCACGCCGGCAGGGCGATCGAACTGTCCTGGCCGGCAGCCCAGCGTGCCGAACTTGTGATGGAAGGTCCCACATGGCTTGAACACCTGGATGCGGTTATTACTGCGGTCGGCAACAATGATGTAGCCTTCTTTGTCGACGCTAACCCCCCAGGGGCGGCAAAGCTTGCCATCGCTGTCTCCCTCGCTGCCGAAGGAGAGCCCCGGCAGCCCAATGCCTATGTAGCTGCGCCCAGACTTCACCACCACTTTGAAGGGGCTGTTCTCAATGTGTTGGTTGCACATCATCACGGACACCAGGTGCTCTCCCTCGAGCTGTGGACGGTAGCTGACCAGGTAGGTCCCGTTTTGCTGATCACTGACATCTGCCCCAAAAAGGTTTCCATCTGGGCCCATCACCACTGCAGAGATCATGTCGCCTCCTGAAAGGCGAGGCTCACCATCGTGGTCATAGCCAATCACGGTGAAAGAGGCCACTTTGCCCTGCAGCGCACGCTTGAGACCTTCCCCAGTAGCTTTGGTCAGAGGAGCAAAAGCCCCACTGCTGACAAAGCCCATTGATTTAATGGCCATGTACAATGCCTGGTCAGGGGGAGTGAACATGATCCTGTCATCTTCCTGTGGCTGGAGAAGGCCTCTCACATTCTTCAGCTCCTGCACCTGAGCCAGCATGCGGTCCCGAGCCAGAAGAATATCCATGGTACGACCCTCCTCCAGGACCTGCTGAACAGCACTAATGGTGTTATCCAGCTTGTTTAGGTTCTGACGTAACTTTTCAACTTGCAAGTAGAGTGACTTAGCCTTGACTTGACGAATCTTTTCCACCTTGCAGGAGACAGAGGGGAGAGAAAAGCACACTTACATCAGGAAAGACAGCCCACACCACAGACATTACCTAGTGTCACCCTTCTACATAAAAAAACAGCTGACCAGTTGTTAGAGTATGTTGACACATAGCTGCAGAACAAACCTCCAAAAGCCACAATGTAGAAGACAAGTAGAAATGAAGAAAAGTAATTAACTATGCAAATCCAGGATTATTAGTATTTCCTACTCTCTATGCAAAACCATACAACATTCTTATCCTGCAGATCTGCTGCAGAGTGCCATTTGAAAGGGGGAGACTCACTTGTTTACTAATAAATATTTGCTTCCTCAAATGCTATTCTGTTTTCTAGTTGCAGATCAACTAAAAAAGCACATCTCATTTAGCCCCCAGGGAGAACAGAGGTTACTGAAGGCTCTAGAGAAGGAGCAGAGGCTGAGGTTTCACTAACCAGAATTGAGACCAACTTCAGAAAGTGGGCTGTTATCACAGAGAGCTGAGGCTGGGAGTCAGCATCAGCTAATGCATGTGGGCTCCTGTCATTCCCCTGCCTGCCAGCAATGTTTGCATCTGACTAGCAATACCAGACATCTATCTCCAGGGACTTCTAGGGTCCTATTATTTTATTATTTTCTTGCAAATACTGGCAGTCATGCTGAGCTCATGCTCTACAACAGGATGCTCTGTAAATGTCACTTCAAATGACACAGAAGGTTGCTGCCAGTCCCTGCTTGGGGGACTCAAGTTTGTGCAAAAACGGTTGGCTTGTAATTCATTTATATAAGCTTCTGTTTATCTTTACTTGTGAAAAACCACTTTGGACCATCTGGCAAAGACACCTGCTTTGTGAAACTAATGAAATGTATTTGCTTTTTTTGTTGAAAAAATACATTTCCTGATGTCTGAATACCTGTTAGGCTGCAGAACAATACCTGCAATGTATTTTAATGAAGGAAGACTCAATGTCTGAAGACTCCTTGGCTATGCACTGTCTAAATAACATATGTACAAACATACTATTTCATTTTAAGTTGAGGCACGCAGGTTTACCAAACTATTTACAAAAAATTAGAGATGCTTCCTCCAGTAGATTTCCAAGACAAATTGCTAATCTTAGGTCTCAGCTTAATCCTTAGACTCAGCTTTGGTATCCAAAATTGTTCATTAAACATGCTTTATACACTCAGCTTGTTTTGCTAGAATCATTTACTACCACCACCAAGTTCCCATCTTAAAATAATATTTTATAACCTGAAGAGAACTTGCTGTCAGTGCGGATATTACAATGAAGTGCACTTACACAAACTCTTGGGATAAAAATAGCTTAGGGGCAGCTCTTGCTCCCCCTGTACTAGGAATACCTCAAAAGAGAAAGCTGCCAAGCTTCTTGGAAAAGGTTAACAGCAGAAAGTGAACTTATCTCCCTCAAAACAAAACCTCAGAGAAAGCAGCATTAGAAGTACAGTAACTCTATAAAGTGTATTTTTAGTCTTGCCACTGACACTTATAAAAAGAACTGCAGAAAAACAAGACTTCTCTTGTAGGGGATTAGTTTCACTGTAGGTAGAGTAGTTCCATACAATAAATTCTTACCGGATTAGCCATTTTGCTGACAACAGATATTAAACCAGAAAACTACTGTTTCAGTTAATGTTGATGGAGAAGAGGGGAGAAATGCTTTAGCAGGATGGCACTGCTTCTGGGCACCACGTGCCTCATCAAGAACAGGGGCAAGCCATCCTGCCTGGCCCTGCTAGTACAGGCAGCAGCCACACAGCACCTGGTTTCCAGCCACACTGTCTGGTGTGACTGCTTATTATAGGAGCATTCTCAGTTTACTCATAAACCTCTCCCATCTTGACCACACATTTTTTGCTCTGCTTTAATACTCCTAGCAATCCTGTGGTCCCAGGACAAGCCAGCTTGACTCACTTACCTAAGAGTCCTCATCCTACAGCAGATAGAGTGTGTTTCTATTCAATTCTACAAGTGGGACCCAGAGGTCCTATCCAAGCTAATCTGTACTAAACAAGCACAGAAGAGCCATGACCACTAAGTTACCTTTCCCAAGTAAGGAACTTGGCTGTTACTTCTTTTCCTCCTCTCAAAATACCACACACGCATCATGGCTGAAAGGAGGTCATGAGTTTGGGATTGTGTAGATACTCCTGCTAGAAAGTATTCTTTTGGTATACTACTTTAAAAAAAAATAATCAGAGGAAAGACACTACCTCGATTAAGAGTAAAGGTTTTTAGGTGTGGGGACAATGAAAAGTTGTCTCACAGAATTTCTACTAGTCTTTTTTTTTTTTTTAAAGAACAGCATACACAGCTTTGCTCCTGTCCTTTATGAGAAGTGGACTGGGAAACCCAAACACTACATACCTAACTCTACAGTAACATATTAAAGATGTTTTGAAGAGTTTCTTTAAATGGGGTGTTTTAAGGGGATCTCCTCCCTGGCCAGCTGCTGAGCCAGCAGGGGGAGTGCCCACCTCATGTGTGGGGCTGTGCTGCTCTGAAGATACAGAAGTCCCTACAAAAACCTCCAGCACAATATCAACCAGGGCCGGAACCCAGCACCCTGCTACCTACAGGCACCCTGCTACCTACAGAAAAAAATAATTCACAGTAAACTGTAGTGTTTCGATTCAGTTTTCCTTGGATATCAGATTCTGACCATGTACTACTTTAAGTACTTTTTCAGTTTGAAAGGGCACTTGTCAGCAGTACAAACCACAAATGTAAGGGTGGTGCATACCTTCCAGAGCAGCTCACATTCCCGCTCTTCCAAGGCCTTCTTATGTCTAGTAGTCACGACTTTGACTTCAGACTGTACCACCTTCGCTTTCATCTCAACCTGCTCTGCCACAGCCTGGGCCTGTTCAATACTCAGCTGGGGAGAAAAAGAGACAAACACACTTAAGGCTCAACCAAACCAATTAAAAATGCATCAGAGGACTGCTGCTTACATTTCACTACACCTTCAAGTGAAGGCATAAAGTGACAACTCTTAGTTTCTTATCAGGCCTTCACACATTTCATGCATTGGAACACAAAGACCAACATGATTTTTTAAAATATATCTATTACATGTTCGTTTACACCTTCACTGTACCATGCACCAACACCCTAGGACTAAATTCCCTGTGCAATTCCAGCAAGCAGTTAGTATGGCAAACAAGAGACTGGCACAGAAACTCATACTAATGTTTTACTACATACAGAGAACCCATTTTGTCTACTCCCTCCAAACAGTTCAGTCTCTTGCTGTGTGATGGGTCTGCTTCTAGTAAGAAATTACACTGTAGGGAACAGACTACGTTGTCTGTGCATCTGAAATACCCCTAACAGAATGTGAAGTTGATCAATTTTAAAAGAAAAATCAAAGATCAGATGGTTATAATTAAAAAGCAGTCATATAGTTATTTACAACTCAGAGACCAAATTCTAATATAACCTTGCAATACTAGTATTTTAAAAATATTCTGTAGTAGTATTTTGCAAATACACATAATGAACCTGAAAGGAACATGTCTCTCCTCCTCTCAAACTAAGTACTGTTTCCTTGAAAGATCCTTCCCAAACTACTCCCCGTTTCACAAAATATTACAGAAAGTGGCATAAAATCAAATAGAAAAGCAGGCAAATCTTATCTTTTTCTCACTGATCTGAGGAACTACTCCACTTCAGAACCTGAGCTTATTTCAGACTAGGTAGCCTGGGAATGCTCTGGCAAAAACATATTTAATTTTCAGAAATGCAGGCTTAGTAAAGTGAGTAAAAAAGTAATTTAAAGGCTTTACTGTACATTCAGGGCCTTATGGAAAATATCCTCATTTTAATTCTACATATGAGGATGTACCAATCTAAGAATCACCTGATGCAACAAGCTATGAACCACCCAATGTGATCCAGCATTGTCAAGAAAGTCAGACAGCACCTTTGTTATCTTTCACAGAATAGTTAGTATTTTGGAAGTCTGAATTCAACAGCATCCAGTTTATGCCAACAATTGCGAAAGCTAAACCATAAAAACTATAGAAGTGTAATGCTACTTGGACATTTTCATTCCAGGTAGTTATTTTAAGACAACTAGTTTGAATTAGATGTATTCTTACAAGTCAAGCAGCAGATCCTTCTCTGAAAGAAAAAGACTAACTTGGCCAGGTGACTGGTCACTGGAGACAAGTTGAAGACAACCCTGTCAAAAATCAGACAAGACAATGCTTCTGATCTTTACTCCAAGTAAGTCTCTTGTAAACTGTCAGAGCAAAACAGGAGTGCTACTTGACAGCTATCTTCTCTTACTGAGCCCTGGGGTGCAGGGTCTTTCAGCTCTTCCTCCCTCATGCAATTTCTCAGAGTCACGTTCCCTACAGTTTTATCAGGGAATATCTTCAAACTCATGGACAGCCTATATATCCCAGTCCCACTGGAGGTAGACCTGAACCTGCCTTCTCCCAGTTTCTGGCAAGCAAACTCAACTTAACACTTTAAATTGACAAAAAATGAAAATCTTATTACATACTTAGCAAATGAAGTCACAAATGGCCACAGATTAAGGCTTCATAAGGTCTGAGGCTTACTGGCTCTATCTGGAAGAGTCCACATGTAAGAATATTGTGCCTCTATCACCTCTGCTTTGCCATTCAAATATAGAACCTGTTTCTACTGCAGGGAAAAGGTATGCATTTCTTCTAAAACTGACCTAGATTCTCCCATCAAGAAGGGCAAAACCCCCTCACTCTCTTACAAAGAGAAAGATGCATCTCCCTGAGAAGTGTTAGGGGAACTATGCTATCCCACTCATATTCCAATTCTAACAGGGATGTTTGTGAAAGCATGAAAGTCTGGGTTACTTATTTGTGCTTTGTGTACAGCAGTACCCACCAGGACCATGATCTGTGTATATGCTTCCTTCATACCTTACAGGTAAGAGCAATCCCAACTTCCCTCGTGATCCTCCACTAAAACTAGAGTCCACCTCTCAAGAACTCCACCATAGCAGGAGAGGTAGCAATTCCCCATGGATGCTGCAACCTTTCAACTGTAGGAACCAGTTATGGGTAGGGCAAGTAGCTAAACTCAACAGCACAAAGTTGTCCAGCAACAATTCATGTCATCATTTGAATTTATTTTTACTTGCCCAAGTATGGACACCTCAGAACAGTGAGAGATGTCCAAAACACTAAGGCTCTAATATTGTCCAGGATATTAGTAAAGCTTTAGTAAAATTCAGATGATCCTGGACTCTGCCCAAGTAGGGTAGAACAGCCTAGGAAGGCTGACCAGCACCAAATATGCAGAGCTACGGTGGGGGGAACAGCAGTAGACAAGTTACCTATATTTGAAGCAAAAGCCAAGAGCATTAAGTATAACTTTTGGGAGGCTTCTTTACATGGAAATCCCTTGTTCGCTTTGATTCCTGTAAGATGCCAGAGTTCTGCCACGAAAACTCACTCCTGCTGTTCTGCAGGCATTTCCTGTGCGGAACTTGTCTCAGAGAGGTCAACTTTTTAGGAAACATGCTAAGCAGCAGCGTTTCTTGTTCTGGTCAGACACCACAGAATCTTTTTAATAACTTCTTGTAAAGAAAAACAGCTTTTATGATGCACTCTCCTCATGGTATGTCATGATTTTTCCAGCTGGTGAATAAGATGGTCAACCAGTTGGGACACAGGCGGCAAGGCCTGTGTTTAGCCAAGAATTGTGCTGGGTTATTGAATTTGAGATGGAGAACAACTGCTTTGTTTATTTGGTGTTGGTCAACACAGTAACTCACCTATTTGCAGCTGTGCCTATTCACATGTGGCTTCTCAGGGTTCCAAAGACAGCCAATACCACCCTTCATTTTATTAGAGATGTCACCACTGCCTTGTGCTTGTTAAAAACAAGTAAAAGACTTTGAAATGTATCTTGTAAACTTTGGAGTTGAAAATGGTACTTCTGATTCCTCAGAGTAAAATTTAAGTAGCAACAGTGCTTATGCAGGTGATATCTTCCAGGGGGACACAACACACAACTTTGCACACAGAGCCTCCAGTGGAGCAGACAAAACTGTTCTCACGAAGGAAAGCAGTGTGGACATCCACCACTAGCTATTGCTACCAGCACATTTCAGTTTTGAGTAAAAAGGTGAAGACCAAAGTTGTATGGGAACCCAGGTGTCCTTTGCAAGCTCCCTTTAGGTGGGCACCTCCTAAAGGTGAGATCAGCCTTCACCTACATTATACTGCCCGAGGGAAAAAGTAGTAATGATCTTACTACAGTGACTGAAGCAGCTACTGATGCTACAACACAAACCTAAGAAGAAACCAACTGCAAGAGTCAGAAGAAGCCAAGTAGCATTGGAGAACTTGGCTGCACTTCTGGATATCTGTTTGGGCTGACCACTGAGGTGCCCAAATCAGGATTTGCCATTTTGTAGAATGGCAGTTTTCGGTCAGTTTTCACACTTCCTGTCTGCTGTTGGACATTAGGAAACGGACCCTCAAGTTACAAAAAACTTCCTACAATTTCCTGTTAACTTAAACATTCCCATGGAATATTCAGTGTTCTAGAAATATTGCTGCTCCCAGTTTTCGCTAGTGCTTCCTTAAATTAAAAATTATGATCAGAAACATACAACACTTCAGGAGAAAGACAAACTATTACAAAGCTTGTGTTCCAACAGACTACAAACAAGAACCACAGAGTGACTTAAGGGTGCTGATGCTCTCACTGGACAACTTCCACTGTCTAAAACCCAAATTAAATCAGTGCGTCCACAGTTATGTCCATGCAGCACACAGTTATTTGAAGAGGCTAACTTAGGTCTCTGAAACAGCAGGGTCTGTTAATCCAGATGCTGAGCCATGATGATAGAGTATATCAATTCAGTTCTGAAAATTATCCAACTGAAAAAACTGCAGCACAACATGCCACTGTGCCAGCACCATGAGACATGTAAAGGCTGCTTATGGTAACTGTATTGCAACGCTGGCTTGCATGAACATTTTTTAAAAGGTCCCTAGGATTTTTTTATGCCATCTGTCTGAAGAAGAGAAGGATGCATAATTTCTTAGGCATTAATTCCAATATTTAAGCTTCCCAATTTTAAGTTTCTCAACGAAGGTGCAAACCCCTGAAGAGAAAATTCAAACTTTAAAGCAAATTTTGTTTTCTTCTGAGGAATTCTTCAGTATTTCAGGGGTGAATGGACCACAGGTATTGGCTAAAGAATTTTAACTATACACTTCCCTCTATCAGTAAGGAGGATTTACACTTTAAACACTAAGGAATTTAAGACTAAGTTATCCCTGCTTAAGGAGGAAAAAAAGCTGAGATGCCTGTTAATTAACAAACTCCTCTCTGGCTTTTAAAAGCACATTAAATAAAAATAAAAACAAAGCAAAAAACAAAACCACTTAAGGAAACCTTTTGTATGTCTCAAGTTATTCCTCTTCCACCAAATGGAAGGTGTTCCAGCCATAAATGGTTTGTTTTCAGTTCCTTATGGTAACAAAAAGATACAGTGGGCTTGTTTCACTAAGTTTCCAGTTACTTATCACTGTTTCAGAGCAAGATAAAACAACCCACACATAACAGCAGTCTTTCCCCAGCATCAACAGCTGGATATAAATTTCCTAATGTTCTTATACTATAAAAATTAAACTGAAAGATCCTATAGAGCATAGTTACAGGAAAGACACTAGTAGTGTCTTAGAAAGTGAATTTGCAGTAATATTGATGCAGATACAGCACAAATCACAGTAGCTGGACCAATTTAGGTGTTTCAGTCTAATAAGTATAAAACACTGAAACATTCTTAAAGTTCCCCACAAAGAAAATTTTAAAAGAGGTTTTGATGGAGGTGGGGCTAGAGGCCAGGTTAACTCATGTCAAATACCACTAAACAATCATTTTGGTTTGTACTGCAAGAACAGACTTTCTGCCTACAGTTTTAGGCAGAACAGTAGTTTGGACAGTGAAGCACATCAAATCCATCTTCCCTGATAACCATCTGCTCATATGCTGCACTAAAGGAATTCATTGAAATGCAACACTAAACAATAACTAGAAGTATGAAGAAATTCAGCCTCTATTGATAAAAATCCCAGATTTAGAAAAGCACAGTTGACTCCATTTTGTTTACAAAGCTTCATTTTAGATTCTCAAACGCGCAAGCCTGACTTCAAAGCCACACGCAAGGGGGCCTGAGCTAACTCAAAGTGACAACCCAAAAACGATCCCTTGCAGCACAGCGGTGCCATCCTTCTCAGGTATCAACCTCCCAGCAGCACAAATCCATATGGCAACCCACAGGGAAGCTTCCACTGAAGGGCAGAGGCTCAAGGCAACAGATCAACTTCCTCCTCTGGCTGGCTGAGTTTCTTACAGTATCCCCTCGCCCCCCATAAAGGCATTAATCTATTTCATACCACCTCCTCCACAATTTGGGAGGGAAGAGGCATTGCCTTAATGTCTGACCTGCTTTACCACCCGCTCCTAAGCTTTTCATGGCGGTAGATAAGAGAGTAGCTCCCACTATGTTCTGCACATGACCAGTCTCACCGGTCAGTGAGAAGCTTGCACTGTCAAACATCCCAGCAAAACCAATTACAGGCTCAGCTATAAAGGAATTTGTTTGTTTTCCAACAAAACCACTTTTAAGACAGCTGAGATGAATAAATCAAATCGTACTTTATTACATTCACCTGGAAAATGAATCCTAAATGGGAGCAAGCACTCAGTGCTTTACTGTTACGCAAGTGCATTAGATTACACGCATACATACATACATATATACAGTTACACATGTATAGATGTATTTTAAGAACGTGACATTTTGAAGAAGCCATCTATCTTTCATCATAACAGATTTACGTTCAGTTTGTGACCTAGTCCTTGGAAAAAAATCTGAAAGAAGACAGCTAAGTGTGCACTTTCGTGAGGTAAAACAAGGCAGCAGGACATGCTCCCCATACAGAAAGGCAGCAAGCGGTCCTGATTCCTCCCACCTCATTAATCCAGTGTCAGCTTTGGCTTTCATATCATCCTATGAATCCATCTGAGTCTCTGAAAAGGCTGGAAAAGTAACCCAGCAAGGAGGATAGCTTTCCACTGAGATAAGAAAGAGGTCCTACAAGCAACTGAGTTGGGTGTTTCTGCTTCATTCCCTGGCACCATCAACAGTCCTTGTAGCACTGCACTGAACCAGCCGGGGGGCTGACCCAGCCAAAAATTAATCCCCCAGAAAGGTTACCCATTCAGCTGGATCAGCTCACCACACAGGCACACAACCACAAGTTCTTCTTAGAAATTCATGATTCCAACCATCGCGGCACAGGGCAACAGGGAAAGCTTTCCATTGCTACAAAATTTCACTGAGGAAAAAAAAGCAAACCTCTTGCTGTCAAGCCTTACCATTTCTTACAGAGGACTTCAACTCCTCTGAAAAGTGAGGTTTGGACTTTTCTGGAGTGACAGACTACATCAGGCTTCAGTGGATCAAGAGGCTGAAATGTATCCCAACTCACAGCAATTTTTTAAGTTTGAAAAACAATCTTTCCTCCAAAGCCACAGGAAGAGTTTAAATAAACATTTCTTCCTAAAAGCCTTCAACTTTGGTTAACCAGATACTCTCCAGCCAGTTGACTCATGGCTTGATTTCCTCTCTCCTGCAATGCCCTTCAAATTCCACTTTTTCCCCTTTACTCTCAACTACCCCTCCTCATCCATCCTCAACATCTCATGTCAGGGGAGCTATCACTTTCAGAGCCTATTAAGATTTTCTAGTACAGCATTATGAATCAGTCAAACTAAGAAGTGTTACTACAAAGTATTACTTTTCAAGCCTCTTAGAACTCCAGTCTATGTTCCTCATATTATAGCTTGTACTGGCATTTAATTCTCTGTTGACTATTTCTATACTTTAAGAAAACCACACAGGACGATTTCTTTTAATTTAGAGTCCAGTTAACTTTAGAGTTTGTTTCAAATTCATGTTGACACGCTATCTTCCTCCCTAGGATAAACTTATAGCTTCACAACCCTATTGTCCCAACAAGGCAAGTTCTGCTTTATGTAAACTTAATGCAGTTTCATTGCATCAGATAACCCTTTGAATTGGGCACCTCTGATTTTAAGTCACATGCTCTTCTAATTGCTGATGTTGCTTCAGCAGTAGCTGTCTAAAACTGAACAATCTTCCCATTCCTGCATATGCACACACAGATTACCACACCCCCAAATTCATAGTGATCTGTTTGCTGATTACCCTTCTTCTGTACAGTGATCCAGATTAAAAAGCCCACTAAACTAACAAAACAACTCAGCTCTTGAAAACATGGCTCATTTTACAGATCTTTACACAAGCTGCCCGTTTTAACACTTCCAAGACAGCCTCTTCACCTGGATGGGCTGTAGTGAGACCAGGGCAAAACCGTACAAATTTAAGTTCAGGAGAACTGCTTGTTCGAGCTACATGAACATCGCCAGTACCACCCAATTTTTATCTGCTCCATCATATAATAATCAGCTCATCACAGTGGCAGGAGCCTCCACCATAAAAGCCAGAAGAAAATGGCAAAGGACTGAGCGAAGTAAATTCAGTAGGAAGGAAATCAGGCACAAGAGCATTCATGCAATACTAGCAGAGTGGTACTCAGTGCTACCCCTGCTAGTTTTTACTCCAAGACACAGTCCCTTCTTCAATGATATAGCCACACCTATTAGATGATTAAGAGCCCTGGAGGTCAAAAGCAATAATTTAATTACTAACTGACAAGCCCTTGCCTAGGACAGCCTGGAGAAATTCAGAACACTGCACCACTGCACTGAATGCTGATGGTCTTTAAACTAGCATAATCCCATCCTTCTTGCTCATTTTGGAGACATGTGAAATGGTTCAGTATGGATAGTGCTGGCGAGCCTTATGATTCAGATTAAAACAAATCTCGGAAGAAACTAAGTTTTGCAGGACTCTACCTTAAGGTAGAGTTTTCAATTAACCACCAACCTGCAAAAACTTGGTGTTTACTGTTCTGTTGTATCGAGTTAACATTGCAAAGGGAGACAGCAGCAACTATTTACTATCTATACCATCAAGTCTTATTTCATTCCACGGAGGTAAAGATTAATGAGCAAAGGGTTAGCTGCTCCTGTACCATGGAACAAATTTACTTCCTCATCTACTAGCAGTGATGGGTGGACAGTGAGCTTTGGCCTATTTTAATTATTGTTTATACCATGCACATGCCAGGAAAGCACACCTAATTCAGAAAAGTTAGTCTACTTCCTACCCATGACATTCTACAAATATTTATTAAAAAAAATCTTATTACTTAAAGCACACAGACATGTTGAGTTTTGTCATATCCAGCTCAAGTTGAGAACGTGAGGTTCACAAATCTACAAGGCAGCAGGTATGGAGTGAAGTTTCCCACTATGCTTTCCAGATTCAAAGTCTATCTATACAAACAAAATTACTGTTAATATCGTATAGTTACTGCTAGGTATTACTCAGCAAAAGTAAGTATCTACATGCCACTGCAGTTTAATTCCCTGTGTAAGCTCCTCTTCTGGTTTGAAGCACTGTAGTTCCTTCATTCCATATATTTATATTTGCATTATTAAACATAGCTGCAGTAGAACAGAATTACAGGCATAGTATGCATCTGTGTGTGCAGAGCAATCCTTGAACAGAGACAGCTCTAGATGCTCTCTGCACATGCAGGTTAGAAATTTCACACTAATTCAGCAGCCGATTAGTATTTTGTATTTGGTGGCAACACTGAAGACATACCAAGAGTCAAAGGTAGTTAGAGTGCTAGATGCTGTACAGGCAGGAAAGATGCTGAAAAGAAGTCTTAGTGATAAAAACAAAACCAGGTTTAGCACTGCCATACAAGATCAGAGCTTTCTTCAAAACGCTTCACGCCCAAGTGCATTTGTACAAAGCTTCATATATATTATGATTTACATGACAGGATTATGCTGTAAGAATGCAAAACTCATAACAGCATTTTATTTTCAGCTCCACCACCACTTCTGTCAGAGATCTGAGAAAACAGAAGGGGTGAGAAGACTGACAGCAGAAGCAGAGAGCTTTTTGCCTTGACACCTTGCCCTGTAACAGACAAGCTGTGGTGGGGAGGAAGGAGGGGGAAATAAAGTACTCAAGTTGGGAGTATCTTACTTGAATAGCCTGTCGTCCTTGCTGAGCATCTGCCAGGAGCTGAATGGTGAGAGTCCTGGAATCCTGTAGGGCATCTTGGAGGTAGATAAAGCTGTGACCCACATGTCGTCCCATGGTACATTCACGACATATGGGGACAGAACAGGTATCACAGTAGAAATGCAGTACCTATAAGGAGGAAAAAATAAATCTGTATCATTATTTAATGAAGAATTAAAAAGAAAACAGAGCCAGAATGTAAAAAAAATCCAAAAGCTTAACTATAAAACGAGATGGTTAGAGGCAATAGCAATAGGCAAAGACCTCACAATAGTTTCTACACAGAGGAAGAGCTATCCTTCCCAGTAAACTCCAAATCATACCCTAACAGTTAGATGGAAGTATCCTTGTTTTCTCTGCAATACAATAGTAGGAAGAGTGTCCACAACAGCTCCTCTTAAGAGCGGAAGCCATCTGCCAACACTTGCAGATTGGAGATGCCATCTAAGGCAAGTTTCAGGTGAAGACTTTTCCTGCATAAACAAACACCACATTCTCTTAAGTGGGTCATTCAATAATCAATACACTGGAGAACCACAGCACCAGCACTCCCATTCCTCAAGAAAGAGAAAACAAAATCATGCATGCTGAGCGCCACCCTCAAAATACGCAAATCCCTTGTGTCCAGGGCAGTGACAATATTAGGCAAAACTTCCCCCCTGCCACTCCCAACAGCAAAGCAAAAAACCTTTGCTGTGATGGTGTTTCTATGCTAGTGGTACTTCAAGATGCTTGAGCTGGAAGAGACTGGAACGTTAGCATGCCCATCATTTGAATGCTACAGTGAACTGTGGGTAACCACTAATACCCCATTCTATTCACGAAGCACTTACAAACCCTACAGTCAAACCACAATGAAAGTCTTACACCAAGATGTTAGCCTAGAAAGCTGGATTCATTCATCAGCTGTAACGGTTTCCATTCCATCCAGTAGAGGGAAGTAGCACACAGAATTAGCATCTTCCACGGACCAGTATTTTCTTACAGGAGAGCAGAAGCCAGCTGTATTGTTTTTTGTTTTCAAGGATGCAAATGAAGGAGTACAACACTTCAACACAAGAAAGTTCTGTATTGAAGTCTTGCCCTTAACTACATACACTACTTTTCTTAACAGCATAATGTTAGAAAATCTAGATTACCATGGAAGAGTACAATGGTACAAGGTTTTGTTCTACAAACAACTTTTCCATCACCAGATATTTCAAGTCTACCTCAAAGAAAGGAGCAGGAGCAGAACAAAGATTGGACATGTGCCTGATATGCCTATCTTCTCCCAGCTGTCATCTAGCCACTCCCAATTCCAGCTAGCATCTTTGATACAGTGCATAAAATCCCCCTTTCTCTTCTCCCTCAAAATGAAGGGGAAGGACAGGACAGGTGATTCCCTTGGACTGCCTGTGCTGCATAAAGTGACATTTTAAGCTCCTAAAAGTGCAACAGCTGAAGTGGTATATGGATTAATTTCTCAAAGGGTTATGTGTGCCTTTGTGCGATTATGTCAGGTTTTACTAAAACCCCTTGTTTTTCTTAAAGTGAAGTTTTACTGTAGGGAAACTGAACAGACTTATGTTTTGCTTCTGTTCAAGTACTAAATCCTCAAGCAGTAAGTATATCAGAATCTTTAACTTACAAAGTAAAAAGCTGCCTTGGCTCCAAAATGCATTGTTCAAATGCATCATGTTCCTCAACTAGAGGCCTCCTTGTCTTTTATGTGGCAGTTGTCTAAATCTGTATACAATGTTCACTTGCACACGCACTTCTGTAATTTTTCTGTTGAAATTACAGGGAACATATTGTTACATATTCCTGAATAACTCCACTTAGACAACTGAGAAATTGAGAGAGAATGAAAACCAAGACAGAGTATCAAATTAAGTCATATGAATCTGATATACTTTAAAAACATACAGCAGGGATTTGGGGCCTCAGTCAAGCAGAGCAGCTGAAAGGAAAATGGTGACCATATGAACTGAAGACCAGAAGCAAGTCAAATCTGTTATTAGTCCTCCACAATAGTCAATACCAGAGGCAAAAGCTTGGTCGCTCCTGCTGCAAGGAGTCACTCCAGGCACTCCTGCTGAAAGGTAACAGCATCCACTGGGACAAAAAACCCCCAAGTTTAAGCTGTTCATTTGCCTCTTGCCACCCACCAAAATGTGGTGGGAAACATCAGTCTTAAATTTAGAATGAAGAGAGACAAAAGCTATAATCTCATTTTAGAAATATGCAGATTGCATAGGACATGGCAGGGGAAGGTCTTGGGTAAATACTACAGAGCCATTGATAAAGCCTCATATTTGTTTCTTAGTAAAACAAAAACAGTAAAAACAACCTAGATTTAATCTAAGAGCAAAAGAGTTAACAGGCTTGGGCAAAAAAGAAGCATATCGTGATGGACGGACCTCCATCATCACACTGTTACCTTAAACATACATAGGAGAAAGCACAAACGCATTACACCCCTACTGCTCTCAGTGGGGCAGGGAGCTAGCCACCAGAAGAGAACTGAAAGAGCCAGCCAGCTTCAAGATGAACTAGCAACTCCCCAGAAACTCCTTTCTGCACACAAAGACTACAACAGAATCCCCAAACTTGGCAGAGGTACAAGGGCAACTCTCCTCCTGTGGTCAATCTCACATACTTGTCAGGAGCATCCAACAGGCTGTACGTCAGCTCGGCTCAGCAAAGGGGGCACACTCCCAGAGAATAAAACTGGCAAGTCCCCAGATGTGCAAGGCACAACAGCAAGGAGGATTTGTGCCAGCTGGGCTAAGGGGCTTGGGCACAGCATCCAGCTTTTCTGTGCTTCCAACTACAACCAGGCATTTATTGTTAAGCTCAAGCCTGCTCACATCCCAGTCCCTAGGTCATGGCCACAAAGGTCACATACTGCTAGATTAAGTTTCTGTGCCTGTTTCTAAATGAGGGGGGGGAAGGGAAGAGGGAGGAGAGGAAGCCAAATCTCCCCCTTTGCCCCCACCCACCAAACAAGCAACTCCTTGTAAAAAAATCATACCAACAATATATGTAGGGCAATCCACAAATGTGTTCTCAGCTCAGATCTGATGCACGTACAGCATACCTAAAATGTTGGCAGAGTTTCCCCTTCTTCCAGTTTCAGCAATGTGAGAAGGCCACCCCACATTTCATTTGCACTGTTACTACAGCATCACACTGCTCTTCCTATGCTCACTGTAAGACAAATAACAGGACTAATATTTAAGTGTGGATAGGCAGGAATAGTAGGAGGAAACGGAAAATAATACTAAGTCTTCCTTAGCAGACATCAAGTTATAAGACTCAGCACTACATAAAATTTAAAAAAAAATCCCCAAACATCCTAAAAAACCAAAACCCACAAACAAAAACACCCAGAAAAGACAAACAAAAAACCCCCACATAACAGAACTTCAGAATGAAGTCCTGTAAGTTCCCCCCTCCACATCTGAAGAGGCAAAGATAACACAAACAAAAAGATCCATCAAGCTGTAAATTAACTATTTACACAAACGAATGAAAAACTGGTTTATAAGCAAACACCTTTGACCATGCTTGTTTTTCCAAACCACGCAAATGTTCTGATGGGCAGCAAGGAAAGAAATGAGAAAGAGACAGATTTCTCCTTTTAAAGAAATTAACAAGTGTGAATTGCATTTCATGAATTCTTTCTTTCTGTAGTATTATTTAATAATTCAGTAAAAATACACTTAAGATAAAAAGCAGCTGCCTTTCCAACACCCATTTTTTGTTAACTATCCAGTAAGGGGAAGAAGATTAATAAGCAAGTTTAGTAGCTTTTTTTTAACTGCTCCACTACATTAATTAGTATTTTAGAATTTCCAACAGAATTAAATGAAGATAGAAGTCAGAAGGAAGAGGGGACTAGTTTTAGAGATAGTTAAAAGTGATTTATTTTAAAATAAATCAGCTATGGGTTGATTACTTCCCAAACAGGAAATATTTCCTGAATTGGTGGCATACAATTTTAGACACAAAACAATAAAGGGAGCCTACTTCAATTTAAACAGAATCAGTGAACCATGTTACAGGGCTATTCATCTTTTACAGCCACAGCAGCCCAAGAAATACAACAGCAAGGCCATAAATGTGATTGCTTCAGGAAAGGCTGTACAGTGCACCGTAAAAACATTTTACAACAGCAGGAATTCCTGGGTGTCGCTCTCCCCATTTTTTGGTCCATCTGCTTTCAAAGGGGGCAGGGGGATGGGCGGAGATGTTGTTAAACGTCCCCTGGGACTGCACAGCAATCAATCATCATCTGATGAATGGCCACTAAAGTTAAACTCTGACCCCACTCCACAATTCCCACACCAGCCCTTCTCTCCTTACTGCTGACCAGCTTCCAGCGTGCCCCCCCCCCACCTTCCAGCCCTCACCAAAATTTCCCAAATACCAAGCCCAGACAAAAGCAATGGAATGTAGTAGGCACCATGACAGAGGAGAATTCAGCAGAAACAGCATCTGAGGCGGCTTATCCTTAACCTGTGTTTAAATAAGTGTTTCTTTCTGTTCTTTCAGCAATACTCACAGTGCCCTTCTCCTCCCAGCTTGAAGAAAACACTTATTTTCTCTCGTTTTCAGAGCATGCGTGCAAGCAATCGACAGTAAAGCATGGGGAATCTAGTCACGTTAAAAACATTTGTTTCTGTCATGACTTTTCAGTCTCTTGCAAGGATTTCATTTAAGCCTAAAGTGTTAAGAATTTGTGTAAGGCAACAACACATAAGGTCACATTACTTTTAAAATGCAAGTCTGATGCTCTAAAAAGCTACCCTGTAATCTTAAACAACAATTAAAAAAGCCTACAGACAAAACAGTGGCCTTTTGGTTTCTACTTTTGGAAGAGTTTCAGTATGGCACTTGTAGGTTAACTCAGTTTGATTTTATGACCATTCCCCCCCCCC
>VZRE01004317.1:145092-179533 GCA_013396775.1 Cephalopterus ornatus | reverse complement strand
CCCCCCCCAGAAGTCATACTTACCATAGTTGGTTTAAAGTTTTCCATTACTAAAGGTGTTTTATTATCAAGTTCCCTTGACAGTAACTCAAACACCAGTGGCTTTGTTAGGTAGTATAAGGCTTAGATGACTGGGTTTAGTATAAAGTAGTTTTCCAATGAATTTTGGTCCTACTTCCTCAGCACTATTGGGTGTTTCTTTGCTTCCCTCCCTGGAGAAAAAGCTGCTTCCCTGCACGCAGCTTCCCTCCGACCTCTCCCCCCCCCCATCCCGACAACAGCATATAAATGAACCAGTCATCCTGGGTGGTGTAGAGTTTGGTACAGATAATTGTTGCAGGTTTAAGTGAAAATAGGTAATATTTTTACTCTGTAGGAAGCTGGTCCTTAGCTTTCACTTTAAATGGCAATTTGTGACAATTAACTTGCTTCACACCACAATGAGAGTAGTATTTTAAGGAACCTTAATTTCTGCACTGACATAACCCTTGAAATTTGAATGCTAAATATAAAGACTAAAGATATGAACAAGTAACGTGATACATATCACAGCTACAGGCTGTTTCCCAGTATACCTGAAACATGTGGCATCCAGAGATACCTAAAACCCTCACATTTCTGTGTACCAGTTAATGATCAAATTGCTCTTAGAACTTGTATTTTAAACTTGATGCTCTGGTGTAGAAGGGACTGGCTTCACACCAATTTTCCTCACTGCATTCAGTAGTAATGGGAAATGGTATACCATCTCCAGAAGGTCTCCACAGGAGACAAGAGAGTTACTTCACAAATTCAGCTCAACATTCTAATAAAATTTCTACAAAAGCATGGGCACCTTGAAGCATTACAGCCCTACACTACGCAGGGCATGCAGCATGCACAGAAAGTTGTACAAGCGGGAACAGTGCAACTAGTTTACTGTTACCTTCCTTTGCCACTTGGATAAACAGAGATGGGTTTTGGTCCATTTAGAAGTTCAAGTGCAAGAGGATCATTCTGTAAAATTCACCTTGATTTCCTTACCCCACCCAATAAAACAATAAAAGCCCAGCTAACAGATAACTAAGACTGTTTGTAGGAAATAAAGTTGTAATTCCACATGGTTTTTTCCCCTCACCACAAGCCTTCCTTCCCCACATGCTCCAGTGGGTTCTGTTCCTTGTTTCTCAGCCACACAGGTATTTCTTGGCCTAGCACATGAAGGGGAAGGAAACTCACAAATAAAATCCCAAATGTGAAACCACACACAGCTCAAGGCTGTCCTTTCACTTCACAGTTAAACTGACAGCTGTTCTACAAGGAAGCCCTACACTTCCCCTGCCTTGCTCCTTGCCTCCCCTTTACTGCTCCTCCAGTCCATTCCAGTGAATAGATTTGGGTATTTTTTTATAAACAGCAGAAAATTAATTTTTGAATAAATTATTTTTAATCAGCCAAGCCTGGGATTAGAAGATCAGTAGGACCAGCACAAGGAAGGAGGAAGAACCCATAATTAAGGCCATAGAGACATTTGATGACAACTATCTGGTACTTCGCCAACCTCACAGCTGGAAATCAGTGTAAATCTTTCAGTGATAGCATTCGTCTCAAGTTCTAACTGGAAGAACAGTATCTAACTGGAGCTGAGTTAAACAGGTTGTTAAACCAAACAGACTACTATGCTCTTAAAATTCCTAATTTTTACCGTCTTTAATCCTGCTGTGAGATCATGAATTCAGTAAGAACAGCTGCATATTTTAGAGTGGTGACAAGATTGGGTCAGTCTAGGTTAAAAGCAAAGTTTTCTGAAAGACACAGTCCTATTAATCAAGTTCAGAAGATCCAATAGGTATTAACAGTCAGCTGGGCATGGAGCAGAGACCATTTAAGTAGTCTTTGCCGATGCAAACAGGATTTGCTCATTCAAATGGATTTGCGTTAGAAGTGACAATCAAGATCCACTTCACTCTGAAGGCCAAAACATCACTGGAATGGTGTGACAACAGGCTGCTAAACGGGGCTAAGGAGACAGGAAGTCACACCACTGACAAAGCTGTTTTAAGGATCTGCTGGCTTCAGCCTTCTGTGTTTTAAGTTAAAAATCTTATAAATAAAACTTCATGTGACGACTGTAGCTCCTGGTTATAGGCACCCATCTGGAATTGCAGCATCCTAAGTATTTCTCTCAGTAGCACCTCTGCCAGCTGCACAACCCTGCATGCCTCGTTCGTCCACTCTGCATATGGGGAGGGACCACCACAGCACTTGCCTGGACTTTGCCCATCCCATCAGCTAACTTTCTAAAAGCTCTTGGGTACAAGGTAACTCGGTCAGCTGACCTAAGGCACCATCTCAGAGATTCCAGCTCCTGATGGACTGGAAAGGACATCTCAAATACAGTTTAACTCACCGGTCCAATTCTTCCTGACCAGGAATAAGCAAGGCTTAATTTTCTTCTAATGTCAATACTGAAGTGATGCAGGTATAATTATCCCACCATGGGCTATCATTAAATTACTATATAACAGTAAGTCTACATTTAGCAATTTTCTTTTAAAAATAGGTTGCTTGAGGTAAGAAAATCTATATTTTATTTTTAAAAAAATCACAGCATCTGTTCCATCACTGAAGCAGGTGAAGCAGCCAGTCTATGGAAAGATGCAATGGTATCAGTAGCTAGTAGATTACTCAGCCCAAGATAAGTCACAGCTCTTTTATGGGATTTCAATAGAGGAGACCAGCCTGTGCTTCAACATGCAACTCATTAGCTGTTTAAATGCAGCTTCTGTGCCAAATCTGCATGACACGAGCAGCAGCAGGGTGGTCTTGGCACAGGGGACAGTGGGTGGATCTAAATATTCAACAGTTCAAGTATGCAAGCTAATAGCCTGCTGTGGAAGCAGACAGAGTGTGTCAGGACCCAGTTCTACTTATAGCAGTGACTGGACAGATGGGCTTGAAAGTCCCTGCAAATTCTTCCCTGAGCTTTCCTAATTCTTCAGCTCTCTGAAAGCCATAGCGTTTTTAAAGTTCTCAGCCAAAGTTTGGCCACGATTTCAGCGATGCTGTAAATCAAAC
The DNA here is from genome assembly GCA_013396775.1 of Cephalopterus ornatus. NCBI lineage: Eukaryota > Metazoa > Chordata > Aves > Passeriformes > Cotingidae > Cephalopterus > Cephalopterus ornatus. The sequence continues at coordinate 176,477 of VZRE01004317.1, read as the reverse complement.
AGGGTTGATAATTTCTTTGCTATTGAACAAGGTGTTTGGTATTTTACAGAGAATCAAACTTAAGCATTTCTACAAACTCCTTATGTAACATGTTTTCTCCTTTCCTGCACAGCTCAGCACAAGAGCTGTTGAAATTTTTCCTTCTATGCACAGAAGTGTTAAGTCTAGGAGTCAGGGCACACTCCACGCTCTTACATCCTCTCTGTGACTACAGGCCTCACTTCTCAAAGTCCATATTCCTCAACTCCATGCTGTTCCTTCACCACTGCAGAGAACACTACATCCATTCAGGTCCTTGGCAATTGTTGAACTTTGCACCGGAATTCTGATGGCAAGGATGCCATTATATACCTTGCAAGCAAATACCTAGAGAACATTTTTGTCTCTGAATACATTGGAGAAAACCTTACTCTTGATTTGATGGGGGAAGGGAGTGGGAAGAGAAAGAAACAACACTAAAGTTCCCAGTTTTCCCTCAAGGGCAGCTCAGCCAAAGACAAGACAGTTATGAAACATCTTAAGCAGATGGGCTGTGTGCAGTTTGCCAGAGAGGTTCCCTGATCCCAACACAGACAGGTCTTTTGTAGGATTCATTTTCTTATACAGCTATAGTCAAACTATCACTACCTATGAAAATTCACTATGGCACAACAGATTCCCATTCATATTGTTAGAAGGCTCCTCTGTGCATATTTGAAGACTCCCACAATTGAATGACCACATGAATAACCTCTACCTCAAACTTCAGTAGCTAGAAAATACTGAAAAACTAAGTACTAGAAGACTAAGCAAGCATGAATTCTGAGTCCACTTTTCAGCTTTGTTGTCTAGTTGTTCCCACCTACTTATGTGGCCAATAACAGGGGAAAAGCACAAGAACTCAGAGTCAAAACAACTAGTACAGAACAGCACTCAGAAGTAATAACCTTCAGATAAAGATATTTTTACATGGAAGTAACATGGACATAAAACCAGCAGTAAAAGGCAGCTCAACATGCTTGATTTCTATCTTCAATGCATGTTATTTGGGGAGGGTTGTCTCTGTACTGACTACTTATTTAAAATAATTTTAGTAACAGTACATAATCTGTATAGAATTAAAAAAGCATCTCTTTATACATTTTAAAGGAGTATTTCTGTTCGGATAACTTTTAGACTAACAAAATCTCAGAGCCCTTTTACCAAAGAGGTTGTTAGCACACATTTAGTAAAACAAAGCAATGCAGATATCTAACACCACCACTACTAGACTCTGGTAATTCCAGTTTGAGTAACTGCCTGGCAAGCAAAAATCAGTCCACGTAACTTGTACAAGACACTGTCCCTCCCCCTCTTTCCAGTATCAGCTCTTCCAAGAGTTACCTAGTATTATGCAAGTTAATATCACTACAGAGATAGCACAGCAATTACTCCAAGGGATCGGGCTGCTTGCAGTGACACTTGGACTTTTACATATACCAAACATTAAACACCTCTATCAGCTTTAAACTTAAAACCATAGCAATCCTACAGCAGTTTCTATGTGGAGTAAAAGCAAGTAACAGGAAAAGAAATTTACCCATTAGGGCATAAGCTGATCACCTGGGACACTTTAGAACAGCATTCCTCCTCCCCAACTTTCTCAGTGGGAAACCGACCAGTGTGGTTAGCCAAGTGTGTGAGGCAGACCCGGGAGAGGGGAGAAGCGTCATCCTTTTCTCTTCTCCCCACACCACCCCAGCATTAGGCACTAGATACTGTTTCAGCCTAGATATCTAATGGGAGCAGCACAGTTCCGCTGTTCCTCCCAATTCTGCCTTGAATCTCTGCCTTCAGAGAAAAGCTGTAACAGGAACAGCCATGGTACTGAGCCCCCCACAGCAGGAACTGTTAATTTTTCCTTCTTTAATTGTGAAACAATCCACTCCTATTAAACAAGTCCAGTTACTACCAGTACCATATGCACATCAAACTCAGGTCAAAGCAAGTATGACCAACTATAGCCTTTTATTAGGAAATACAGGCAAGTCTGCTGTCTGGGAGAACTGACATATAAACCCACTGCAAGTGTTTTATACTGCAATTTTTTTAGTTACTGTTTATGTGGAACAGCTTTTCTGGAAAGCACAAAGGCAGCACTGAATTGACCCACTCTGTTTTTTGCCTTCCCTCCTTCTCTTGCCTTACTCTATCCCAAACACTAGTTTTACAACCATTATATACCCACGTACCAACTCCTTACAGAATAAGGTCTTCGAGGGAACTTCTCTTCACTGAACCCCGAAAATGGCTAATGTGAACATTTCAAAGGTATCTTTTCAAAAAGCATTCAAGTTCTACCCCTTTACCATCATCCTCTTAGACGCTCACACACCAAAAATATGCAAGTGTAAAATTTTTACTAGCTTAACTGCACATGTTTCAGAGCAGGAAGAGAAGTTACAACAGGTTGAGGTTTCATTTGGGATTCCCCATAAATGAGGAATCTTAATTAAGCAAAACCAAATTTGGATGGCATTGAAAGAAATAACAAAATTGGTTTGCTCCAGACCCAGGCAGTAGTTTCTAAAAGTGTATTATATGCATACTGTATCGGGCTTCCTCAGCTAACACCATCCAGTCGTACTATCCACACCAAAAATAATCATTATCTGCTCCCAGCATAGGACTTGGCACATACACTGGAGTATCTTAATCAGAGAAACAATGTTGTCCTTGAGGAGCAAAGCTTTGCTGCTTTGTAGTAGAATGTCAGACTACATTTGTCAGATTAATATGCTTGTTGCATAATCCTCCTTTAGGAGGAATTGTAATCAAATTTCATGAAAATTCCTCATTAAAGTGTTATCCTATGGGTTCTAGTGCACTATTACTTCCAACTGAACTCTAGTATTTAATGTTTGTTTTGGAAGACCTAGCTGTCTTAACAGCCACAGGGCATTTCAATAATCATATAACTAACACTACTGCAGGTTACTCTTTAATCCTTTGCGAGTGAATGAGTAAGTTCTTGACCATCTATCATATAATTACACAGCTCTGTAGTTACTGCCAGAAAGGTACTGTAAATCATAAAGGAAAGACATCTAAGAATAAGAAGAGCTGTTCCAGGAAGTCGAAAATATTTACTCAGAATAATTTTTTTCTCCATTACCATAAAAAAGCAAGACACTTTTTGTTTACAAGCCATTAAGAAAAAATGAGAGACATTTTTATTTACAGATGAATATTTAAGACAAGTCCTGGTAGACAATTTAAGTGTGCCTTCATTCATCTCTGTTTTCCTCTCCTTAAGTTTCAGAACTCTAAATTAATCACCTACCTGCCTCATACTTATTTCCAAATGGGTAAAATACAGGTACAAGCAATTTTAAAAGCCTGTGGTTCCTCCCCACCCCCACATTCTCGAGTGGTCTTTGTTGTTTGTGGCCTTTTTTTTTTGACCTCTCAAAACACACTTTCTGCCTTTCAGTTGTAGATTTAAGAGCAGCACAGAGTCCTACCCTAGTAAGCCCTTTTCTTCACCAAGAGGACTTAAGATTGCTTCCCGAATTTGGGAAAGGTAGGAAGAGATAAGCATTCCAGGATGAATATTCAATCAAGTGGAAACTGACAGCGCAATTACTACTCCTTCAAACTGCAGAACAGATAATAAGAAACACTAATAACTACACTTTGTAATTGTGCCATAGATGCTGTTACTGAGTAGCAAGTTCAGTTTTGGTAGAGTGAGTATAATCTTCTATCCCAGTCTAGGTTTTTAAGTTATGATTGATACACACTACCTTTAATCCATTCCATGGTGCTCCCACAGGTCAAATATATAGCATACACATTCATTCAGCCACCAAAAAGATCCTGTTGTAGAGCATTACAGCTTCGGTCTAAGCAAACTATAGTGGTCTGATGCCACTCAGTCGTGGTTCAGCAATATATTTCAAGGACCTTTTAAGAATTTAAAAGCATTCTGAATTTTTAGAATGCTTAAATGATTTGAACCCTTCAGTGAAAGCATCAGCCTTTTCCATAGCAGCATCCACCATTCTACATTACACTAGCTTTAGATTGCTTCTGCATTGTGCAGGCAAGTTAGCCTTACCCAAAACTACATGAAGTAGCCAAAAGGCCAGATTTCACAAGGTACGGTCTCACACACCACACACACATCCTGAGAGAGGAAGTAGGTAGGCAAGGCAGAAGAAATTTTATTATCTCTGCACAATCAGCAGGTTGTTTTCATGAATACTCTTGTGTACACAAGTCTTGCATGCTATGCTATGATCATTAATTTTTTATGTATTGTCAAACAAGTCCTACGTGTCCCTTGTCTGCTAAGAGTAAAGTATGAGGAGGTTATAGATTCGATTTTTTCCCTCTAAAGAGGAAAACAACTTTCTGCAATCCAAGCAGAAAAACAAAACATGCTTAACCAGATTTCCAAGCACAAGACAATTAACCTATTGAGTCAAGTCTGCTTGGTCAAACAACTTTCAATGAAGCTGCCTGCCTGCCTCTAGAAGATTCTTTTATTGTACTGTCTTCTCCCAAAGACAGTTATGTTGAATTAAAAAAGAGAAAGGCCAGGCTCTGGGACAGTGTTGTCATGCAATTTTCTCAGCAACTATGTGCACAGCACTAAGCTGTTTTCCTATCTAAGTTATGAGGTTAATTTACTTTAAGACAGAAATGAGTACTGGGACAGTACAATGGGCATGTGTGATCAAGAGTGCAAGGGAGAATTTAAACACCCTAAGTTAACACAATAAGGAGTTCAGGAAATGCTGCATTTCTACCTTTGTTCTCTACCAAAAGGTTAACTTGTTGCACTCTACCTACCACCTTTGCTATCAAAGTAAGGGAGCAGCTTTAAGAGCCACACACAGACAAGTACCTCTGGTAGCTTACTGCCAAGACAGACCTACTGCATCAGGAACATCACTTCCTGTAACACTGCTTTCAAGTAATAACCAGACCCACTGATTCACTTAAGATTTAATGAGATTACAGCTTGAGGTGATTTGACTGGAAACCATAAAAGTTTTAGGAGCCCATCTGCTCTGCAAAACTAATCTCACACACAAGCCCGGGTACGAGCTGACCTTTGAGAGCTGCAGGGTAGTTAGTAGTTAAAGCTGGAATCGAGTCCAATGGTACTTGTCATGGGTGCACAGACCAGGCAAAACAAGAGATTTGCACTTTCAGGCAAAGAAGAGTTTTCATATGCATCAGTACCCAGGGGGGAGCTTCCCAAACAATCAGCAGTCTTTTCATTATGAAAAGGAGAGCCACCTCAGGGTCCTTTCCCCGCCATTATCAGACCATTAACAGCAAATGCAAACTGTACTGACAATGCTTGCAAAATTACCGGTATTGGAAAAACCTAATGCAATATTCACCTTGTGTATACACAAGAAATCCATGACAAAGTACTCTGGAGCAGTGCTTAAAAAAAAAAAAAAAGGAACTTCCTAGTCGCACTGAAAGGTTAAGTCACCGCTGCTTTCCACCTCACTTTACACTTCTTCCAATTCCCCTACCCATGATAAGCACATGCATTTTTAAGAACCAACTGGCTATTTTTCTGGTATTTCCCAGAATCAGAGCAAACACTGACTTTTCTTCCAGTGGAAAAAAAAAAGATAAATACTTATGTTGAGAGACCGAGGGGCAGAAGAGAGGAAAAGAGCTACTGTTTTAACTCTGTTACTTTTTACAGGCCTGTAAAATAGCAGCATTTCAGCGAGACTTCTGTTAACGTACTTTAAGTCTAGATGTGAATATTTGTCCCAACATTCACATGTTGTTATTCTAAACCTGACCTTGCTAGCTGTAGAAGAGTCAGTATCGTTGGACAGCTGTATTTTGTTGAATAAAAAGTAGGTGCTGTTATTTTTCCTTCCCCTTGTAGGCTGAGATGTTTTGTTGTTTTGTTCTCACTTCAGTAACAGGCCTCAATATGCAAGTTACATCTGGAAACAGACAAAAGCCAACTGCCCAGCAGTATTGGAAAATTAAAACATTGGGTCAGACTCAAACGGACGAGGAAGCCAAAGGTCAAAGCAGCATTAAATCATTAGTTTCCCAGCTGCCACCAAGGCATGGAGTTGACCTTTGATTTTGTAAGAAGTGGTCCAAGCAATTTTCTGGTGGCAATATGGGCAATCTGGCACAGCGGAATATTATCCTTGAAAAGGGTGGGTGGGAAGGAAAGAGTTTTAGGTCTTGCAGGCAAAGATTAAAGTAACTTTAATCTCTCTAAACCAAATTTACACTGTGAATCTGTAAGTGCAAATAATTAATATTAAATTATCACGCTTCAAAGAAAAGACACTCCAGCATTTCAATCATTCAAGTATCTTTCATCCAGCAGGGAGAGCAAGCAGAATTTAAGAACATAATGAATTCACTTAACTCATTCTAGGAAAGAAACACAATATTCTAGTATTCTTTTAAGTTTTCAGAAATTACACTTGAAAGCAGCTCACTTAGTTCTATTTTTAAAACAATACATCTGAGATAGAGCTCATGCTTCTTCAGATGAAAGACCAGAACACTGCTTAGTCTACCTGTATCCCCATTAGTGATTACTTTTTTACATAGCTGAGGTAACAAAGGCAGACAAAATAGGAAACTGGCCTTTGCTTTCTTTCGTCTCCATGATCTTAAATTTCATCTGCTACTGCCCTCTGGTAACAGTTCCCAACTGGTCCTTATAAACTGTTCTGCTGAATGTTTGCGTTGTGCGTGCAGAGTTCTGGCCTGGCTGCTTCCAAGTTCCTAGAAAGGGGTTGGTTTTACTGCTTGGCAAAGAGCAGCACACGTATCAAAGGGGTTTCCGACACAACCAAGGTACATCTGAAGAGCATGTTTGATCCTCCATTAGCAGCTGAGCACAGGCACACCCACTGAAAACCAGTTCCTATGCAATCAGCTGTTAAGATATTTCTGTGTGGACTTAAGACATTTCTATGCATATTTTTTAAGCAACTTCAAGTAATTTCTTTAGTCTGAAAGGATCACACAAACCAGGCTTAAATGCAAGGGTGATAAAATTATAAGCTACTGTTTTCCTTTGTGACAACAGCAGAAGTTGTCCAAACAGAACATAAAGAGCTCCCCTCCCCATCCTATGCCAGCGTCCCAGGATTAGTCATACCAGACCTTCGTGTGAGAAATCAACTTGCAGCAGTGACTTCAGGCATGGACTAAGCCATATATCCAACACCTCTGATAGGGAGGGGGGAGGAGGAGAAGTATTTTCAGAGAACTGCAATTAGGCATTAACGATTTCAGTAAAATACATCCCTGTGCTGCTAACCACATGGATGTGTTGGCCAGAGGTTTTTTATATACAATCACTTTTTTCTGGCATAGTGAAAAGCGCTACCCTTAACACACACCTTAGTGAATAAGGATGAGCAGAAGAACCTCTCTTCCCAGACCCTTTCTTTCTAGGAAAGGTTCATGATCACACAGCCAACACAAACATAACACATTCTGAACATATGAACTGTTACATACAGGTCACAGAGCTAACCACAAGAAATAAGACTTTCAAAGAACCTAACTTATAATGCTCTAACCAGTTGAAGAATATTCTGCTTTAATAACAAATACTACCAATAGAACACAAAGACCACACTGGTAATTGCTTGGAGGAAGTAACTTCAAACTTTACATAGTTGGCAAGTCAAAAGATACACATGGCACCAATCTCAATCCTTTCCACAGGTACCCAGTTCAGACAGGAGCAAAACAAGTTACCAGAAACCTTCTATTACAGTGACTTAAAAGACACATACTTTCTCATCAAGACCATTCTGAGAAAAATAACTGATTTCTTTTCTAGGTTGGTGTTCTGGTTTACTCACATTAAGGCCAGCTAAAATTCACTACTGAGATACCATGGAAGTATTACACACATTTCATGCCACCTGCACATACTATTTCTTTTCTAGATAAAGGATAGGTTCTACCACTGCACATTTCCCTCCAGCAGAGAAAGATCAAAGCTTGCATCAGGTCTGCAAGCTACAACTTAACTCTTATGGTTGTTGCTGCACTACCTTCTATGGTCCCAAGAGGGGTATAAGATATCACAGAATCATAAAATGATTTGGGTAGGAAGGGACCTTAAAAATCTAGTTCCAACTCCCCTGCCATGAGGAGGGACACCTTCCGCTAGGATCAGGTTGCTCAGAGCCCCAGCCAGCACGGTCTTGAACACCTTCCAGAGATAGGGTATCCACAACTTCTCTGGGCAACCTGTTCCACTGCCTCACCACCCTCTGAGTAAAGATGTACAAAGCTAGAAAGAGGCCTCTCTAAGAATACTTATTCCTCACATTTCTAGTTTTAAAAACCAGTTCTCATACAAACATGCCAGACATCAAACTGCATTTGTTTCAGACTGCATAATAAGGCTATTTCTGGAATTGCATACTGCACTAATACGGCTCCCGCCACAAAAACTTATAAAATCCAGCTACCTGGATACTTTCTTTCCTGAAAAGATAGTTCTGTTTATTGTTTGAGCTAGAAATAAGACAAGACTATGCTCTAGAGTTCTTTGGGGGTTCACATGTACTCTCTGGACTACAACTAGCCAAGCGCTGTCCTGGCACTGAAGGTAGTCATGTGCTCTTCAACAGAAGATGGCCTGGGAGTGGAACAAGATGAGAATCACGCAAATCACTGACTGACTCTGATCTTGCCTCAGCCCTATTCTGACTGTCATATGAAACTGAAAAATCTCTTCGCTGCTTATACTAGAAAAAATATTTTCCATTAGATCTCAATTCTCATCTCTGTAAACGGACTAGAGCCAGAACTTAAAAGTTCACAGTAGAAAGACAGCCTAAATCTTGAAACCTTTCACAAGAAACTCTTGGAGAATCACTAGTGTAATGTTTTTTTGCAAGCATCTAGTCTCAATGATGAAAACAAATTTATGTGTGCCCACACAGCTAGTTTGAACAAGTCAATAGACCTTTTTTTTTTTTTTCTGATTGAGCAGGCTACTAACTGCCAACACAGTCCATCAAGATAACACAAAAAGGGTAGAGAGTATTATGCAACTGCCCCTTTCCACACCCCAACTGAAGGGGCCTATTTGATATCAACGAATGACAGTAAAGGACCCTGCAGCCTTCTACAGGGAAGCTTAGGGAAGAAGACAGACCTTTGGGGGCTGGACCACGGGCAAATAAGAGGCCCCCTTCTGTGACTGCATAGTCCTCCTCATCTTTGCTACTGTGTCCCTTATCACTGGAGCCAGATGCTAGGGGAGACTGTGGAGAGCGCAACAGCCAGCAGCAGCAGCCAGGGACAACGGCCTAGGCATTCGGGCGTGGTGGCCAACAGCAGGTAAAAACTACTTAATGCAAAGTCTTGGGCATGGCTGAAAGCACCCCCACCCCACAGAGAGGAGAAGCAGGAAAGATGCGTGGCTCCCTGTACCTAGCCCCAGACCTCCCATGCACAGTGCCAGAACTGTCAGCCTGAACCTTCCTTCAGAGCAGGTAGTTTGTTTTACTTTGTCTATTACCGAGCAGACAACAGGCCCACTTCCATCTCCACAGATGTGTTCTTGTGAAACATCCTGCCTAACAACATAACAAAAATGATGTCAGTAAACACAAACATGGAGCAGTATCTACTAGGAAGTAACCTGTATTATCTCAGAATTCTTGCCTCCAAATCCTTTGTGATGCACACAAAACAACAAAATGGTTTCACCTTTTTGCTAGGTCCTAACATGCAGCTCTGGGAAGTGTGAAGACATTATTAGCCATCATAGTTTTTCTTCCTGGGAGGACAATCCCACAACACCACTTCAGGGCAGGAAACAATGGAATTTGGAGATTCCTCCAAAATCAGCATTTAACAAACGCTAATAATTCCCACAGCTTCAGGAACAAAGGGCTATTACGTCTCATGCTCAGACTCCATGGGCTTAGTGGATGGAGTTTCTAAATCAGAGATCTGACTCCACAAGACTATGAATTTATCACTAGATAAACAGAGTTTCCAATCTGTTTGCTTTTGATAGGACAACCATATCCAGTTTTACTTTCCCAGCTCAGGGTCTACTTCTAGCTTTGTCATTTCTGCTATTCAGTAATCTGTGCTCAGGTCTATGCATTGTCAGTCACATGGCTCAGTGCCCTTTGGAGCCATTCTTAGTCTCAACTGGAGTACAAAGATGAATCCCCAGGTAGCCCAGAGTAGCACAAAGTACTCCTGGGAATGGGTACAGCCATTTAGCATTCCTCTGATCCGAGCAAAGCCATGCAGCTGTAACAGTTTATCAGCCAGCATCACTGTCCAGAGATACAAGGCAGGTTAAATGATTTATTTCGAGAAGATATTAACTCTTAAACATGGGCCAAGAGTAGAAGACATGCAGCCTCACAGAAAGAGGTTCTATGAGAACAGGAAACAGATCTCTCCTTTTATCCCATTGGCTTTCTGCAGCTTAACTCTCTCCCTTGGAGCTGCTGTTAACACCTTAAAAAAGGAAGCACAAGCCGCAGCAGGCTTCTCAAAAGCCAGATCACACTTGCACACACTGGGTCAGAACAACTAGGTCAGGCAGAAGTAAAATTTGAAGTCTAGAGAGGTCTGCTCCTGGGAAGTTTGGTTCAGCTGCCAGCAACAGGTAGTAGAGGAATACAGGGACCCATGAGTGATTCGAACAGAACAAGTATTCCTTTCTGCTACTGATATAATCTGGGACTGGCTGGCAGCAGACCCTTGTACCTTAAAGTCAACAGCTCCCTTAAAGGCATAACAAAGATGTTGTCAGTGAAGACAAACACAAAGCTTTCTCTACTAGGACGTACTCCATATGATCCCACAAATACCTTTCTCTGCCAGCATTAAAAAAACTAGAGGGAAATTAAGAGTCGCATGCAGTATTCTTGACACTGCCTTACTTATGATTTAAATACTGCAGATAAAGATTAATATACTGCTCTAATCTGGTAGATCAGTAGCTGAAAACCTCAGCTAGGTAAAGCTTTAAATGTGACCTTTATAAGTAAAGCTGATCTTGCAGGAAGTCGCATGCCCCAAAAAAAGTAATTCCATTGAAACAGGCACTCAAGATGCTTGAGATCTGGAGCTAATACATACCAGGAAGGGATTTCTTTTCTTGGGAGAAGGGAGGAGCCAAGCAGGAAAAAAAAGAATAAAGCTTACTAAGAATGTTAACAGCAGACATTATATCTAATTTCTTTGCATTCCTTCCCCCCCCCTCCTTTTCCTCCCATTTTTAAAAAACAGGAGCAAACTTGTGAGTTAAGGATTCTGATCAATGCAACATGTTAGGAAAAGAGAGCAGGAGGTCAAGAGGAAATGATTAATCCTGTGCAGAAGACTGGCAGGATGGGTCCTGGAATGGCTTACCAGAACAATGCCCCCACTAATAAGCAGGTCAAAAGACCCTTACAGTGAACAGAAGCCCCAGTTACACTGTACATTAATATTCTTCCCTTAACACTAAGTTACATTTGTTCATTAAAGCCAGATTCAAAAAAACCCAAGTATCGAATTAGAAGACAGGTGAAAAGTTGTGGTGCCAGACACAAGCAGCAAATCTGACAGATAAAGGATTACAATTTAATAACTCCAAAAGTGTTCAGAGCCCCACTCTAAAATGGTATTTGCAGAAGGCTTTTGTAAACTGAGGGACAAGAAAAGATTTCATACTGACTTTGTGCTCAGCTCATGCAGGAGGCCAGTGTCTCTACTTTATAAAGACTGCTCTCCAGTTAGCGGCATAGCTTAATGTGCTGGGGAAAAAAAGAGCAGCTTTATTTGCAGGCAATACTTCGGACTTGAAGGCGCATGTGGTTCAAGGTTTACTGCAAAAGATAGCTGTTAGTACTGTGGTTACATGGTATCAAACAGAAGCTGAGCAATCATGCGAGATTTTTAAGTTTCAGGTAATTATCCCAATGCCACACCATTTCTCCCCTCTAGATTAGTCAGCATTACAATCTCAGGACTGCACTGTGGATGCAGTAAGGGAAGCCAGTGCTACTTCCAAGGTATTTATCTATTCCATGATGCAGCACCCTGTACAACCTCGCGGATTTGTGTTTGCAAACACCCAGTCGAGGTTTCACAACTGCTTGAAGCTGTTTGCTTGGCTGGCCCAAGCAAAACCACCTCTTCCAGAACCACCACCCTATCAACATTCCCCCGGTTTAGACAACTCCCTCATGGAAGCATCAGCACCTTGTAGTGCCACCAGAGAACTCATCTGAAGACTATAAAGAATGAAGCCAGCTCAGTTTCTTGATACAGCTTGTTGTACTGATGCTAGCGAAGTGACAGGAGTACCACTCCAGGTGGAAGAGCTGGTGCTGATGCACAAGCAAGCGTCGGGAAGAGCCAGGATGAGAGGGCGAGGGCCGGCGCCCCTCCTCCCCGGCGCAGCAGCAGCAGCATCGCCCTTCGCTCGCCGGGGCCACCGCAGAAACACCGCCTGGAGGAGCCAAGTGGTGGGGAGGGAACGCCCTCCGGCAGCAGCAGCATCGCTGATTGCCTTTGTATCAGCAAACAGCCTCCATTTTGAGGAGCCGGAGGCGTTCAGGGCAGGCTGCAGGGGCCAAACTTCAGCTGCCAACGAGGAGGAATAAAAATGGCAGATTCGTATTAGCGCTTTCTGGCACAGGGTATGGTTAATGCCCACAGTGTTCCCCCCCGCTGTACACTACTCCAGTGTGTAGTGAATATTTATCCTCCCACCCCATGCCAGAGGAACAGGGCTGCACACAGAGCTACATGTAGGCCAAGTACACGGTTTTGGCAGCGAGACCAATTCTCACAAGCATGACATGGAAAACTCAAAATTTGTCAGCTTTTACCGAATGAAAACTGAAGCAAGGGCTAATCATTAATATATTCATCTCCATCACTACCCTCCAGCACCTCATTTTTTTGAAGGGGAAAGACACAGGCTGTCAAACAGGACACAGGTTTCAAGACAGGGAGGCCTTTGGCATTAGCTGGTCGTTTCAGGCAGGAAAACCCACACCTCTCAAGAGCAGTCTAAAGACAAAGCTACAGCTTATTCACAAGAGTGTTAAGGACTCAGCTCTCCTGGCTAAGACAACATCTTGATGGTGTACATGTCAGCTTGTGCCAGCACTGTTAACCCCACAGGTATAGGCACGGTTAAGCTGGCAAAGCCCATTTCAGTTTGTGACCTCTCTCAGGTCTGCTGTGAGCCAGCAGACGTCAGGCCACTATTTTTTATTAAATCGGTGAAATAAATTGAAATTTACTCCTTTAAGTCTGAAGGAAATGGAGTCACAGTTATTAAATTTACTTTTTGCAAATCAGCTTCCCTATTTAATCCACCTTTTCACAGGGAAACACATTTTAAAAGCACTCCTTTAGTTTTAGGCCTAAGCTACCCGTTCTACAACAAATCCTGCATCAGTCTTAAGAGAGACTGCCTTGAAGTAGAGACTGTCCCTGCAATGCATCCTACACCCGTGCTTCAGAATCTTTGTTCCCCAACACAGGTTGAAGCCATCTCAGGGCTGGGTACAGTTAAACATCTCTACACAGAATCGTAAGCCCGTTTGCAGCAACACAAGGTTAATGGAAATTAAAGCTTCCAGCAAGCTGACTAGGTTACTTCCTGCACCTTGTACAGAAATACATAGGACAGCCCCAGGTGGCTGGTTCAACATGCCAAATACAAGGATGTTAAAAAGCCAAATAATTGTTATCTGAAGCTCAGTGCACGTGCTGAGTTCAGCGCAAACATCCATTTTGCTCTGCCTCCTCACACAAAAGCCGGGAAAGTGGATTCCAAAGTTCAAGCACTGTTACTACAGAGGAAACACTGAAATGAAACCCAGAAAGAGTCTCATTCCACAAAATTTAAAGGGCCGAGTTGTTGGACACCCAAGTCACACCAGTAACATGCCAACTATCCAGGCTGCATCTCCTACATACTTATTTTTTCCTTATTCTATGACTCTTTAAAATCATCACAGCAAACAGTAAAATAGAGGTCATACATCCGTAACTATTTACTGCCTTATAGGCCTATTAAAAATGAAATGGCCAATAAGTTCTTGAAACAATTAAAGTAGTAGTAACCATTACTTAATCAAGAGGTAAAATGAACTCATAAAAGAATAATTTCTTCTGCTGCTATTTGTTTCTCCTCTGTTGCCTGCAGTTCATATATGAAGCATTTTCACGGGTGGGGGGTGGTAAAGGGATACTAACTAGAAGTTAGCACCTCCACCTTAGACACACTGGTTGTCATGCAAAAACATCAGCATGTTCTCATGCACTAAGACAGTCTCCTCCTATTTTGTGTGTAACAAGATACTGTCACAAGGGCAAATCTATTTCAACTGTGGCTGGATTTTATGAACAGGATCAAGTTGCATGGCTTCCCCCCACCCAGCTGATGAACCTTTAAGAAACAGGACCACCACCCCACAAGTTTATAACACACTTCTTGAGTGACATTGTTCCAGCCTTCATCCTGCACTTTAAAAGTATTAGAAAATTCCCCCAAAAATAGGAACTACTCTGTCCTCCATCTGCCCCACATAATTACTCTTTCCTTGACAGTCACCATCTTTTTCACCCAGTCCCCACAAAACATCAAGCACTGCTCAGGCCCAAAATCAGTTTTTAATGCTGGCCCTTCTAATGCAAGCACAAAAGCCCAGTCTGCTGCCAGTGCATGCATTTTATTGAGTTGCAAACCTACAAATTCCACCCAGAGTCACAGTATCCTCTTTGAAACTTTTCCCAATAGCTGTCTCAAAGCAAGAACCCATAAAGAGTTTATTTTATCAAACTGGAAGTTGTATGACGGGAAACAGTCAGTGAACACCACCATATTTAACTTGTTAGACTTTTCAAATGTTTTAGATTTTGACTATTTCAGGGTGGGAGGGAAGAGAAGGCATTTACCAGCACTAGTCATGATTGATTTAAAAACAGTTTAGAGAAACAGGCAGAAGCAAGTGCAGAGGCTTCCTTTCAAATTTGAAAAGAAACATATCTTGTTGTTGGCCCTCCGGTCACATTCAGTGCTGTTTTTCCTTAGGACCATCTAAACAAGACAGATGTAGCCAGTATCCAGGCAGCAGCTGAAGCCTGAGCACTAGAAAGGCACTCTGGGGTGGGGGATGGAAGGGAAAAGAGGGAGAAGAGAAGGAGGAAGCCATTTGGCTATAAAAAGGATCTTTCTTTCCTGTTGAAATGCAATGGTAAAGAGTGTCAAAATGGCTTAAGGGTGGGGAGGTCAAACACGTTTTGAGATGTTAAAAACTCTTAAGCTTTGTCAAAAAGATCGAAAAAAATCCTTAAGGTAGAGGTTTTTGTTCTTCTATTCAAAATACTTAGCCATTATAATAGCTGCAAGCAATTCTGAAATTTCCATTATCTGTTCACTTTTATCACGAATTAGCCAAAACTATTAACATTTTCTCCTAGTGAATCTGCCACTACAGGAACACTTCAGAAAACTACTGTTTTCCAGTCATTTTTAGATACACCATATTTGTCAATCCTTCCACCTTCCAGCAAGCCTCCATTTTAAAAATTACTACTGCTTATACAGGATAACTGACTCCACAACAATAAGGACACTGGAAAAATAGACACTAAATAGTGCCTGTTAATGCCACAGCAGCAGCGCAATACACCTTTAATCTGTATGCCACCAAAACACAACACAGAGGATTTTTTTCTGCTGAACAAAAATATTTTAGTAACTTCTGGACTGTCCTATTACTTGCCATTTAAATCCATTGATTCACGAAGCTAAACGACTGATGGTGTTTATTACACATCAAGAAGTGAGAGGTTTAAAGCTTATATAGTAACTTTCACCTTTTTCTACTTCCTCACTCTAAAACCTGCAAAAAGGAAGCATATACTTTGCACAGTGAAGCCCTATTTGCTACGGCTACAGGTCTTAAAACAACTGCAGCTTATTTTCTAGGTTATACTGCAGTAATACAAGAGTCTAGGACCTCTTTTTTTTTTTAACTCACGATAAGGAATTTATTTATATGAAATAGGAGCTACTGGAACACAGACTGGCACCCCAAACCCCCCTCCTTTCCTACAAAGCCTTGCTCTCTTTTTCTTGAGCCAGTCACTCAGGTTTTGTTCTACAAAAGCTTGAACAGCTCCCACAAATGACTTCAAACAACTATTGCAAGAAGTTTAAGATTTAAAAGTTCATTCACAGGAAATTAGATTTACACCTGCCTCATTTTTGAGGCATGCATACAACAGGAGTACAAAAGTACAGAGCTCCACCATGACCTCCCACCCCCACACCTGAAGGGGCTGGAGTAGAGTGTGTAAGAAAGAGACCACCTTTGGGAAAGGGTTTTGAGCTGCAACTTATAAACAGATACTGGAAATCCAGATCCTCTATCCCCATTATGGAGCTAAGTTACACGTCAAGAAATAAATTCCAGTTGCTAATATAGAAGTGAGGAAGTTGTTAGCATCCTGACAATCCCACTCAACCACTGAAGTCCTCTCATGTTCTGTACACACCTTTGTCAAGTTTCTACATTCCACTAAAACTTGCTGCCTGAGGTAGGGATTACCCTAGCTTCTACTACAGCCCTTTAGGATATGAGTGTCACTGCTTTGCACCAGAACTGTTCTATGGGAAAAGTCCTCTGAGAAGTGGCACATCGGGCTTCTCTCTCACTTGGGCAGGTTTAAGTAGGAATTCTTCTCAGCACTCACTGGATTGGCTTGTTAGAGTAAAAGCAACATCGTCGGTCTTCTTCAAGGCTCATTCCATACATGGCAGGTTAACTGGGCTGAAGAAGTCATCCTTCTGAACGTATTAAGAATAAAGTTCACTGCACAACCAGAAACATGTGACCAGCAAAACACTGGATGGTTATAGAAAAAGACAAAGCTGCTTACAGCAAGAAAAGGCTTTTGGGTGGAAGCATAACTTCCCTCTTAAATGGGAAGTGTTCTGGAATTAAGGGTTAATTACTATAACCCCATACAATATAGGTAATCCTTAAGCTGCAATATTTTCAACTACTCCTCAAGCCAACTTCACTAAAACTGTTATCAGAAACACAGTCAGAACCCAGCCTTCTTTCCCCCAACTCCACAGAACTCAGCATTTGATCAACTTGGTTTTGACCAAAATCAAATAAACAAAGATCAGCAGAAAATACTTGGTCAATCCCTTTAAAGGGCATAAAAGCTGAACCCCTTTGTGCCAAATATTACTTTGAAATGCCAATACTGTTGCCAAATTGTCTGGTCTCTTAATCTAGTAAGGGCAGAAGCCCATCTCAGCTCAGTATATTTTTAAGGAAGGTACACTCAAATGGGTCAGAGTCGAAAGTCACTCAGTTAAGTAGTACTCCATCTTCCTTTTGTTCCAGACTAGAATCAGTAAATAATTAGTATCTCCATACAAATTTTTAAGTCTAAAGTATGTTATATTAAGACTTTCACTACACAACCACCTGTATTATTCAAAAAACACAGCATCAGAAAACATCTCAAGAACTTACAAAATTGTTTAAAAAGGTCAGGACAGTGAGTAGCCAAGAGGTGGCAGTGTTTCTATCTGGTAAACAAGAAAAGGACTAATTGTTTATAGCATTCTAGTAGGATAGGAAGTCCAGAGACATCAAACAGAGATATACTGCAAGAGGTACAGTTTTTGAACTGCTTCTCTCCCACTTTTAGCTGCAGCCCAGTTAAACTGAACAGCCTCTTCAGGCACTACATCCAGCTCTTGGTTCAAGCAATTACCTTAAAAAGCAGTAGTAGTATAGTACTACAAACATCGAAATAAGTTGTTGATGCTTCTAGACAAGAAAGTAGCAATATTTTAGTACCCTACTAGGCTTCCATAAATGAAAGCATTATAAGAGTCTGTGTATGCAATTGTTGAGGGCTTTTTAATTGATAAAGAATTTTCAGATTTACAATATAAATTATAGCTTAAGACTTAAAAAAAAGGAAGAGTAACTGCATAAATCAGTACTTAAATTTCACGTGGCATTTAAGCTAGCCTAAGGAAATCCCAAGACTGCCTCACCTCTGAATTTTTAACATGGTTATTGAACACTGGAAGATGAAGTTTCAGTTCACATGTTCAGTGCAAAGGTCACAAGCTCTGCAAGACCATGATCAGAAACATTCCAGGGCAGTGTTGCTTAATTCATGGCAACAGCTTTATTTAACAAAAGCACTCGAGGAATGGTTTCCCTCCATAACTCCATATGGGATCAAATATGAAATTAGGCAGCTTACTCCAAGAAGTGGCTTCTCTGACCACATGAGAGCTGGGTGTTTTGAGAATTTGTTTTGGCTGGTTTTGGTTTTTTGTTTGTTTAAACTTTGATTTACAAAGATCTTTCACTCTGAAAGCATTTCCACCTAATTGTAGCAGAGAAAGAGCCATGGCATACGTATTTGGCAGGAACGACTCTCCTGCTTGGAGAAAAACAGATACATGAAGTGGGGAGAAACAACCCACACACCAAGATATTCTTTCTGACTGTCACTGATCTAGGAAAGTGTCTTCCAACAACAGCCATTTGCTCCCAGTGAACAGCTGGCAGCAGTTTGCCTGGGTCAGACAGGCATTTCTGAAGACGAGTCTCCTTTCTTAGATAATTAGTACTTTTTCTCATTTCCCATCATGCTGCTCAAAAACTTGTGCTATTTCATATGTGCATCTAAAACAACTTACTAGATTTAGAGCTGTGGAAGTCACTTTGGATTATTTCCTCCCTCCTTAAGCAAGGGACTACAGAGATGTCTGTCCAAGTATCTCTGCCACAGAAGCCA
Source organism: Cephalopterus ornatus (assembly GCA_013396775.1). Taxonomy (NCBI): domain Eukaryota; kingdom Metazoa; phylum Chordata; class Aves; order Passeriformes; family Cotingidae; genus Cephalopterus; species Cephalopterus ornatus. Next base: position 157,652 of record VZRE01004317.1, on the reverse strand, counting down.
AATGGAAGAAATTGCCCATCTATATCCAAAATGAGAATCCACTAATACAGGTCCTAAACATTTCTTCACACATACCTTAGGAAAATTCATACAAGGAAGCTTTGGAGTAAAATCTTAAGCCACAACATAGAATGAGATAACTGTTCTCAAAGGCAGGAATAATCCAAATTCTGTCAGTTCCTCAAGAACTGACAAGACCTCTACAGTTATAATGAGGATATACTCATCCCAAGTACTTTGATTTCCATCCCAAAGTAAGCCATATACAAATGTACCTGAATTCTACAAGAAGGTTCATACTGTGTTCGCATATACTGGGGAATACCTGGAAAAAACAAACAAGACTTCCAGGACAGCATTCCGTTTCAGTGAGTCTCATCTGCTGACAGTACACTGGCATAGCACACAGTAATTTCAGCTGGGAAGTATCACTCCTTTTTTATTTTGGTCTTTGTTTTAACATGCAACACTTCCTCTTTCCAATCCATGCCCTAGCTAATGAAAAGTGTTTCCTTTCATGTTTCCTTCCTGGATGGCATTAAAATGGATTTAAAATTCAAACAGTTAAGATATTGATGAAAATACTGTTTTCTCCTCTAGACAAGATGGTATTAAATTTCATGCATTATATGGTACTTTAATCTGAGACCATGATTTTTTCTGTTGCTTATATTAGGAAACTAATATTAAAATAGCATAAGACGTCCTGTCAAGGCTTTCCCATGATAATTATAAAATTAAAATAGAAGGATACCCTGGGGACCAGTTACTTTAGAAATATATACTAAACAGCTTTCCTTTTTTTTTTCCTGAAACAGCTGTATTGAACATTGGTAAAGACAAAACAGCAGTTCTGACAGGAAACTGGTTCAATACATTATTCCTAGATTGATTAACTGTCAAGATTATTTTTTTCCTAAATGAAAGATAAAGTCAATCTTACTCTGCTAGCCAAACCCTCATAAATACTATATAAAAGTGATGTTTACATACATATACTGACAACATATTACAAAGACAAATGAATAGCAACTGACAAAAAAAAAAGGCACATTACTGAACAGCTGAGAGGCATGAACACTTTCCATGTTTACACAGTGACTTGCACTAGATGTTTAGTCACAAGAATGCTTTCTAATGAAAAGCACAACTATGGCTTTAATCAAAAATTCATTCAAATACACATGTTGTTTAATTTCCCTTTCAAAGTTTTGGTTGTTCAGTGTAAGGCAGAGCTGGGGAAGGAAAAGAGATGAACAGGTTTGGAAAAGAGAAAGGCAACTTCAGTCCTTTTTCTCCTTCCCTACAGCATCTTCAGCTGCAGGATTTTGCTACCTCCCTTGTCCAATGACTTCAGTGAGCCTGGCACTGGCTTCTTTTCTCTTAGATTTGAGCCAGTTCACCTTGCTATATTTGTTGCTGATCAGTGCACAAAGGGATCAGATACAGAACACAAGACTCCCTGAAGAAGGCTAAAGCAGAAAAGAAATGCACATTTAGATAATAACTGATACCTGTGCCAAAGCTAGTGAGGCAACTAGCTGGGTTTTGTGCAACCACCTTCCTTTGCCTGCATAGCAAACACAGTCACTTCTCTACACCTATAATACAGTTTTCTGTTCCTGTGCCCCACTTTGAGAGTCCACACCACTGAGAGGTTTCATCAACTTAAGCTCCTTAGTGGCCCTGTTCTTTGCTGAATAGCATAGGCTTGCATTAAGAACAAGTTTCAGAAGTGATATCATATACAGAATAAAAATGCTAATCTTGAATTGTATTTACAAGGATGTTAATTAAGAGGCATGACTTCATTGTAAGAAACTGGTTGCCAAATGAGTAGCTGAGTAAGTCTTCCACACTAAGTTTTTTAGGTAGGCAAGCAAATTGGAAACCAATTAAAATAAAGCTATAAGTAGTTTAACATCCTAAATTACTTCTATAACCACAAAAATTATGGTACTCTCTGAAGATAAATACAATTAAATTGCTTGCAGCATCTAAAGACTGGGATATGAAAATGAAACTCAACTCAAAAAATGGCTCAGGGTGGTTTGTGTTGCAGTTTGTAAAAGTAAGTTCCATGTTAACACCTGCACTTTTAAATTAAGGTTCTCCTATTTGTTCTCTCAATGTATAAAAGTTTTTTTGCATTTCTGCCAAGAGACCAAGACAGGAGCACTAGTAAAAACTGTCAGTAATCATGTACTACTTGAACTCACTTCACTGACTCTGAGGCATAGGAAAAGTAACGAAAGGACTGACAAGGAAGTGTTCCAATGAAAGAAGAGCCTTTGGATCTAAGCCAAGCCCGAGTGTACAGTATGCCACTACAAGCTTAAGTGGCCAGCCTCAGAACCCAACTACTCCAGTCTTTTACAAAGACATGCTGACCTAACCTATATCCAAGTCAGTGTTGAAGTCTCCTACAAGGGGAAATGAAGTGTACACATTATAATAATTTTAACTGTGGTGCTTCAGAACTTCTAACAAAACTTCTGTAGTAGTTCTCTAGAAGACCTACCTTCCTATATCATAAAGAATTTTTAATTCTAAAAACAATGGAAAAATATGTAACTTCAGTGTAACAGTATGTAACAACATATGCAATGAAAGCATACAATTGCTCCCTCAAAATATTACTTCAAGGATAAGCCACTTGGATTGAAAGGCCCACATGCACCCCTTCATGTTCAGGTGAACACTGCCTTAGAGGTTTTCCACTTGTTTTTGTTTAGAGACAAAAAAATTAGGCTGCCTTGACACAGCTGCTACTGTTCAGCATAATAGTTCAGATTCAGAGGTTCTTACTGAACTACTTTTTGACAAGATGCAAAGATGGGATAAACATCACCTTTGCCAGAAAGGCAATAACATTTGTTTTGACAAATCACAATCGTCTAAAACTTATGAAGTTTATCAGATACGTATGCATTTGCATGCACTGGGAAAATGCATACAAATGGGAAAAGCACCTCTCAGGAGTGGCTGGAGGTTTGGAGTGGACAGCTCTCCCAGCAGCATGCCAGCTACACAGAGAGCATCATCTCAAGATCCTCCAAGCCTTGCTTCCACTAACAGCAAGTCTGCTTAGACTGCCCACTAACCCCCCTATGAACCATCCCACCAACAACCCTGCAGGGTAATTCCAGTAAGGGAGCTATGCTTCAGCAACAGGAAGCTCAAGGGTCATATGGTAGTTATCTAGTAAGAGGCTCAGAGCCCTTGAAAAATTTAGCCCTTGCTAGAAGAGAGGAAGAGCTACCATGAAATAATATTGTCAATTTAAATATATGTTGTCTAGAATGGAGAAGGCAGATAGCACCCAAAAAAGCACCCAAGAAAGGGCATGTTGTTACCTTTTGGGACACTGTCAACAGCCACCATTTATAACTCTAATCCAATTCCTAATTCTAATCTTATTCATGCTTTCATGATATTGGGGGAGGGGGTATTATTACATCCACCTCTCACAATTGTATCAAGCACAAGAGGGAAAGAAGCAAGGAGAGTATTAAATCTTCCCCATTACCATTTTACTATATACAAAAGCAGAATTAGAAGCACTGGGACCTCAATGTTCCAGAATCCACTCCAGATCACTGTTTAAGCTTTTTACTACCAGTGTCTTTATTTTTTCTAAATTCTTTTTCCACAAGCTGTCCCTCCTTTCTTCCCAAAACATTTGGCCATCCACTTAAAAGCTTTTAACAGAAGTTGACACCAAATACATTGTTTTGGGACACCACTGCAGCACTGTAGCTGCTTCTACAGTAACTAGATGGGGGAAGTTATTTGCCATTTTTTCAGACTAGTGTTCTGTCTGTTCAACTGAATTGTCTGTTGTATCATTATCTGCATGATAGTCTCCATGACTTACATGCACTTCAGTAGCAGAATCAGAGTTTTCATTTTCCCCTACAAATAACCACTCCTCTGAAGGGAGACAGTTCTCACAACTTTATCTGGCTTGCTTATCAGTCAGTCATCAACTTAAGAAAATCTGGTTTCCAATTTGCTCATCTAGCCACAAAAGCTGTGTTTGGGACACTCAGCCGGCTTATTTGGCAACCAGTTTCTTACAGAGAAGCTATGCCTTTCTCAAGTAACATCCTTGTATGGATCAAGTATTCTTGAAATTTGAGTGACTTTGTCTAGCAGCCTGCAGACCCCCTTCACGCTCCAACTTCAATGTATTAAATCTCCAGTGCCTTTGGGCACACCATATATAGCGGTGGGGGCGGGGTGTGCTGCAGGGGGGTGGAATTTAACCCTTTACCAGCATTGCTTTTAAAGGGGGGAAAAAAAAGGCGGCTTGGAGGCATGATGCTCCTTCTTTCCCTTCTGTAACAAAGTTTTTCCTCATAGTAACTAACAGACCCACTCTGCCTTACATATACATGCACTTACTAAAGCATTTTAGAACTATATAGTTGACCTCCAAACCACAGAAGGACACAGCAGCAGCAAGACCCCCAGGAGTTCCCTGATCACTATCTCTCACACCCTCCACCACCTGACGTGGCATTATTCACGGTTACAGAGGATCAGGAATAGTAACCTTGTCAGGCGACCAGTACTGACTCGCTCACTGGCGATTCACAAACCCCACTACCAACCCTCACACAGGACAGCAGCATTTCTCTAGTCCCTGATGCAGCACTAGGCTGGATTACTTAGCTTAAGGGCACAGCTTTCAAGCTTTGCTTGCATCCAATATTTAAGGTTAGGTCTTTTTATTTTGTATTAAGTGACAGTGTGAATGGTGGAGGAATAAGAACCACTGAAGTGAAGGGGGAGGGAAAAGGGGAGGATTTTAAGTTTGATAGCTGACATTTTCCCATAAATAATAGTTTGCCTTTTGTTAACCAAGAGCAGCTGAACAAAAGGCTGTGTAAAATCAGTCTTGTAGCATATGCCTGCCACTCTGGACAGCAAGTATACAGACATTCAGACCAAACCCACAAAACCCAAGAAAACATGGGACATGGGAAAGATACAGCAGCAAGCTCCAACATTACCATTGAGAATCCCACTGAGGTTTGATTCCTGAATTTCAGGCCCCTTTTCATCCAGCCAAACACAGCATTTGATAGCTCTATACATTTACAATACCTTAATTAGCAAAAAGTAGTTTATAAAAAAAGGTAGATGGTAGTTTATAACAACATTGGCTATCCACAAAAATATATGGGATGGGCATGTAATACAAGCAAACAAAGAAAAGATAAGATTTAGCAAACTTGATAGAACATATTTAAATATTTTGGTAATGCATGGAGACCAACCAGCATCAACGGGAAAATGACACCAAGTTTAGTTATTACTTTTAGCTCACTGAAAGGACCCTTCTCCCCTCCCAGCAAGGAGATTCAAAGGCAAGCAATTGCTATTCTGATAACCCTGGAAAGCAGTGGTATGAGAGCAGCCTAGGTTTGCTTGTGTGATCTTAGCAGAGATTATACTATAGTAACAAACAGGAGTAAAACATAGGAGGTGACAACAGCAGCCTCTGGTTGGATTAATCTGTGTATTTCAGAAGTGAGTTTAAGACATTCCACATGTTCGTTTGATCAGTAGAGTTCATTTCTACTACAGCATTCAAGACATAGTTCACAGTCCCCAAAATTTTAATTATTCAACTCTAAAAAGTGACCTGCATCCATTGCTAGTCCAACAAAGTTTAGAAATTGCCTCAAGTTGCCTCCGTAGTGCTGGGAGGTAATCCATTTTCTCCAACTCAGCATCAGTGCAGAGGCATATAGCACAAAGCATGCAGAACTATAAAACAATAAGCATTTGAAGTTCCCAGTTCACATCTTAGTCATTTCAAAAATATTTCAACTATATATGTAGGAAAACTGCTGACTAGACATCATCCTATCCCACAAATTCACCATCTGAGGTTTTAAAAATGCATGTTATACATGCAAATGAAATAACAGTAATGGAGCTCTTGTTTCTTAGAGCTGAACATAGAAGTATTAATTTATGCTTGTTAATAAATGTCAGTATTGCACACATGGGTGCCAAATCTTACTCCTTTTTCATATTACACTATAAAGCTAGAGCATTCAAAGCTGGCCAAACATCTTTAGTTGCTAAATAAGATTATTAGCTATGGACTCTATAGCTGAAAAATTATTTTGTTGAGGATTGACAGAAAGAGAGGAGGAAATAAGTAGCTCAGTGCCAAAAGAACTTCAGGAAAGAAATACTGCTCCTGTCTTAGCCACATGCACTTTCTTTTCTTCAAGATGGGAGGGCAAAGGTGAAAGAGAAAGAAAAAGTTGTCCACGGTGACACTGCATAGTAAAAAAGTTTTTGAACTCAAGTTAGAAAACAGTTAGCAGATAGTATAGCTCCAATTCCTTATCACATTTTTGATCCATTCCCATGACTTTCAAAATTGATTTGAATGCACAAGCCTAATTTGTTAGGAGGGCCAAACCCATCTCACCCACACAGCCCTTCTTCAAGCACAGCCAGGGAAAGTAGAAAACCCATGGAACAAGCTGCAGCTGAGCCCATGAGAACAGCTAAAACAAGGACATATGCTTAACATATTTTAGGAACAGGGACATCCATTCATTACATTAACCAATACTTGCATTGCCAAGCAGTAGTCCCATTCCCATCCAGTATTTCTACACTTTAATTAAGACTTGGAATTATAGGGTAAAAGCATTAGTAAAAATTATGTACTACATAATTATGATCCAAGATTATATATGTAACTGCTCTATTGAAATTGGATTACAGCTGAAGACAATAAACCCCTTCTGTGAAATCTTATCTGTGGTAACATTAGTCTTGCATTCAGTGCATTGTTCGTGCAGCTTAAGATCTGTGCTCTCAACACATCGTGATTCTTTGTCTGATGGAAAGACACCAACAACTTTGCAGGAAGGAAGGGAGTATGGGAGGAAAACTAGGAAGAGACAGGGTCAAGACAGTATTGAAAGAGGAATGATACCTCCTTAACTTTAAAACAGAGGAACTAGGTAGTTTTCCTCTAAGGAAGCATGGTCTAGCAAGCATGTTTACATGCTCTGAAGATTTAGCTGAAAGGAGAAACTGCTGCACATGATGCAAGACTTCATCACTAAATTGAGGCAAAAAATTCAGCCAGACCTTCTCACCCAGTTATGACATACACTTCAAGACATTCGTTTTAACAGAACTGTAGTTAAAAAACCTAAATTATGGGTATAGTTGACTAGTTTCATGCCGATTTATCGTATGCACATTTCCAGTCATATTTTCTCAAGAAAGTTACCTCAGAGGTCTATGCTGCAGCCTGCAAGCATTAACACTCTTACATGTAGTAATACTCTTGGTTTTTCAGAGACATCATCTAAGTAAAACCAGTCCACAATAGTTGCCTGAACAGCCATGGCATTTCTGCTTCTTCCAATTTTTATTCACTGGAAACTGTCTGAAGTCATGTTTAATTAAGCCAGTAGTGTAACGTATCAGATTATCACCAGCAGCAAAACCTGACAGCTTTGCTGTATTTACCCTAAAATTTTGAGTGTATTTCAACATTAGTCAAAACAAAGCAGAGGAGGTTTTGATTCTGTCCAGTGTGTTATTAAAGCCAAAAGTTTTCATTCTCTTACTAAAGAGAATCAGTTAAATAAAAAAAGACTTCTGCATGCAGGGAAGAGCCAGGAGCTAAAGAGGTGATTCAGCTAAAAGGAAGGTAAGGCAGAGTAATTCAAGAGGTAACTGTTTAGCACCAAATACCTGAACATTACTGTTAAGTTGAAAAATAGTGTGAAATTGGAGGTTATGAAAACCCCTTATGATTCTGAAGACGTTAAATTCACATTACGTAGATCACGTCTGAACAAAATAACTTACTACCTTGCTTTCTTCACCAGGAAAAATAAAAAGGAAAATACAACTGTCAGTAACTTAATCTGAAGCACTGTCTTCAGATGGGCACCTGTATGTGCATTTGCTATCAGAAGTAAAGACACAGCAAGCGTGATAAATGACAGGTGCATCAGTACAAAGAAGTATACATGGTTTCTCACATATACTGAAGTATTAATTCCTCTAGTTCATGCACATTCTCCTCTAAGGCTGAAGCTCTAGCAGTCACAGCACCAGCAACACAGTAAAGTATTGCATATTAAGACCAGAGCCTCCAGGATACACTCCTAAAATTTTTAATAATTTTGTTAGGAGGAAAACCCCCAAATCATTAGAAAAAGGAATAGCAAGAGCCTGCATCACATTTGTATCACATGCTGCAGTTTCACATAAATAGCCCTCGAGCAAGAGACACGGAACTGGGAACACAGGCATATTCCCTTTGCATTAGCCAGCTGTTTTGGTGAGATGTGAGTGACTGGCATGAAGAGCACCATGGAGTAAAGCTCAGCATTTGGCAGTGACTGCAGGACACTACCCAAAAGCAACCATCTTTAACCTACCATTCCTGCCTAACCACACACTATTCCTTCTTTTCCTCGTACCAGTTTAGCTTGGGCCAGATTCCTCCGCAATTAAAATAAACTTATACCAATACCAGAAGAAGGGAGAAGAGTTTTCTGGTTTCTGTCATGTTAAGTGAGTTAAATTAGCTCACAGAAGCATCTCCTGAGTGCACACAGCCAAGCCTGGGAGAGGAGAAAGTGAGATTCCCTATTCTCTGAGTAGCCATGAGATGTTAAGACAGCTTGCTCCCTCCTATTGTGAAACCAGAGTTTCATCCTACATTAGAGCAGCTTAGATACAAATTTAATCAGCAAATTTATCCAAGGTACCAGATAAGTAGCTTTCTGTTCAGCTGACAGTTACGCATTTGAATGCCTTCCCCTGTACACGCACATTCCTCCAAAAGTTGCATCTTTTACAGTGAGTAGGACAATAAGAAGGAATGCATTTTATTTTAGGTTACAAATGACAAGAAATCCAAGAATATATGCAAATCCAGAACTCAATAAAGCAATCTAACTTTAGCAAGTCTTGTCTACATGCACTGATAGTCCTATGAACCACTGACATGCATTGATCAGGCAAGAAACTTAGAAGTTTGTGAATTAATCTGATCAATTAAGAACCTGACCAAAGACAGAACTGATGCAAGCGAAAGGAAGGAACAGAGTGGCTCAGGGCAAGCAGAGAAAGACCTTTAAAATCCTTTCTTGCAGTGGAGGGAGCCATGGTGCTACAGGGTTATGCCTCTGTAGAGCAATATGAGAAGCAGAGGGTCACACACCATTAGGTTGACTGAATTTGGCAATCCCATGCTTTCCCTACAAAGTGTTAGAAGTCTGCTATTGAATTGTTTTGATCATCCACCACTGTTATCACCAAATGATACTAAAGCACACAGCAGCTGAGCCTTGGCATAATGCAGGCAATTACTTAACCTGCAACTTGCAGCATTTTCTACTTTCTGCAAACTCGCTTGAATCCAGGTACTTTATCTACACAAGCCAAGTGTCCTACAGTTGTTCCAACATTTTCTAAGATTATGGTTTAGTTTGCAGCCTATTGATATTTCTAAGAAAAGAAAAACAGAGGTGCTCTTTAAGTCTGAGAGATGAAACAATTAAGCACATTTTGCATTTTGATGTATTAGTTAGCATATTTTATTTAAATATGGGTAAGACTACAGTAAAATCTTTTTCTAGTTTAAAGTCCTATTCTAGCTAGGTTTATTACAGTAACATCTAGTTACTACTATAGCATTAATAATTATGTCCATACAACAAACATGGCCAGACAAAAGAAAATTTTCAGAGTTGCAACATTGTTACCTTTGTAGAAGGCTTTGAAACAGAACTGAAGCATTTCCCCTGCTGCCGTGGTAGGATTTTACCCTCAGACAATGAGGTTTCAAGTGGTAAGCAACCAGACTACGTTTCAACAGCAGGTCTATGACAGAAAATTAGATTTTGCTCCCCCCTGCCCCGACACCTCCCCACAGGAATAGTTTATTCACTCACTCTCACACATCATTGTAGTATTTGCAGGCTCTGCCACCCTGAAAGCAATGTTCAGGGTTCCACTTTCTTTAATGTTTGCCACTACTGTAACAGTCAATATTCTCTGTTTTAGAGACTGTATGCACTCTTAACACACTAGTCAACAGCTCAACTCGACTAAAAAGAAATGGCTCCAGACATCCCAGTTAAGAGCTGAAATCTGCATTTCTCAGCATTCAAAGGATGACCAACTCTGCTGATCTCTGTCTGGCAAATGTGTATGTGTAGTCTTGTTTTGAGACTTGGAACACCCAGTAAGCAACCACCCACAGTGTTATTTCCCTTCTCACTTGAGGGAGTCTCAAAATAGGAGTGGAATGAGGAAAAATGATAGGGAATGGACAGTGACTCCCAGGTGGAGAAGTGGAAAGACCAGAGAAGAACAGGACCAAAGGTAACAAATGAGTAGCGATGTTAGGACTGGAGTATCATGTTCTAGACAAAAAGGGGGGGGGAAGGGGGGGGGAGCCAGCAAATTTGTTGATAAAAACCTCAGGGACAGGGTCAAACTCCTTATAACTGATCTCAAACCGGGTAAGGAGGCTATATCCTGGGGAAGGAGAAACCGCATCCAAAGAAGCTACTCTTTCAGCAGCTCACATATGATATCTGCCTGTGCTCAAATCTTACCTGCAGGACATTAGTCTGGGGGAATATCCTGCTCACCAGCTCTTCTCACTTACATACTGAGCAGAATCTGAGTTTCTAACTACTAATATTAAGCTTTCAGGCTACCATTCCTGTCTTGCATTTTAGGTTTGTTTTTACACTATTAGCCAAACAAAGTACTTAAGTGATGCACTAAGTACTCTTCTGGAAGGCTGCCTTTCTATTATCGTTGCTTTTATGAGGCTATAAATAGCATTCTTAGAATTAAACAAGCAATAACCCTCGCAGCTTTGCGGCCACCCTTTCTCAAAAAAAGTTGTTCACATCGCCCATATTTTTCGCCAAAGTGAGAAAGATTTACAGTATAAACTGTTCCCAACAGTCAGTCTCTCTCAAACAATTCCCCTTGAGTGAATAATAAGTACTTGCAAATACTCATCAGGAACACCCGCATTAAGGAACCACCAAAACCCACTAATCAAGAGCAGTGGTAGATCATTAATTTGCAGAATAAAAGCCTTTCTCAACAGGAGCTGAAGGCTTAAAAATGCTTACTTGTTTTAACACAATTTCTAGGTCTGCAGGACACAAGAACACCCAAAACCAATTCTATGAGACATACACTCTTTCCAAAACACACTGTTCAAAATAAAGGTACCTATGTAAAATAAACTAAGCTTCTTTAGAAGTTATTTCAAGAAAAGCTGTAGGGTTTACGCAAGGCTAGAATATCTTTGTTCCCTTTGCAATTTAAGATTTTATGTCCACAAAATACCTAGGAGCTCCTGTCCCAGGTACTCTTCACTAAGTAATGAATTGCTTTAGAAGATGGATATTTTATGCTATGGCCAAAAGCCCTCAATTATTTCATTTTACACACTTCAACAAGAACTTTCATACTACCGAGAACACAAAAACTAGAAGCTTTTCAGCCTGTACCACAAGTCCAAAATTATACTCCAAAATGAATCCAAAAAGATAGCTTTTTTACTGTCTTAAGAACATCATGCCTCATTTCATTCTGGTTTTCAATATTATGTGTGTGCTCTAGGAAGCCCGCTAGCAGGAAGATACTTAGATACCACAAAAAGCTGTAAGCAGCCCAACTAAAATAACATTGCTAGGTTGGATTTTTTTTTTTAAACTTCACTGTCCATCAAGTACACTCCACATTTTCCAAATGTCATTTTAAGGTTTTCCTTTTTCCACAAAATTCATACTTTGTCCTCTAACACTAGCAACTTTAAGAAACAAAAAGTGCTCTTCCAGACCTTCCTAGAAAAATTATTTATGAGCGACAACAGTATTAGAGAAGATTGAAAAAGTGCCCCTGCAAATTGAAGACAAAGGCATCACCACATTTGCCTAGGCTAAACACCTTTATCTATCACCTAAGCCCCTTGTTGTGCTGTCCGACTTCATAACTGGGAGGAAACTACATCCAACACTGAATTTACTGGAAAATTCCAGCAAAATCCCCCGCGTTGACCCCCAGAGCAGAAGGGGGAAGGCAGCAGATCGCCATTTTCCAGCTTCAAATGAAAAATCAAGTTTCAAACTATCACAGCAAGAAACTGCCCCAGTGAAACTTAACACACTCTCAGTACATTTTGAAGAAGCCGCTGTCTTTTAAGATCTATGAAACAATAGTCAGGGTCATCAGAAACAAAATTTAAAACGCTTTGGTTTTGCAAGTTAAAACCACATAAAGCAAGTTCCCGTTTTTGTATCAGTAGATATAGTTGGTATTCACAGGAGTGAGTACTTCTGCTAACTTTTTGACTACTTTCTACTTATTTATAAATAAATAAGCAAAAAGGAGTCCTTTCCTCGATACAGTTATCTTCCTTCCCCATTTATTCGTTTTTTCCTTCTCCGAAGGATTACACACCGAAAAAAGCTGTACAAAGCAAACTCCACTTCGCATTAGAACCATTAGGGGCTCGGGGG
>VZRE01004317.1:84684-141886 GCA_013396775.1 Cephalopterus ornatus | reverse complement strand
CGTGCGGGAGCCTTTTAAGCTCCGACGGCGCGGGCTGACTTCCGCCCGGCTGCGGGGGGCGGCCGGGGGGCGGTGGCGGCGGGCAGGAAACATTCGCCCTCCTCCGGCCCGACCTGCCCCCATCCGCCCGCATCCAGCCCCGCCGCCCACCCCCCGTTTTTAATACCGCCGCATTCGGCGCTGGGTCCCCCCCCTCCCCAGCGTGGCTCTGACGCGCCCCGGCCGCGGCTCGGGCGGTCGCCAGACCCTCGCGCCCTTTTTGGGTGTGGGATGCGAGCGGGGAAGGAGCGGGGCTTCGGGGCCCTTCTTTGAAAGCACCGAGGCGTTAATGCAGCTTTAAACATTAAGGCTCTCGATTAATTCATTTCTGACGCCCAGTCCAGGGGTGACCGGCTCCTCTCCGCGGCGTTGCGGTTGCCGCCGGGTCCGGCGTGCCCGGGAGGGCGAGCGCAGGAGGGGGTTTGCTGCTGTCCAGGGGCAGGCGGTTCGTCTCCTTCAAACTGACCCGATGAAGTTAAGCAAAAATTAGCGGCGATGCCATTTGCGCTGCTGCGAGACGTAAATTAAGCAAAAAACCCGCAGTAATTGTTTTTAGTGAAACGCCCCGCAACCAGCAACGGCATGGAGGAAAGTTTCGGCTGCAGCACGACCGAGTGGCCACCCTCTTGTTTAGTATGGCTTGTGGTAGCGAGAGAGGACGCATGGCATTGCACCCTTAACAAGGAAACTGGAAATGTTGAGGTTTAAAATGTGGAACCGGCTTAGGGATTGGAAAGCCAAAAAAACAGGGAAAAGAATAAAAACTGGAAAATATACAGATTAGCTAATGAAAGCATCTGTAAATAAGCAAACACAAAACAAATTAGTGTTCAGTAGTGATAATAAAGTTTCAAAACCACCACAGAACAGGAAAACTGGTTATTTAAATATGTTCGATCGTGTTCCTCCTTTGTTTAGCCCTTAAATGGACAAATAACTAATGCTATTTAGGCCTTAGACACACAAATAACACTAACTTGTGTACTTTAAAATGTCTTTTGTCTTTTGCGGACAGGTACTAAACAAAACTCAAGCCATGCCTGTGAGGATCTCTCACCAAAAGCCCTTTAGAGAACTGAGAAACTCAGGAGCACTAATGTCCATGAGGATATCCATAAGCAAGACCAAGAAATGGGAATTGCTGATGAAGTCCATGGGGCAACCAACATGCATTAAGTTGTAAACAAGCATGAATATTTATTATGCCCCTCAGTATTATATTCTGTTGAGAACTTGCCTTATGTATCACTAAAGGATTTGGCTCGGGCTGTGTTCTCTATATTATGAATCCATATATACACATTTGAGCATGCAGGTGAAATCTACCACAGCCTTGACTATCAGAGGTTAAAAAATCATTGAGCCTTGCCTCAGCTCTGTTTATTTGTCCTGTGGTTGCTGCAGAGAGTTGCGATGCTGCAGAGCTTGTCCTTTTCCAGATGAAGTCAGTTAGTTGTGAAGAACAGTAACTCCCCAAACAACAAACGTAAGGTAGATCCGTTTGGGTTTCCCAGATAACGCTTTGCACGAGCTCCCTCGGTAGAAACCATCATCTTTTGTGTTCAGAAATATTTTAATTGGGCAGAAATTCCCAGATGTGTGTCTCCAGGCATATCTGACACCCCTGCCTTCCTCGGTGACAGCTGTTTGCTTTCCAGCAAAGCGGCTGAAGAGGGCAATTCTGCGCGTCAGTGGTTCAAATGGTTCTTAACGCGCTCACGATGCTACCTATGCACTGCGGAAGGTCTTTTTGCTGACAGGATCCACTGTATTTGTGCCAAAGCTCCCGAAGCTCGTTTACAGCTTACACCCTCCCTGAGCTTGTAAAAGGCTATAAGCAATTCACTGTCCCTGAACAGTAGGTCCTTATTCTCCAGCTGTCACCCTCATATTGGAGCACCTCTGTCTTGCCAAATCAAAGTCCGCCTTTTCTTCTCCCTCCACCACTGCCGAAGGAATGCTACTTTTTGAGGCTTCCTCCAATTATGGAAGGCTTTCTGTCTTCACTATGAAAAACACTGAAATAAAGCTAAAGGGAATACACCAGTATTATACTCTATTTTGCAACACTAGTTGCTGGACCACTTATGTGCTCAAGTACACAGCAGATAGCACCGTGCATTTTTCTGCTTAGTACATTGACTCGATGGTTTTTGATTCAATTAACTTGTTCTGCTATAAAGAAACCCTGAGCTCTCCTCATAGCGAGGCCTCAATTTATTTCATTTGTTTTCTAAGCCGACAAACACGTGGGTGAATAACAGAGTGAGGGCGATAGGTGAAGTGCGGGAGACTTCTGGTTCCTCATTAGACAGCAGGATGAGAACTTATTTTTATGATTTTTCCCTGGGAAGCTAGTGCTTCGCATTTACCCTTTTTGTTTCTTAAAAACAAAAGAACAATAGCTATCCTGGTTAGCAGGGCTATTGTCCCTCTGTGCCAAATAAATGAAATCTCCCGTGCTTACGTGAGCGTCTGAGGCATTTCTCTGCATTCTGCTCATTCTCCTTTGTGTCGCTCTGCTGAGATTTCTCGCATTTATTCCCTTCTCTCCAGTCTTTTTCACACCCATTTCTGTCATCTTTCTTTTGTCCTCCATTCATATGCTGTTGCTAGTCTGAATCTAAAACGTTGTGGTTGTACTAAAGGCAAGCCCATCTTATAAATGGTATTGAAATCATAACTGTGTCATGATCACATCAGAACTGTGTTAAAACATTAATCATTAAAACATTCTAACAATGCTAAAATCTGGGCATGACTGGCCAAACCTTCAGAGACACCTAAGAAGAACTGAAATAGCTCTGAAGATACGGGCCAGCTTCTACCTAGTTGGAAAACCTCTATTTGGCAACATTTGTCTATCCTTGACTAACTGCCCAGCCACTGCAGCTAAAGGATGCATTAAAACTGCTTTTTTTTTTCCTTTTCCCCTTATATTTCAGTGGAAAATAGGACATTAGGGCAGAAGACCGCACCTGAGTCATTCTCTAGCATCTGCTTCCAATGTTGGGATGTGCTTTCCACTGACCATACTTCAGAAGATTTGTTTCTTGAAGGAAAGCATCTACTTTCCACCAGCAGTACTATGGGACAAACAGAACAGTGTTCCTGCCAAAAGCAATACAGCTGGAAAACCCAGGGGTCTGTAGGTTAAAAGCTTTTTTACATAGAACCAGGTACAGTAATTGTGGGTTCGGGGATATTTTACTGTAATTTTAGAGGCAAACATTCACATAATGTCACATAAAGAGCTCTCCCCCATACCACCTTCATGAAGCGGTCCAGCATCCTGATTGGGATTTCTCTGCTATGTGTTGAGCATGAAGTCACTGTGCAAGCTCAGAGCTTGGCAGGGCTTCTGAACAGGAGTTGCTGAGGAGCTGGTGCCAGTCCTGAACATGCACAGGTAATAATAAACATAGAGTTCTGAACTTCTATTGTCATTGTTGCTGTTTTACACCTAAGGACCCAGAAAACTTTTCCAACTCCAGTATTGCTATACTGCAGACATAAAAAGCCACAACAGTGGTTCATCACTTCAAGTTCTGCACAGTCTTATCTAGGGATTACCAAGACTAAAACTCTCCCTGAATCCCCTTCCTTCTTTATCTGTTAACAAAGAGACAGGAGACACAGCATTGCAACCTGCTTGGATCTTTGCTTCCCATGCTTAAAAATTCAACTGGTAAATCAGTGTATGAAAGGAGCACTTCCAACAGGTCTACTCACAAGGGAAGGCTTCAGCAAGATCTTGATGCTGGTGTAGCATTTGGAGATTTTGCATTAGTCAAATAGTGCCAGATAAATAAAAGAGGAAGGTTTTGCTGATGGTTTTTAGCTTGCTGTTAGGGACTTATTCATTACACTCAGAGGAATATCCTTTTTTTTTGGCTTTCACCGCAACTGTATTCCATGGACAACTGTGCCACTTAAGTTCAGCCACTTTAGCCCTGATTTGTGCTGGGTTTTTTCTCCTTTCCTCATTTTTACTCTTGCGAGCACAAACTTCTAAATTTGCCTCAGATTCCAAATTTGCCATGCCTGCTCTTGCACACTGACTCTCACTCAACCATATATCTGTCATTGGATCCATTAGTAAGTACAGTAGTAAGCTCAACTTTCTGCATGTGTTGCTGAGCTTCCTGTATGGTATGCTGGATCTTGAGCAGGGTGGAGGGTTGGGGAGCAAAGAAGCAGTAAGTGTTGTCCCCATGGTATAAATCATTGGGAACTGGCTTGCTCAGCATATTAATTCAAGCTTTTGACACCCCCTCCTCCACCCATCCATCTCCCCTACAGCAGGGTCACCTTGAGTTTAAAGATGTGCTTGTTAGGATGTGATGGGATCCAGAGGGGAACGGAGAGAGCCTCCTCTATACAAATGTGCAAGTGAAATCCAAAGGTCTTGTTGGTGCATCTTTTCATCTCTACAGTCTTCAAGGGCTGGCTTTGGTAAGCAAGGACCTTGCACTCAAACAGCTGACATTACTTTTAACCCCATTAGACATTACCAAGTTTGGGCATCAATCCTCTATTCCCAGAAAGAAGCAAACCCCTAGTGTCTTGCCTTACAGCGCTGAGCTCTGCAGGCAACCAACGCAAAGATGTAATTTTTTGATGTGCTAAAGGAAGTTGGCGTTTTTTTCCACTTCTATTGATAGAGTCTCCCAGAGCACCTTTATGCTTAAGCCTTACACAGGCTCTCCTACTGCTTGGTATGCATCTGAGAGGAAACTAAATGACCTTTCTTTTCCTTCTTTTTTTACCCCCCTGTGCATTCTGATTCATTCCTTCTTCTTTTCAGAAATTCTGGCTGAAAATCATCCATTTCTAACCGCATAGCGGGATTTAGCATCACAAGGACTTTTAGCAACTTTACCTCCCAATGGCTGCATCTCTAAAACCAGTTTCCTCTTCCGGACTACTCAAATCTCTCTCTATTCACCATCTGTTCAATCAGATTTCTTGTTAGACTAAGTACCTGTGTTGGCTTTAATCTTTGATAATGACAGCTCAACTATTGTCCCCCAAGGATGGGCTCAAGGCCAGAATATGACAATGTCTGTTCTTCTCACCCTGATTTCACTCTAAACAGCTTTCAAATGCGATGCCTACCATTAATAATGGTCTAAATCCAGGTCTAAATCACAAGAAGTGACTTCACTGACTAGGTGTTGAACTTAAGTGAAAATTGATGCTGGAGTCATATTAAAGGCTCTCAAACTCACCTTCAATGAAATGTCCCATCAGATCACTTTTCTCTTTCAGGAAAAGCTTGGCAGAATTGACATGTCTTGTAAACATGCTCTACAGGTCAAGAAATGCAAGCTCTGAGCAGCTGGAGGTAGAAAGCAGGTGCCAACATTATAGGCTAATAATTGCAAATGTTTTGTTATTAGCCTCCTGTTTCCTGACACTGCTGCTGCTCTGATGCCTCACTCTGCATTTATCCTCTCCACACAGTTAACTCGGCCCCAACTCAAAAGTTCGCCTTACCTTCATTCTTGTTCACATCCGCAAGATCCTTTTACTCAGCTGGGGGAGTGATTTTAACAGCAAGAGGGAGAATGGCTTGTCAGCTGCTAATGCTTCCCCACAGCTGTGTAAACTCTGGGCACGGGCAGCTGTTCCCCTCCAGATCTGGCGGCAGGAGATGGGAAGCCTGGCACTCTCAGCTATTTATTACCAGCCCCCAGTGCAGCCCCCAAACTGGGACACGTGAGTGTCCCCTAACAGGCGGCAGCACCACCATGGCTGACCTTGTGCTGGGAAGGGTCAAGTGCTTGTGCAGTGTGTTCAGAGAGACACTAGTATCTCCGATCTCTTAGGATGGTTGCAAAGATCATCTACATCTTCTACATCTTAAGGTTTGTCTGCATCCAAGTGCTGCCTGTCTCCTTCTGCCTCCTCCTCATCATTCCCTGGGGAGCCTGGACGGATCATTTCTCCCACAGGGCCATGCAGTGTTATTCCCTGAGCATTGGCAAAACTGTAACCCTTGGCAAGTGGCACATTCTTCCCAGATGATTCTGTGTTACATGCAGCACTAATCCCGACACACATTCAGGTGCTGCCCTCTCCCACAGCTGCTCTGATCAAGACAGATCAGTTTTAGAGGCATAAACTGAATGCTGCGAGAGAAAAGTGGAGCTATTTCTGCATTGTCCTTAGCAGGAAATATGTTTGGAGCTAATCTGGACCTGAAATGTTTAGGGTGAAACCAACACTGGTCAGGGACAGTACATACAAAAGTACTGTACTCCTTTATGAGAGCGAATGAATAAGAAAGCAGCTATGCGGGGTGATAATCAAAGTTTCTGGCTCATGTGAGAATTTATTGTGGTTATAATTGTGTTTCCTGTAGGGAAAGCTGTAAGATGGGCTCAGAGGAAGCTTTTGCTACCTTGTAGGATGCCATTCCTCCAGGTTCAGGTTACAAGTAGAGGCTGTTGTGTACTCACAGGATATGCAAGAGCTTGGAGTCTCCTATCTTGGCTTCTCTGCAAAGTCTCTGGGAACAAGGAGCGACAGACATGTGAAGAAGCCTTTCACCTCCTCACTGCTTCACCAGGGAGCCAAAAAGGGAGAAGCCCTTGCCTGCACAGCTCTCCCTGGCAGTAGGAACAAGCAGCTGCCTCCTCTCCTACATGAGACCCCAATGGCGTCCCTACAGTCCTTCATAAAAGTGGACCTACAAGAACTGCCTATGACTCATGTCACAGCCCAAAGCCCCTGTTGCATGCCACTAGAAATACAGGCAGGTAAAAACCTTTTGGGTTTTCTCACAGAAAATGAGCCCCAAGGAGCCACATCTTTCTTGGAGGCTATTAAATGTCCCTTTGTGATGTGCCTCTTCGCTGTACACAAGAACGGCCCTTCACCTGCTGGTGTAAAGCCTTCCCAGTATACCCCTGCCACAGGGGCTATAAATAGGCTGGGGGATAAGACAAAGGGAAACTTTCTTAAAATGGAGGATACCACAGGTCATCCTGTTCGCAAGAATGAGAACTTTAAAGGTTAGACAGGTGATCAGGGAAGTTTTAAAGCTGATGCTATAGGTCTTGGAGAGGGGAATGCCATCATTCTGAGGATCTCCTCCCTTTTTTACTTCACTAAAGCAGGGAGGGTGTTTGTCTCTCCTTTCAAATAAGACCCAGGTACATTTACAATGGTGGATGGCTGCTAGGCAGAGAAGTTTGTATATCTTCTGTTTGCTTGCTGCAGAGCAGTGGGGTTGCGTTGAGCCTGACAGCCCCTTTTGTGAACCACTGCCTAGCAGTACATATGCTCATTTATTTGAATAAAAGCAGCCAAGGGGCTTGTGTGGTCTCCACATGCAGACTCCACCCTTCTAGGGTGTTTCACAACTACAGGCTTTTGGATGCTACTGCAACCTAGAGAAGTAAAAATAGGAAGGAGGGAGCGAGCCTCAGGAAACCAAATCAAATGGCGGTAACAGCACCTCAGGAAGCTCACCCAAGGTGGTGGGGTGCAGGGCAGGTGAAGAAGATCAGAAGCATAGGAAACTGGGGAAACAGATGTGGCGATGCCAGGCTTTGGGGAGGGAGCTCTTGAGATGCAGGGCCAGCATTCCCATGCGTTCCCATCTGGCAGTGAAGGAAATTATGTAAAGTGGAGGGGGTACGGGCCCCCTTATTTTTTTTTTCTTCCAATTCTTTTCTCCCTTCACTTCCCATGATGCAATTAAACAGCCATTGCTGACATCATCATGTATGCACGCTGAATGCAGCCATTGTGTCTCGGCTGCAGTGCTGTACTATATATAGATTAGTTGCCAATCTCTGCTATGTATCAGCAGGGAAGACACCCAAGGAATTAAGTGAGCACTTGCACTGTAGGACTCCTGGCTTTTGTCCCGTGGCCTCAAGACATGATGGAACTAGAAATAGTCAAAGATAAGTGATTTGGAGACCAAGCCAGGAAACTTTTGAAGGATTGATTTGCAGCAGTGGTAGGGGAGCAGTCCTCTAGGTTGCAATGCATGAAGCAGGAAGACAATCTGGCCCACGCATGTTGCTAGCTTCTTTTATGTAAAACCAAGTGGTTAGTCAGTAATTTCCCCTTACCAGTCCCTATCTCAGGCAACATTAGGTAGCTGCACATCCAGCTTCTTTGCCTTTGGTAGATGACGGAAAAACATCCACCTGTGATCTTGGCCTTGGAGGCAATTGAGGGGGCAATTGTGATTGCCCTCCCCTCTGTGGGTGGTAAAGGCACCCTGCAATCCCCTGTGCAGAGACCGAACAGAGCAGCCAGTGCCTGTCCTGGCACTGTCAGTGGCATGGGAGGGTGGGCATTTGAGGAGGACCAGTGCTCTATCTGCTGCCACAACAAACCAGGTTCCATGCTGAGCTTGTTCAAGTGACTTTGCCAGCACTAGGTTAGGGAAGTTTGGTCTTGTGCATTTCCAACGGTAGCATTTTCTTTCGAGGCAAGACAGCTCCATCAGCTCCTTCTCCCTCCCACCCAGCCCTTTGGCTGGAGGTGACAGGAGGTAGCTGAGCCAATCAAACAGCTCCACACTTCGGAAAGGGGCAAGTCCTGCTCTTTCCCTCCAGCTCCTGCTCTTTGCTGCTCATCTGTGGACACTCCAGGCAGCTGACAGCAGGGGCTGATGAGTGCTCAAACAGAGGAGGTGGTGGGACCAGGGAGCTGGATGAGCAGGAGAGGGTCAGGGTCCTTGGAGGTAAGCAAACCCTCCCTGTTCAGCAGTGACCTGTTAGATTGACTCAGACAACAGGCAATTTGAAGGTGTAAATTGACCCTGAAAGGAAAGCTTTGATGTTAGAGGATTTTTTCTTTCTTGTTGACTTCACTCCAGGCCAAATTCCAACTAAACTGTGGCCCCGTAGGAGCTTTCTCAATCATTTCATGGAGTCCCATACCAAGGTGATGAGACCAAGTGTTGCCACAGCCCCAGGCACTCACCTTCCTGGCCTTATGCTGCCCAGGAGCCAGTCACAGTGTCTCTGTTCCTAAGAGGTGTTCAAGTCTCCACTCAGTAAGTGGTACTTTTTGTTGCTGTGGCTCCTGCTAGGCATTTAAGAATAAGCCAGGTAAAACTGTTTATTTCTTGCAGTTCCTATGAGAATGGCTGTTGCTTTGGTAGCAGGCACAGAAGGTGCTACCAGGGTGGTTTTGAAAATCTTCAGGGATGGAGGTTCCCCAGATTCTGTGGGCCCCTGCTCCCCTGTCTGACCCACCTGTCACAAACAAAGGGTTTTCCTTGCATCCAGGTAGGATTTTCCTTGCTGCAACTCATGACTGCAGCTCTTGTCCTTTCAGTCTTCTCAGGCTAAATAAACCCAGTTCTCAGCTTTTCTTCACCTATCATGCTCCAGCCCTCTAACCATCCTAGCACCCCTCTACTGCACTTGCTTCATTATATTCATGTCTTTCTTGCACCAGGAAGCCCAAACTGGACACAGTAGCACAGGTGCAGTCTTGCTGCTGCTGAAAACAAGGGAAGGATCACTGCCCTTCACCTGCTGGTTCTGCATATGCTGATACAACCCAGTCTGGAATTCTGCAGCCTTCACACTGCTGACTCGTGTTCAACCCATTGCTCACAGGGACCCTCAGATCCTTTTTGGCAGAGATGCTGCCCAGGCAGTAGGTCCCCACTGATGCAGGGAGTTTTTACAGATGAGGTACAGGGCTTTACATTTGTCCATGCTGAACTTCATGAGGTCCCTGTCACCCCATTTCTCTAGTTTGTCCAGGTCCCTCTGAACAGCAGTCCTTCTCTCTAGGACATTGTCCTCCTCCTGCTTTGACATTTTCTGCGAACTTGCTGAGGAATTGTTATCTTCTATGGTGCAGGTTGTGGGTGATACTGGTGTAAACCAATTCTGGCCTCATAATTGACCCCAAAATTCACTACCCATTATAGACTGCCTGATGGACTCTGAATCTGTGACCACTCCTTTCAGAGCCTAAGCATCCAGACACCTACTTTCCAGTCCATCCATGGAGCCCATTCCACCTTAGTTCGGCTACAAGGATGCTATGGGATACCATGGTGAAAGCCTTACTAAAACCAAGGAAAGCGACATCCACTGCCCTCCTCACCCCTGCAGAGTAGGTCACATAATCCACCAGGAGTGCAGGGAGGCTGGTCAGGCACACTTCACCCTTGGAGAACCCATGCTGGCTATTCCTAATCACTCTCCTGTCCTTCCTGAGGTAGACATAGAGTCCCTCAGGACTTGTTTCATCATTTTCCCAGGCACTGGGTTGAGTCTGACCATCTGGTCTTTCTCCAGATTCTCCTTTCTAACTTTTTTTTATTTTTTGAAGGCAGACCTCACATCAGGCATCGACTGACAGATCAAACACAGACCTGGTTGAAGCTGACAGATGTACAAAGCAACCTTCAAGTACAATAAAAGCAGCAAGTGAAGATCCCCGTGCAGCAGGACAGCTACTGCAGAAGCCATCACGCACATCACAGCGAGCGTTGCGCAGCCTGGAAAACACAGCCCAGCAAAGCCCCAAATGTTGCTTATGGGGGACAACACAGGACAGTCACAGTTAATGGCTGCAGTCAAAGTTGCAGAACCTTTGCAGTTTGACCAGTAAATAATCCATTGTGTTACAGTCTATTTTTCAAACAATTGAGAAAATCACTATATTGGGTTCCTCAAGTTTAAGAAATACAGTTAGTCCCCTGATGTGTTTCCATTTCTGCTGGTACTTGTTAGTCTTTTTAATTGCACGTGTATTGCAAAGTGAATGAGAGGCACAAATTTGGATATGAGAATCCGGTCCAGTTCAAGCTCTTCTGATGTGGCTGTTTCAACAAAGGCAGTATCGGGGCAGATGGAAAATATTGTGGTATTTCTGGAGGTACAAGAGAATTCTTTATATTTCCTGAATGCAAACAGTATTTCTACTTGGTAATAGCTGTTCTGGAACTGATTGCCTTTCATTCATTGTCTTTTTATATCCCAGACACAGAAAACCTATATTTTTCAATTGATATTGCATCTTTTCTTGGTACAGCTATATACAGCACCTTAAAAGCTTTCACCTAACTAGGTAATCACATTTTGTTTTCAAGACAGAAATGTTTTAAACTTCCCATAATATTAAACAGCTCCCAAAGATACTCTGAATATTGACGAAAAGTGTGACCAGGGGATGATGGGCTATATGACTGTCAAAAAAACCTCCCAGAGCACAGAGCACCCCTAGGAAATTGGGCAGCTCAGGATTCCTGACAGCGGGAGCTGAGAGTTGAGGCAGCATCTACCCTGCCTTGATTGCCCTTGGGCACTTTGCCACACTGGCCTTGGCAGGTAGCCACTCTGAACTGAATGCATATATTTGTCTTTTAAGATGAAGTTTTGTTACCCTTTTATTCTCTGCGCAGATCCCAAAGTTACGAAAAAACCTGCTAAAAACTGTGGTTCCTTGTCAGCGAGACGAGGAAAAACTCTTACCCTTTCGCAAAGCCTGAGATGCTGGATCTCTCAGGACATGGTAGACCTGAGGGTGTCTCCAAAAACGTTAAACAGCTATCTGATCCTGCCAACGGAGATCTGCAAAGCTATGAAGCCTTCTCTGCTTTTCAGGTTTCTGATGCAAGCGCCTTGCGTAATACTGCAGGCTTCCAGGTATGAGAACCACAGCCAGCCCATAAACCTGAGCGCATATCTTATCCACCTTGAGGCCAAAATAACCTGACCTTTCGATGATCTTTGGTAGATGATGAATAACATATTGCATCTCCCAGAAGGCTGATTTCTGCCCCTAAAATAACTGCCAGTTTTCCTGGCATCAACCGATGGTGTCAGCTTGTATATTTTGAAAAAATGTTCGAGGGTTATTGAGGGGGGAAAACCTGAAAGGCAGAGGACAGACTCTTTCAAAAAGAAGCCAGAAACTATTGCAACCATCAAATGGGAGTGACTTTTGGGACACACAGTGGCTACAATGTTGGGATTCTCCTGAGCACAACAAAATCTATCAAAGAAGAAACATCAGGGCTGGAGAGAGACAGCAGAAACTGAGGGCTAGGAGAGAACTTCCAAGGAGTTAATTGGTGCTGCATTGGTGTTTGTGGGTGAACAGACTCATAAGTAAGGACATATATTTGTGAGATCACGTAGAAATTCCCAAAGGAGCTCTCTTTGCTGGCAAATGACACCACCAAGCCTGTGCTGACACACATGCTACCTGCTACGAGAGATAATTTAGATGTCACTCATTACAGAAAAGGCATTACAGGATAAAGTCCAAGGCCTTTGGTTCAAAGAAATCTCCAGTAGTGCTTCAGCCTGTCTGCCTGTCATCTCCAGCTGTTTCCCACTGGGCTGGGGCTGTCCCCAGGAGCCATGGTGTCCCCAGGATCAGCTGGGTCATGGCAGAAGCATCTCCTCATGATGGAACTCCCTACAGGTTGTCGACCAGAACCCGCTCATGCAAGAGAAGGCTT
This sequence comes from Cephalopterus ornatus, assembly GCA_013396775.1. NCBI lineage: Eukaryota > Metazoa > Chordata > Aves > Passeriformes > Cotingidae > Cephalopterus > Cephalopterus ornatus. The sequence goes on along the minus strand of VZRE01004317.1, from coordinate 129,384 downwards.
GTCTCCCTATGCTCTCCCTTGTCCTGGGGTTACCATTAAAAAGACCCAGAAACAGCAGCCTCATGTCATGAGTCACAGAAGTGACTTTTAATTCTCAGAGGGAATTTCTGAAGTGATTTAATGCTTAGAAGTTTACACCTCTTTGGGGATGGGTACAGCTCCTAGGCTCTGCTTTTGTGCTTTGAAAAGTGTACCATGCCAATTAGCTGCAGATGTGTTTGTAGAGTAAGAAGGATGCTACTGGAGTTTTCCCTGCTTTACTTGGCTAGACCATTTCCTGGGAGCAAGCTCTGCAAAATGTCTGAACTCTCACCCTCATGAGCATTGTGGTGGCCAGAATGGGCTGCACTTCCTTCTGATGTGGTTTTTGGGCAGTGTGGCCCTTTGATGTTCTGTTTTGCTCCCCTTGCCATCCTTCTCAGTACTCACCAGTGCTCCATGGGCTGGCTGCCTGTTTGCTCTAGCTGCATGCTTGCAGCAAGGCTGGGGTTGTCTTAAATGCTTTTAATAGTGGGGTGGCCACTACCAAATAAAAATACACCTATTAAGTGAAAATATATATTCAAACACAGCAAATGCCTTAGCTTGTGGGGAGCTGCTAAGTTCCAGGGAATCACATCTTCTGCCAGCGTAACTTCACTGGAGTCAATGCAACACCTTCTCCTAAAAAAGCCTGTGTGCAGGGGATTGCATCCCTCAGAAGGATTGGAACTACTTGGACAGACTTCTTTTATAACATAGTAAAAAGTGTGCTTCTGTATGACTTATTATATGTTCATTATGTTCAAGCTGACACCACTTGTATTCCTTATGTGTTTTCCTCAATTACAATCTTAAGCACTTGTATAATTTTAAGCACCTGTAGAGCTTGGCTGGCTTCACTGGGTGCTGCTTCTGTTTAACCTGATGCCAGGGTTATGCTGCAGAATATGCTACAGTCTCACCAGGTCAAACTACTGGTTTTGATTCAAGCATGTTTTTTGTCTGTTATTTCTCTTGAGGTTTTATCTTCTGAGGTGATACTCTGAACTAAGCATTGCTCCAAGGTCTTCTCTATGCTTTTGGCAGATAACATCCATCTTGTTGGGACTTGCTGCTTAAACCGTGTGGCCATTTGACTCACTAGCCTGCCTTACACCTGCTGTGATCCTTCAGCAGCTTGGTTAACAAAGCAGGAGCTGTGGCTTCCAGGGCCTGTGCCACTCTGCAGAGACACTGGATGCTTAATTGGAGGAAAGCAGGGATACGTGAGATGGAAATTCAGTGTCTTGGAACTGAGGGTAGTGGGTTGGAGAACCTCTAGAAATGTGGCTCTGAGTATAGCCAACCATTACAGGAGAAGGTTGCTGAATGTGGCTCCCCCTCCTCCTCTGACCAGTGGGCCGATGCTCACCCCTCCCTGAGGTCAGGGTAGGCTCCCATTGCTCCCCTGCAGGCTGCATCCACCTGGCTGAGCTCAGGCAGAGGCAAAGCTCGCTCCTGGGGAGGGGTGAGGTGGATACGAAACCTTGCTCAGCCTTTCTTCAGCCAGCACCTCCTATCACAAGGAAAGATGACAAATTGTTTGTTAAATTATTTAAGATACTACTGACTGGTTATGAATTATTAAAGTGTTTATTACTTACCATTTGGATGGCAACTCAGAGCAGAAAATCACAAACCTTTCAAGAAACCTAAGGCCAGACATAGCGTGCCAGACATGCTGGGGACTCGGGGGTGAGCCGAGGTGGTGGGCGCAGCAGCATCTGGTGTGAGAAAAGGCACGGCTGGAGCCTGGAGCGTGCCACAGCCCATGCTGCTGCAGATGGCTTTGCCACTGGTGCTGCAGTCTCACAACCTCCTGCCACTCCCCCCAGTCCTATTTTTATTTCATTTTTGCATGATGGCAGTGCTGTACAATGCGCCATATAACTTAAAACAGAGACAGTCCTTGTCCCAGTGGTTTTCTCCCTATAATGAAACTATCTTTAGGTAGGAGAGGACATCACTAAAGCAAGAATATGCTAGTTCTCATCAGCAAGTGTACATGTTTGTTTATGGTTTTGCTCTGTTGAAGATATTTGAAATTTTGTATACCGGCCTTTTTCCCCCCCTCTTTTTCAGCCTCCCTCGTGTTTGGGTTTTTTTGCTTTCTGTTTTAATTTTCCCTTTTCTTGAAACTGTAACCACGTGCTGATCATTAGGACTTCTGTTCAATGCATACTTACCCTTCGTGGTCACCATTCACGAAACCCGGAGGTTAGTGATCAAAGAAAGAGTGTACCTTATCTTCCAATGTTCTCTTGAGGAAGACAAAGCAAGGAGATAAGCATAGTTTGGACATGCAGCTCTGCTTAACAATACCTCCCACATCAGAGTCAGGATTGGGCATGTGGTTAAAATACAACTAGTTGGAGCAAAAATTCTGCTACTGGGTTCTGACCACATAACATGGATGCTAAAAAATGACATTAACCTTTGAGCTGAGCGAGATGACTTTGATTTGCAGACATAGATATATCACAGCATCCAGAATCCACAGGGTAGCCAGAGATTGCTGGAAATCTCTGAAATTGTTTGTGAAAACAGTCAGCTGAATATGTTTGTCCTTGAAATGCACTGTTTCTTATTTAGTATCCTGTGTTCATTTTTCCTCCCTTGCAAACATTTCAGTCATTCAGCCCAGGAACTGATTAAACCACCCAGTAAACACAGTACAGATGTCAAAGTGAAAAATTCACAAGCTATTCGTAACAAGCCATCTGCTGAAAATAATTTGTCTAAATTATTTGGGGAAAATTTACGAAGTAATGAAAATGCTCAGAGATATTTGGGAAGATTCTAATTTCAAAAAATCAAGAGAAGGCCTAATGATATGTTTGGGATGCAACTGAAATCTTTACAACTCATTGCAGGATTTGGGATAATAAATGCTCTCTGGCCTGCCATGCCAAGTACTGTCTGCTCAGATTTGAAGCACATAAACCTGTTTCACGTTCATGATTACCCTACAAGAACGTGCAGTTTGGGCATAATCCATGGTCTGACTTATATTCCTAGGACAATAAATGGCTGAAACTCTCACTCAGGCCTGTGTTGGAAATCCAACCTTCAGAAACTCAAGCCACCCAAACAATATCAAGAAAAGTCATACCCAGCCTTTGCAGACCTTGCTCAAGTAAAGGCATGCCTAACCTTAAACAATTTTTCATTGAGGTAAATCACTGTTTCTTTCGTTGTTCAAACTGTTTCTGTTGTGCATTATCCTGGTTTTCAGAGCTCCTGCTGAGTCACGAAGATAGGCTCTTTCATCTACCATGGCTCCAGGAGCATGTTTGTCCATTCTCTGCATCTCTTCTTTGCCTCAGTTTACACTCTGGTGCTTTGACAGGCACCTGAGCTGGCTAAAGTGGTTTTTTGTGTGTGAAATGCGGATTTGGGCCCCTGGGAGTTGTATTTGCTGGTAGATCAGAGATCTCACCTTTAAACCACAAGCAATTTCCTGAAGAAGGCTTAAAGTGAAATAAGAAAAAAGGGGAAAAGATTAGTATCTTCAGGGGACATTTTCCAGCACATCACTTAAATCCTCCTCCCCAGCCTACAGGCTGAGTAAAGGTTAATCCTACAGCATCTAAAATCCCATACAATCCACACTCCCTCAATGTACACATTTCCAGGAGGAATTCCTCTGACTGAGCATACTTAGCAGCCACACAGAAAGGTATCTCAGAGCTTAATGGCCACAAGTCAGTGGATATCTAGGTCCCTCGATCTCCAGTGGATATAAAAGTCACACTGGGACATAGCTGCCGTGCACATGCAGGATGGGGGCTTCCTTTGTGAGGGAACCATGTGTACCAAGAAGAAAGACCTCTACTAAAGCCCAGACCAAGAAGTAGTTGTCAGAGCCTTTGCTCTGGGATTGATGGGGCTGGAGTCAAACAGATAGGTAGGTACTTAATGAATTTTTCAGTAGATGTTACATGTGAAGTCTGTGTTTACTGAATTGTTCCCATGTCCTGTTTCTTCTTTTCTTTGGAAACTGTCAGTATAAATATTCTAAACAGACTGAAAAGTCTGTGAGTACAGCTGGTTGCTGAACTTTACCAGTGATGAACACAGGGAAATTTGTTTTATGTTGGCAGTCAGAACTTGTTTTCCATTTTTAAGTGACTTCCAATATTGAACTCCCAATTAGGTACTTTTAAATAGAGATGAGCTAATGCATTGTCCAGCTGCTCTTGCCACTATCCTGTGTTCATCGATAGTTGCCCATCTGCTCTTTGCCAGCTTAAAAATAAACATCCACTAGTAAAATGAAAATATGTTCATTTAGGATATTATCCCGATGCTACACAATTCAGTGTTTTCCATCTAAAAGTTCATTGCAATCTATAAAAAACCATGAAAAAACCGCAGTAGCTTGTCTTACCAGAGGGACAAGCTGAACTCAGTGTATGAAAAAATGCCATAAAATGTTGCTGCCAAATAAAGAGCTTCAAAACCTGCATTAGCCTTCTTCTCTTTATCTTTTGCCTTATATTAGTGTCGTCTAACACCCAGATCCACGAAGTTATTTGAATATCAGATTCTCATTGATTACATTGATTACAAAGCACCTAGGTGTATTACAAAAGTTTGATCTGAGGGTCTCCAGCCTTGCACTGTGCGTAACCCATGAGCTTCGGCACATGGTTTGATTCCTACGCCTGGCCAGCATTGACCAGTGCTGTAGACTGCATTTCCGATGGGAAAACCATGGGAAAACGGGGACCACGGCTGCAGATCTTAGGGCAGAGCCTCCCTAACCTTTCCCCGGCGGTGAGGCTGGGGGATCGCGGACCCCACCACGGAGCAGTTCAGCAATGCAGGGCGCTCGGAGGCAGAAACCAGAGACACGAACCGAAAGCGCACGGTGTGCTTCGGGCGATGCTCCCGGGCGGCGTGGCGGTCTCGTCGGGAGCATCTCCCCGCAGCGCCAGTGACCGCCGAGCGGAGGGGCCGCTTTTGTCCCCGTCGCGGCGGGTTTGCCGGCCGAGGTGGCGGCGGCGGGGGCGGAGGGGGGGGCCGGCAGCGGCGGCCGNTGCCGGCCGAGGTGGCGGCGGCGGGGCCGGAGGGGGGTCCCGGCAGCGGCTGCCGGCGGCTCATCCCCCGGCCCCGGAGCTCGGCGGCGTTCGCGGGGCAAGAGCGGCACCCAGCGGCATCCAGAGCCCCGCACCGCGGGCTGCGGGACAGCGCCGGGAGCACCGCGGGACGGAGTGGGGTCTGTGTGTGACCGGGGGCCTGAGAGAGAGGGGCACAGACTTCTTAGCAGGGCCTGTTGTGGTTGGACAAAGGGTAATGGTTTTAAACCGAAAGAGGGCCGATTTAGTTTGAATATAAGAAAGAAGTAAATTTTTTTTACGGTGCGGGCGGTGAGACGCTGGCACAGGTGGCCCAGAGTGGTGGTGGATGCTCCATCCTTGCAAACATTCAGGGTCAGGTTGGACGGGGCTCTGAACAACCTGATCTAGTTGAAGATGTCCCTGATCATTGCAGGGGGTGTTGGAACTAGATGAACTCTAAAGGTCCTTTCCATCCCAAACCATTCTGTGATACTAGGTTTCTTCTATGACTCCCAGCCCTGGGAACGCCCTGAAAACTGGTTGGTTTTTTGCTTGTTTGTTTGTTTTTTTTTAAAATAAAACACACACAAACACACACACACATACACACACACAGGAGTGGCAGAAGCCTGAGGAAGCCAGAGAGAAGATCTGGGCTTGCTGCTGCTGTGCTGGGGGCAGGGGGAGAAAGGGACCTACAGGCTTTGGGACCTTTCTCTCGCTGCTACAAATATCAGGGAGCATGGTTTCTCCACCCGATAGTTTTGTCCTGAGGGAATCCTCTCAAGATGGAGCCAGTGGTGCTTCAGGGCTGGATTGCTTGAGGCAAACCTCAACTTTCACTGCCAAGGAGAAAAATGGAAGAGGAGATGAAAATCTGTTGGCCTTAACTCCAATTCCAGCCAGTGGCATTTCAGTGGAATTGCTGTGGGTTGGGAGTACTGCACTTAAGAATAGATCTTTTTTGTCAAAAATAATTTAATCACTGCTTTAGGGTAAGAAACATCACATTCACTGTGCCTAGCATGGTCTGCCTGCTTGCGTGAACCAGCCCCAAAGACCACAGCAAGCACAGGTGGTGTCTGCAGTCATGGGAGCCCGTGGGCCACCAAGAACAGCCAGGAGAGAGCAAAACTGAGGAGCAGGAGCCAGCCCCTCCCTCACCTTGCTCCTCTGGGTCTCATCCAGAAACAGTACCAGGCTCTGCCAAGTTTTGCTTCAGCTGAATTCCTAATGCAAGTGAATCTTAACTCTACCCCTGTTTAGGGTGTTGAATATTGCTGTCTTTGTAAGAAGAAACTGTTGATAAGGATGATCCAACTGTGGGTTTGGAAACATGATAAATAAATGGTGCTCAAATGGCTTCACTTCAATAGAAGTGATGTTTGGTGGAAAACAAAATATTAAGAACACTCCTATATTTATTATTGGTTTTAATCTTTTTAGCAGGATTACAGACTGGGAAGATAATCTACTTTTCTTGTGGTGTAAAAGAATCCTCCTAAATGAATAAAATATGGGATATGTTAGAGCTAAGCTTAAAAACTAGAAAAAAAAAGAGGAAAGAAAAAAGCAGAAAGAACACAGGCAAGTCCCCGTCTCAGCTCTTATTGCCATCTGAGAATCTGTGGTTGGGATCCTATGAAAGAACAACCCCTGGTGGGACAAGAATTAAAATTAAAGAAGAAGAAAAAACCTAAAATACAAAGTGACCCATGAAACCTAGCCCAGAAAGAAGAAGAGCCACTAGAGGAAATGAAGTTAAGGATATGTTTGGAAGGAGTTTGTTTTCTCAAAGCCTTCTGTTTCACTGCAGCTGATTTAAAGCGAGGCTTGTGTTTCAGCAACAGCAGTTGTAGGAGTGCAAGAGGGGAGCCTGTTCCCTTGGCCTCTGCTGGCACGCCCAAAACAGAGTTGTTTCTGGGATTGGCTCAGAAGCTGTCCATGGGAACAGACCTGGAGGAAAAGCTGCCTTTTCCCTCCAGTGGACCAAGTGATGCTGCAGAGGGGCACGAAAAGTGTCCCTCAGCCTGGCTGCAGACAAACACGTGAGTTTGTTGCTCAGCAGTTTTCTCCACTTGGAGAAATGGTCAGCAGTGATGCAGGCCTGTGCCCACCAACACAGGGATTTGAGCAGTGCAAGAGCTGAACCAGATTTTGTGTGGCTGAGGAAGCAGTGCCATGCCATCAAAGACTTTCACATGGTACATGCCTATTTGCTTATTTTACTTACTTCTTGCCTTTGTTGTAAAGGCAAACCCCTACCAGGAGCACTTTTCATCTCACAGTGCTTCTCCAAATGGGCCACAGGTGTGCTGTTCTCCACCTTAGGGCATGGTCTGGATGCCCATCACAGACCTGCTCTCCTCAGGGCAATCCCACTCCAGCCAGTGAAGCCTTGCTCCTCCACATGCTCCTGCTATTACACTCTCCTTAACCACAAAATGTTTCTCTTCTGTCCCCACACTGAGAAATTCTGTGGGGACCACGGCAAAAACAAATGACCCCTGGAGATTTTGTAGCTCTTCGCTGGGGCAGAAAGCTTGGACTGATGGTCCTGCACTGGCAGGTGGATGAAGTTATGATGGTACCCACTGCTCCATCTTTCCCAGTTGATGGCAGGAGCAGTCACTTTTTTTCCTGCAGGCCCAGTTTCCAGCCCTCTTCAGGGGTGTTATGAGGGTCTATGATGTCCAGTGATGTCAGCTGGAGGTTGCTGACACCATTAGCCAGAAACATTTCGAAGGATGGTTTGAATAATAGATAAATTATGGGTAAGTTTCTGCTTAGCAAGGATCTTTACACTTGAAATACTTGTACTAACCATGTCTGAAAATAGTGGTGTGGACAGGGAAAAATAAATTACACTGTCAGAAGCCGAGCTGAGTAAATGCTGCAGTGGGGATGTTTCAAGTTCATTAGCTCTTTACAAAGCCATACTTATACTGATTCGAATAGAAAAATATCTCCAGTGAAGGGGTGCAAATCTGCCATCATGGTCCAGGGACTGAAGTGTCTGGTAGTCCCTTGCTGCGGCGCAGGTGCCTGGGTGCTGAGCCGCACTTCAGAGCACGATGTGTAACTGCATGTCATGGCTGAGGACACTTTATTGCTTTCTGTCAACACCCCAGCACCGAGCTGGGAAGTAATATGTGCTTCTAGTGATGTGATCCCTCAGACAGCATTTTAAATCAAGCTTCTGTCTGTGGGGAGGCATGAAAGATCCCGTGACACCATTTTTATTTCAGGAAGAATAAAGGCATTCATCTCCACAACATTGGATAGATTCACTGCCTTATCCCAGTAGGGCATCTTCACATAAACAGCTGAATTAAACTGCAGTCTGGAATAGCAGTCAGTGGTAGGAAACTCAGGCACTAATTTTACTTCTTCACTGAAACTATCTGTGTTTTATTGCTCTGAAGGAGGGTGGCCAGCAGTTTGTGCTATGGCTTCCAAATAATGGTACCATTTTTCCTCAGACTGCAGGGTCATTTTTGTTTGAATGCTAATGGCTGGTACTTACAGTTTCAAGCCCATTCGAGGCCAGGAGTGTGAGAAGAAAATCAAAAGCAAGTGCCAACCCCTATTTTCAAGCAATCTGGCTGAGCTGTGGAGGTTGATTTGCAGTTTAAAATCTTTAAAATGCAGTTTTAGTTCTAAAAGAACAATGGCACCAAGACAGCCAAAAGACAAACGGTGATAACATTTTTAATACCAATGGGGACAGCTGATTTGGATTAAGCCTTTTCTCTCAAGAGAGAGACAGCAGCCCTTTTAAGGGCCATAACTCTGCCATGGTGGAGCTCTGCATGACCATTCATAGTCACAACCTTCCTGAATGCCACGTAAGCTTTGAAAACATTATCCCAGTTTTACAGATGTGGGACTTGGGTCCAAGACTTGGCCTGGGACCACCCTGTACTGAGAGCATTCAGCAGTCCTGCAGTTGAGCCAGTACCATAACTCGTGGGAATCACTCCCATGCCCTTCTCACCTTTTTTTCCCTACACCAGCATCCTCCAGGCTGGATCTCACCCCCTGCCCCTTGAGCTGATGAGAGCCCTTAGATGGATGTTCATGCACTGGTGAACACCAGCCCAGCCTTCATTGGAGTAAGGGCAGAAGAAACAGAAAGCTTCTCTGGTCTTTGGGCTGAGTTCATTCTCCAAGCAGAAGAAAATCAGGATAAGGAGGAAAAAAATCAGGGTGAGGGGTAGAAAGAAAAGTTCATGAAGGATAGAGATATGCATACTCACCACAGCCTATGGTGTACTTAAATAACATAGCAAGGATTAAAAAAAATCAGTCTTGATCCTTTATTTTAAAAGTAAGCATCACTTGTGAATATACAGGTGGATGAGTTAATCATTTGGTGTTATTCTTAGCCCTTTTTTGTGTATTTTGAAAGTTTCTTCAGCCTCGGTGGGTCTAACAACCCAAGGGGCCAGGGAAATGCCTTGTCCTTGTATCTTTTCTCCTTTTTACATTTTGCATTGGTCTGATTTTTTGTCAGGTCAGTTTGTATTGCTGTTGGTTTGGATCTGGGTGTGTGCATCACTACATTGTAAAGATGCAAAGCCACAAAGCCACAATTCACAGAACATCACTGCTTTATAAAGCATACATTTAAGAACCACCTTGAGTTTTTCCATCTCACCTTTTCACAGACTCAACAATCTTCTTTGTCATTGACAGCAACTGGGGATAAAACCACTATGTGAAATGCTTACAAAAGGACCTGCCTGCCCTTTGCAGAGTTTCCAATACAGCATCCATGTTTCTCCTGGCTCCCAGCAGGTCAGACTACCTGGGTAAGGGGAGAACTCTGCCCCATGTAACCTCTTCTCTCTCCTCCCAAGCAATGCTACTGGAGAGACACAGAAATTTAGCATCTCCCACCTGGCACCAGGGATATTTATGGGACGTATTCTCTCTCCTTTTTTCCAGAAAGCCCCATCCCTCTCTCCCCAGGACGAGGAGCAGAAATCCAACCCCAGGGCATCCATCCTGCAGAAACTGTACCTTGCCAGAGACAAGTACTGCAGATGGCTGCAGCTGCTCAAGCCAACTGGGACAGCAGCCGCCGGCCCCCACGCAGCAGCCCCGCGGCTCAGGTGTCCTCAGGAAGGAGAGAATTAGTGAGGACTTTAATGCTGGATTAGGCTGCCCCAGGTTTTCTCTTTTTCTCCTACCACCAGCTCAGCCCATGGAAGCGGGTGGTCTCCGGTGTGGGTTACAGCCTGGGTCTGCCCCTCAGGGTGGCATGTCCTCTCCCTGATCCACAGCCCTGCTTCCTCCTGGGGTGCTCTGAGGGCACAGGGATGGGAGCTGCTTGGGTTACAACTTACAACCCACCCTGTCCTCTGCTGTGTAAAGCCTAGGGCTGAAATGGGACATTTTGCAAAGGGCTTCCTTCCTCTCTGTCTTATTCAAAACCCACGCACCAGAACATGGGTAGAGAACCCTGCACAGACAAAATGTTCTTCCTTGTGTTTTTAGGCATTCCCTTTCTCCAGAAAACCTTGGGGATATTCCACCAACCTGCAGAGAAATCTCTAGCCATCACGGCAGACTTTAACGGCCCTTAAGTCCTGGAGGACTGAGCAGCCCAGTGCTGTGGCCTTGCTCTCACACCGCAGGGGGAACTCACCCTTCCCCTTGTAGTCAGGGCTGCAACCATTAACGTAACTACTGGGAAACTGGAGTTGACGTGACTTGTTGAGTGGTAGTTGGTAAGCTTCCTGGCTGAATTTGGGCAGGCTGATGGGCTGCCCTTCCACAGCAGTCATGTGGAAAGCCGTGGAGAAGATCAGGCTATTTGCGATAATGCTGTTTTTCTGAAAAGCCAGTTCTGTGGCTGAATGAGCTCATGTGGGTTCAGGACAAAAATCCCATAGTCATACAACAAAGAAATAAGAATTAAAAAAGATCTCACATGTGATTTTTCTGTGGGACTTAGAGGTTTGCCAAAACCACTGTGTGCTGAAAACCAGGAGGATGTATAAGGAGATAATTTTGCATTTACCCAGTTTCTCATCTTTCCTTGAACATCTGCTACTCATTGTTGCTAGAGGGAGGTTTGGGATGAGGATACACACCAGATCTGACCCACTGTCATAATTCTTTTACTTTCTGATATGTAGTGCTCATTTTTTAACTTCAGTTGACTACGAACAGCTCAGCCAGGCTCATCTGCCACCCTTCTTGGGAGCTGCTCTTTGCTTTCTGAGAATGCCTAGCTGAGTCGTTCTGGTTATTCATCAGTATTTTGCAGAGGGTAATTAAAAAGCTTTTGTTAAAATATGTCATGTCTGTTTTGCTGGACTGAACACATCTTGGAGGCAATAATTTGTTACAAATGTGTCCATGTCAAAAAGCCAGAGCATGATGACTCTGCTTTGGCTCTCAGTTCTAGCAGAGATGCCAGGTTCTGAGGAATTGTATTTCGAAAGAGCAGGTTCCTCCACTGTCTTTTGGTCTCAGGTAACCAGTGCTGTCCGCTCATTGAGGGATTAGCAGCATAATTGACAAGCCAGGAGGAATCCATCTGGTGACTGCTCTTCGTAGACACAACCTTGGAACACAAACCTCTGGCCCCAGGGATTTGCTTTTCATTTGCTGCTCTACAAGTGCAAACAGTTCAGTAGGGAAACTGCACCCAGGCTGATGGCTGCTGACCCTCTTCCTGCTCGAAGTGCGAGGCCGCAGGAGCCTGAAATTCACAGTTGTAATATATCAAGTGATTGAACTCCATCTGCCACAGCAAGAACCATGCTCTGCACAGCACCACTTGGCTGCTGGTATATGAAGTTTCTCAAGCAGAGCTGAAGCAAAACTCACACTTTGGGAAGCTGGTGGAACCTAAGGAGTTCATGCAAAAATGCCATGAGGAATCACTGTTTTTCACAAGGAATGTTTTGAAGTAAGCTCAATTAATCAACCATTTTACAAAATGCAGGTCAGGATGGTGCATTATTATTCTGAACATGCCCTTTCAGAGAGATTTTCTAGTATTAACATTATGGATTTTAAAAATGTATCCACTATATTGTTGATACATTAAATATTATATTTATATTGATCTATTGATCTATTGTATCAATGTAATAAAAGCATTTAGTTGAAAAGCAGAACAAATCAATCCTGTGCTCATCAGCTACAAATTCGGTTCTAACTTGTCAGCATCTGCACTGTTTTTAATTCTTATTTTCTACTGCCTCTTCTATTATGAGATAATTTTTATGTACTTACTTTCATGATCAACTTATGCAGCACTTCCTTCAATTTAGCACAATGTCAGCAGAGGATGGGAACAGTTGTGTAGGATACAAAAGTGGAGCCAAGGTCTTATTGAGGGTGAAGGGGGTTTGTGCAGGGGTGCTGAGGCCTGGCAGTAGCAAGTGAAAGGGGAAATTCGACAAGACTCCCATGCATCCATCCAGGACATTAGCTGATAGCAGGACAGCTTGTGCAAAGTGGATGCACAGAGCTACTTGTGGCTCCCGGAAAACACTAATTTTTTGTGTGACCACCACTGCCTCTCTCTGTGCCACGGTTATTTTGGGCAAGGCTGGGTGGACTGGCACAGAGATGACTGGCTTTGAAATCCTCCACTGTGCTTTATAAGGAAGGATCCCAGGGATGCAGGGTGCAGGAGGAGGGCTGAGGTGCAGGCAAGATGGAAGCACTGGGAACAGGAAGGTGAGAGCTTTATAGGATAAAAGCAGGGGACAAGGACAAAGTGAGGGCACAGCAAAATGCTAAAGACAAAGTGCTATATTTCAGGCAACTAGAATAACCATTCACACCTCAGAAATGCCACGGTTTTATTTAACATGTCATTTTTTTGCCCTTTTGCCCCCCAGCCCTGGAGAGAAGGGAGCAGCTGCAAGGCGTCCCCAAAACCCCAGATACCCCTTTCTCCCCTCTGAAGAATAAATGTGTTATAGGACCTTTGCTTGCAGCATTTGCACTTCACCAGCTCCTGCATGTGCAGGCACAGGCCAGGACATGGAGCAGATTTCGTCTGCCCCTGGGATGCTCTGAGCTGGAAGCACACAAGGATTGGTTTTGCTGCACTGCCACATTTTCCTGCTGCAATAAAAATCAAACCATTGAGTAAAATGCTCCCAAAAGGAAGCACGAAAATCTGCAAATGGAAAACGCAGGAAAGGCTTTTGTTACTGTGATAGCCCCATACACACTGGTGAATGAAATATAGTGACTTCTGCAACACTCATAAATGCAGACTGCCAGGGAAGGCTGGCGGAGGCAGAGGATGGTCTATGGGACACTTTGGTTGGACACAGAGGGTGTACTGTGTACTCCTCACTGCACCAAAAGAAAAGAGAAGGCAAAGCATGAATCCTGACTCATATCTGCACAGAGCACATACACACTAAAATATTCCCTAAAATTTTCAGATGTTATTTGAGCGGGGGAAAAGCTAAGGAGGATGGAAGGATTTCTCACCAGTTGGGAAAAATGAGACCATAATTGCAAAGACATGAAGGCATCCTCTGCCTTCCCCACTCCAGGTCTCAAATTCCCAGCGTGAAATGCGCTGCATCATTCTGTTATGATTTGAACAAAACCAAGCGGAGCAGCGCAGCCATGTGGGTTAGCCACGGAAAATCAACACTCGTGGGTTCATGAAAGGAAAACTCTGGGTGCCTCCCTGCACCCACCTGGTACGGAGTGGGGCTCAAGCACCCCAAAATCAGTGTGGCTCTGGCAGGACCTGCAGTGGAGCAGTTTGGCCCCTTGCAGGCAACTGCAGCAAGGAGCCAGGAATGGAGCCCTGGGCACCCACCGATGCTTTTCCCCAGGCAAGGAAGGAGCCAGTTGCAGGCGGCAGGAAGGCGGCCGAGGAGGGATAAAAAGGAAGAACCCCCTGATCAGAGGCCACAGCTGATGGCCATGCCCAGGGCGTACGCCCCGGCTGCTTCTGGTCCGGAAACGCCATCGTGAGGCCCAGCGAGGGCAAGCTACGCGAGGAGAAAAGCAGCCTCAGAGCATGTCTAAGGTCATGACACTTGACCTTTTCATTTCTTTTAGTTTTTGAAACCTGATTACGTCTATTTTTAGGCCTGTGCTTGGGGAATGAGGGGGGCAGGGGTGACCTGACCCTGCCCGATGGCGCAGCTCCGCTGTGTTCCCTACTCTGCGCCTGTCCCTGTTTGAACATTGCAGCAATGGCCCCACGTGCCCAAGCACACTCAGAGTCACTGGGTGGGTTTGGTAGCAGGGTGCTTTCACCTCCCCAGATGCCCTGCAGACTGAGGTCCACCCCATCCGGACAAGGAGCACGTGCTACAGCTGGTTCGGACAAGGAGTGAAGCTTGGCAGTGAGCAGCTTCCAAGGGCATTCGCTCTGGGTAGCAGGGGAAGACAAGGTCTGGTGCAAAGGAGTGCAGCTGCTTGCCCGTTCTGAACTGGGATAACCCTGTGGATGCTGTTGGTGAGTGATGGGCTGCCAGGAAGGTGCAGGAGTGGAGGAGGGACTTGGGCATGTCAGAAGCAGAACACAGAAATTACCGATTTGGAGGCTGAGTATTGTAATCCAACGTAGGCTCTGGGTTTTTCTGTTTAAGACAGGCAAAATTACACTTGAAGAAACAAGGAAAAAGGGGTGAAATAATCATGGGTGACGATAGCAAAGCTGGCTCCCAATACAACAGTCCCTTCACCAAGCATAATGTGTATTTTATTTTACCATTTTAGGTTATCTGAGCAATAAGAAAATAACAAACCCCCCCCATAACCTTCTGGCAGACTCTTTTGCCAGGCAGATGCTGATTTTCTCCCACTCCAGCTACCCAACTTCCAGAAGCGCGATGGGGGAAAGCCAGGAGCTGAGCAGAACCTGTAGCATAGGGGGTGTCCCCAGGTGGGGCTGGGCTCTCCCTTCCCTCCCCAGGACCTGGTGAGTGAGTGTTACTTCACCCAGCATAAGTTTTGCATCCTGCCTTTCCCTCAACTCTGCCCAAAGGCAAACTGGGGTGAGAATAAGGGCTAGGGGCTTTCCAGTACTTTGTTCTGCTTTATACATTGGCACGTGGAAAAAAATAATGCTGAAGGCCATTTTGGTGATAGTGGCTGGGAGAGGAGGGGACTTGGTTCCCTAGGAATTGCTTCCTGTGACCACCAGCATTCAGCTTTTCAGAGGGGTACAATATCATGCCCTAAAGGGACTCTTCCAAGGGGAAGCACCAAGAAAGTGCTGCTTGGTCTTGCTGATAAGGCAGAATCTCTCTTTTTCTCTCTCCCTCTCTCTCTCTCTATTTTAAAGCAAAGGTTATTCTGCCCACCCAAGGCCTGACTTCTTTCATATCACCCATGCAGCAGCATCTCACAAACACATTCAACAAAATAAAATATTGGGGGTCTCTATGCCAATATGGTATTTACATGTTATTTTGTACACCAAACACACACACACACAGAGAGCTTTCTGCTTTGTGTTTTTTCTTTAAAAGGCCCAGGGTATGGTCAACCAATTCTCTTGGCTGCTTAGCAACAGGCAATTGAGCCTGCCTATCAATTCTCAGTTTATAATAACCTGAGGCAGACCTAGATTTTTGTTTTCCCCTGAGCTTTTGTCTTCCCTTCCCTCTATAATAAATACCAGAAATGTAGGGGCAGCATGTGTCAGAAATCCCCCAGTGGAATATCTTTCATCATGCTGGCGGGGCTGCTTCTCTAGCAGGACAGAACTCCAGGTCCCACATGCCCTACTCTCCTTTGTTAAAACATCTGAGAGATTCGTTCTGCATTAGACAACACCTTGCAGTAGAGACTTATCTTTAAAATAGATAAGTTAAAAATAGGAATTTTCTATTTTGTATTAAAAAGAAGACCCAAAGAGTTCACCCCGATAGACAGACTGAACACAACCCTGAAGATACACAATAACCTGAATATCTCTGTCTTTGAATGTGCTATAAAAAAATATAGAATATAATTAATTTTAGTGGCTAATGGATTCCTATACAGCACATCCTGCACTGCAGCTCAAGGGGCTGGAGCTGAGGGGCTCCTGGGGGGAAATGGCAGTGACAGTGCACCAAGAGGTTGGGAGCACAGTGCTGTGCCTTAGTCAGCGTCAATGAGCTGCTGCCTCCCGTTGGAGGAGAGCAGCATGTGTGGATGATGAAGAGGTGGGTATTCAGCCCATCCTGAGAGGTGCTCAATGGGCAGTGGGCAGGCACGGTGGTGTTTCTGTGGCCAGCTTTGCTGTAACAGCACCTTTTTTCTGAAACACTTCTGTTCTCCACTGTGGCACCATAGGGATGCTGCTTGCTGACTATTACTGCCCTTACTCTGGAAGGAAAAGCAACCTGTAAGGCTTGGAGATATGGCAAACCTATGGATATAAAAAGTGAGCAAATGGGAGAAGCCTGCTCACTCACCTCTCCCCCATGAGCAGCCCCATCCACAGAGCTTAGGGCAGCCTCAGGCTGGTGTGGTCTTTTTAGACGTGATCCTCCGTACATGGATGACCACAATTCTCATTGTTATCCTGTATCAAATCTAAGCATTTCCATTATAAGAAGCATTTCCAGGAGACTGACATGTTTTTTACAAGCAGGTGAGCAGGAGTAGCCCGGCCACCCCACATGTCCTGGATCACTCTGGCAAGGGATTGGCATCTCTGGTGCTCGTCCACAGCCCCCAGCTTCACCACACCTCTCCTGCTCACACAGCGTGGTGCAAAGCTGCCACCTGCAGCCCTCCTGCCTGCAGCTGTGCTGTAGGTATGCCCCAGGACCAAGTGCTGTTTCATCCCCGAGCTCATGACAGGAAGGATGGTCAGAAACCACCAGCAAGGCCTTTGCTTTCTTGATCTTTCTTTGCAAATCAGCGGGTTCTTCAAATGCTAGTTCATGCTGATTCTGGAGACAGCACAGATGATGGGGATGGAGAATCCAATAGCATGCATGTGTCTCCTCTCATAAGGACCAGACATGGGAACATTCCTCTTACAGCATGGGAGGAGGTCATGCCAGGGAAGGAGAACAGGGGGTCCCGATGGTCCCAGTGCAGCCTGTGTGCTCACAGCCCTTCACTCCGGGCTAGAGCCTGTGGGATCGTTCTGAGCTGCTGTGTCACATAACACCATCACTCATCTTTTGTTTGCTGGAAATTTAGCAGAGGATCCAGCTTTTTAAAAAGCAGAACATCTGGAAACGAAACATAGGCAGGGTATGCATGGGGACAGGCACAGGTGTTCACTTAAGCAGAACTGAAGCTAATGGAAGCAGCATGTCACTGGGAATGCGAGTGGCCAGGACCTTTCTCCAAGAGGAATCCTACAAGACAGACAGATTTCTGCACTATGAAAACGCAGTCAGGTACTGTCAAGGTTCCCAGCACCAGCGCCTGCCTTCACAGAGGGAGTTTTCCAGTGTGAAGTCTGTGGTACAGTAATCTCTTCAGACCTTTTTTACAGAGGGAGGGAAAAGTCACATCGCTTTTGATGAAAGTTCAGTTTTAACTGTGCCCTTCTGTTAGGATAGTAAAATTACAGGCCAAAACAAGCTCTACCTTTCAAGAAAAGATGTGAAGGGAAAAAAATATTTTCCACAAAATCTGTGCATTTGATCTGTTCATTACAGGAACTAAAAAATCTACAAAGAAATTCAGGACACTTGATGCACTATTGTTTGAACAGTGATTTCTGGATGCAAAGCATTCAACAGGGATTACGGAAATATTGAACTCCACTGCAATCCTTCAAGAAAGGGGAAATATTTTAAAACACATCAGCTGTGGTGTAAATGTGAAATCACTGAAGCGACACAAGGGCTTGTCATCACAAAAGCGACAGCATTGTAAGTGTACATTTAGCTTACAGTAACTCTGGTGCAATTCTCCACTGCAAACTCGTTTCTGCAACAGTTAATACACTTTTAAAAGTTTATTTATGGCTAAGAGTATATGTTTAAGAAAACAGAACAACAAAAAAGGAAACAGAATACTGGAACAAATATTAAGACAAGAGGTTACACTATTTTAACACCCTGAATTCAACTCTGGCTCTCTGACATTTTCCCAGATACACCCTTCCTATAGACCCTCGTACATTTATGCAGCTGTACACCTGGTGCACAAGGTGTAATGAGACCCTTTTGCACAGTGAGGATGCAGCACTGGCAGAATTTGAGGAAAACAGCTTTGCTTTAACAAAAAAGAATCAGCAACAACTACAAAGCCCAAACCAGAGTAACACTGAAGATAGAAGAAACGTAACTGGGAGTGCAAACTGCTGAGAAAATGGCTCCAGTGTACAAGAAAATTATCTATACTGACACTGTGTGTGTTTTAAACTATTTATTATGCTCATGCACATGGTGATATACTAAAATTCTTGTTGGCAAAATGTCCACTCAAAATTAAATATTGCTTTAGCCTCACCACCAAGTTTTTTGTTGTACCAAGTCACATTTGTAATAAACTTTATTAAATGCGATAAAATATTACACAGAGAAATCCAACAGGGAATTCATGTCCATTTTTGTTAAACTAAGTAGCAGAGCTTTGTTGTTGGCATTAGAACAGCTCTGAGCTTTGTTGGAGATATGTTGTAGAAAATCTCCCCATAGTTCTTAATGAATAATTGAAGACAATATATAACTGAGATGCTTGTTTGCTAGCTCCAGAGCTAGATCCTAGAGGACCATTATATTAACTTTTAATAACATATGCTATGGTTAAAGTTATAGCACACAAAATTTCACTCTAAATACGCTCATCCTATAAAGAATAATCCTAAGATTATAACCCAGCTAGCAGGAGGTGTGCAATGACTAATAAAGCAGAAAGGGAAACATTAGCAAAGCTTACAGCTACTCCAAGTTATTTTTCAGATATCCTCTGTTTACGCCTTTTACCTACATATTCCATGACTCTAACAGTGCACCACGATGACAATGCTCAAATTCTCCAGTGCAGTTCTCCTTGTTTTCATGGTCCCCTTTCCTCCCCCCCAGAAGCTAGGAACTGAGCAGGCCTTTTGAGTGTGTGGGGTCTGGGCAAAATCCTACCCATTTTAATTATTTATCATACGTGATCAGTGAGGATGCAATTTCTGCTCATGCCTCAGGGTGATGCTGAAAATGTTTCACAAATTTATTATCCAAGAAAAATTCAGCATAATAAGTTGTCTGCAAAATAAATTTGTAGAGAACAAAGTAATCATTAGGAAATCCAGCCCATTTAAGTGATTGCTAACTGCACCTAGGCTTCCATTCATCACCACATAATTGCGTTTCACCTAATATTAACTCTGTCTTCAAGAAAGGCTGGTTTATCTTTGGAATAAATGAACATAATAAAAGAAGGGAACAATGAAGGAATGACAAAATCAGCATAAACTTTAAACCAAAAAAGAACTGAGGAGTTACTAAATATCCCATGCCATGGGTGACTCACTATTTGTGTAGAATCTCTACAGTGTACCACCGAGAGGAGCAGCATGTGAGAACGTATTGGAATGCACGTAGAGTACATTTTGTAATGCTGTGGTGCAGCACAAGGGTTTAAGACACAGTGTGACAGTGTGTACCCTGTGAAGCTTTTGACAGAAGCAGAAAGCAGTTTTGGAAACCCTGGTTTGCAATTTCTTGGCAAACACTGTCACTATTGCAGCCAATGGTCCATGCTCACTCAAGGTGGAGAAGCCTTTGCCCATTGGCACTAGTGCTCGAAATGACAGAGAGGAAGGAGAAAGACAAATGTACTCAACACCCAATCCCTCCACACTCTCTTCTTAGCCACTTTCGAACACAGACATTTAAAATAAACTTGCCTATGATTTGTACCTACCAAGCCCAACCCGATGAAATAAAACGCAGGACACAGGTGCCAGAAAAGCAGTCCTCTTCTTTGAAAGAAATTTCTAGTGCCAACCAGATATACAGATGTACCACACTCACTATACAGACTTATACAGCTTTACTTGGGTGAGGGAGTATTTTTTCACAAGAGATTTTACAAATAAAGACATAATTAAATTTCTCTTCTAAGAGAGGCCTGTGAGCTGAGAAGGTCTGTTAGGACTTCTTGAAGACATCTGAAGATACCTACAATTGCAGCAAGGTCTCTATGGCTTTCAAAGGGCTGCCACCCAGCTAGGGATATGCTACTAAATTACAACTAGAAATCTCAGCTGGCACCTGCTCTTTAGATCTACCATTCAGTGCCAGTGTCATGACAAACTGCGTTAGAAAGGAGGTGGACAAAAACTCTAATTGTCAAGCTGGAACAATCCTAAACCTGATTGTTCCTTTTCCTCATTTTTAGACCAGAGCATAAACCGTAGATGAAATGTGGCTCTCGCCAGATTACAGTTTATGGGTTTTATACTCAGTAAAGATGGAAACAATCATACAGTAGTGAGGAAGATTAATATATATATGTGTGTATATGTAATTAATTTTTTAAAGTCCTGACTTTGGCCAGGAGGGGTTTAGACCTTCAGGGTCCTTTGTCCCACCCCCTTTTCACCAGCTGAAAATGAAGATAGGGAATCTTGAGGTCCAGCAGAGATTTTCGGCTAAAATCAGAATGCTCATACGGCCCTCAATTTACAGCACAGCTTATTTTCCCTCCAAAGTCTGTCATACCAGGACAACAAAGATCTGAGCAGTGAAAAAAATGTTTGCAACTGTACAGGCTTTTAAAATTCTGATTCATTAATTTGATTTTTCCTTTTTGTGGTAATACAAAGAGCGCGAGAGATCCAGTTATTCCAGGCATAATACAAATACTGAGACATACAAGACAAGATTTCCTGTTGCTAAAACCTTTGTGAACTGGTTAGTCACATCTAGATTAACACTTTGTGACCTTTACAGAAAGGTCATGCAAGCTCAAAGATTAAACAGAGAGGAATGTGCATCTGATCATGCAATACACTAGCGGCCCTATGTTTAAATATCACCTGGCTAGAGGGATTGTCCATTTTGAAGACAGTAGCATTATGCTCCAAGAATCTTATTTGAAGTGTGCAAAACCGCAGCAGAAAATTGGTTCAAAAGACCATAAGCTGTTAACTCTGTCAGCGCTGCTACAAACCTATGCAGCAGTTTTAGAAAGGCCATTCCTCACTTTTATTTCTGTGGAGGTTTTTTTGTTTGTTTTGTGGTATGTTGGTTTGGGTTTTTTTCCCCCCTTTATTTTTTTGGTTGGTTGCTTGGTTCTTGTTCATTTGTTTTTGTTTTTAAGAGAGCAGGGCTCCTCAGGCCGCTCCACCGGAGAGGTTGCTGTGATCAGATGTCCTCCCCTGGGGCTGCATAGGCAAGTCCTGATGAAGACAACAGTGACTCACTCTCCATAGCTCTGCTTCTCTGAGACAGTATCACCTTCACACACCCCTGCTAGCACGGTGAGCCCCAAATCATACAGTCTCTGAACAATGCCCTAGCTGTCAATTGGTGAGAAAAATCAAATTAAAGTTAGATGTAGTGCTCCTTGTTAAGTACTTTCTAGCAATTTTAATCAGCTGTGAAATTCAGGGATTTGCATTTATTCAGTATTTTCTTTTTAGCAATGTGTAGAAAGTTACCACTCAGTCTCCATGGACTGTCTGAAATAAATGCAAGCTAAACACAGGAGTTACCCATGCCCTTGGATTATAACATATTCAAAAACTTAGTCTACGACTGTGACCCACTGACTCAATAAACGTGAAACATCCCACTAAAAAAAAAAAAATCTCAGAATGAGAAGTTCCCAGGAGCATGACAAACGGATGGGTAAAATAACGTGTGGGTTGGACAGAGCACTATCAAGGAAATGCCTTGATCTTGAACTGTGGCCGCCAGATCACAGAGCAGTCTTGAGGGAGGACATCAGTTTCTCATCCGATCGCTGCTTTTAGTAAATGGTCCCAGAATATCTAATTACAGAGAGAGGGTGCACACAGCAACCACAGGCATTAGCTGACTGCTCAACTGTGTCCCTGCAACATATAAAAATCAAATGACAAAGCAGATGATGAAAGAGAAACAATCAAAAAGAAATTAAAGCTGACTGGTGTCTTAAGCTACAGTAAATTGCCTCGTGTTCTCCTGCGCAGCTAGGTAGGGATGTTCGTACTAAATGAGAAGAAAATGAACCCTGCTCTTTTTATCTCACCCCAATGTTAAAACACCATTTCATGTTGTCATTGCAGCCGTTATATTTGGCACAAACCTTGGCCGCTCCCACTTTTCTGAAATCTTATTCCCTGTTAAAATCCAAGAGAAGTTTAGGAAGAGGTTAAGCAGCTCAATTTCAGACATGTTGGGAGGGTCTGTAGTTAGCACAGTCCACAGCATAGATGGGGTGAATTTAGATCCGTAGTTTTTTTGGTAAACATGGTAGGAAAAGCAAAAGGGTTAAAAATCATTTAAACTTGGTAAAATACAGAGCCAAAACAACAGCCAAAAACTATGGAAACAGAAGATCACAGAAAAGACACTTTTAGAATATAAAAGCTGTCAAGAAAATATTAAATTTCAGCTCTACTAAATAAAATATCTTCTAAAGCTTTTTTGTTTTAAAGACATCGCTGAGATCATAATCAATCAGTCTGGCTACTTAGACACAGCGCCCATCGGAGGATTTAGCAAAAATGAAGTACTAAATTATTCAGCATTTAAGCAATCGTGTAATGAATATGTAGCTGAAAAGGACAAACTGCAAACCAAGATGATTTTTCCATTACTTCAGTATATACTCTAGTTTATCTGGGCCTTCCAGGGAAATATCTAAACATTTTTTCCATGCACAGAATCAAGACCCCAGCTTTTAATCTTTTATTAAGTCAAATTACTCTAGTATTTATATGCAACTGAAAAGGATGACCTCCCTGTCTAACTTTTTAAATTAACATTTTCACTGTATTTACAGCTATGGTTTTTCTTTCTCAGGCTTTAAAAACCAACCAAACAAAAGACCCCAAACAACCAACCCTCTCTCCCCCCCTCAAAACAACAACAAAACAATCAAACCAAAATCAAACAAAAAAACCCAAAGAAACCTGCCCTTCTCTATTACAAATCTGCATGATGTTAAGCTTATAAATACTAGGAAAGTCTCATCTTTGAATACATGTACTACACGCAGACAGTACATGCATATGTCCAAGGAGTCACAGAGATAACCTTGTTCAGACAAATACTATATATTCTCAGAAAGACAACCAGAAATTAGTAAGTTTAAAAATTTCAGTTTCCTCAGAAAGATTTTTTTAGCTGTAACGTACAAAACTGGATGAGATTTACATTCTCCATGAAGAGTTCTGATGGATTTTAGATATGCTTTAAAAAAATTAGCTCTATTCTTCAGAAAGACTCTCCCTTTTTAAGTCTTCCTCAAGATTCATTATCAAGATTTTGAATGTCTTACAAAACACGAACACAAGCCAATTAGTGCTGGAGACTGTACCACAGCAGTTAATAGCCACAAGAACAATGACAAAAATGGGCCTTATTGCATGTAATTTTATGCAATTTTCATATAAAGCTGTTAAAACCCAGGCAGGAGCCCGTAACCCTGAAATTCATACAGAACTGATACTGTAAGTTATGCCAACACCTGACAAGATGGAAAATGCTGTTTGTCAGTGCCTGCATCTCAAGGTCACAGTATTAAATGGCATCAAAATAACTTGTTAAGGTGATAAATTTTGTCTCAAGCCCCCACCTCTTTTATTGTAGCATTGAATCTGGCATTGAATTTCCTTCTGGCAGCTGCATGAAAATACTAAACCACTCTCATGGGCTGAATGACACGATCTGGGCATCACAGTTTATTGACTCATGACAGATGACCAACACACATTTCAAGTCTTTGATCACTGGCAGAGTTTCTTACTTATCTTTCAAATCACAGAATGACTTCTTAAATCACAGAACATTCTGAGTTGGAAGGGACCCACAAGGATCATCAAGTCCAACTCATACGTGAATGGCCCCTACGGGTATCAACCCACAACCCTGGCATTATTAGCACTGTGCTCTAATCCCTCAGCTAATCTTGGGCATGTTTGCTGCAAATTTCTAAACAGTAGCTAACCTCAAATCTAAGCCAAACAATAATGATTAAAACAGCAAGACATCAACTCCACCTAATTATACTGGGATTTGTTTTTAAACAGGACACTTTTTGAAATTTAATGCCAAGCATGTTTTTAGTTGTGGGTCGCAGAGCAAGCAGGAATATTGTACTGAAAAAAACCTACAGTAGATGTTAGTACTCATTCAAATGTATTTCTGTAATCAAGCGATAGCAAAGTCTGTTGAACAGAATTTGAGGCATTCTGAGCTGCTTAAAAAACACGACAGGTTCAAATCATCATCCGTTTCCACCCTGCCATTGTGACAAAAGATTTTCAGAGTTCTATTACCTCTTTTTTTCCCCCACCATATTAAAATGTCGGAAAGCAAAATGTAACTCTGACAAATTTAACCCATATATTTGCCTCAATGGATAATTGTTACTTTTGCGACAGTCTTCAAAATAAATCAGACATGCCAAAATAAATACCTAAAACATGTGCCTTAAATTTACTTTTTCCCCCCCGTTTTTCTATGTTAAAAAGAGAGGTCTATATGCTTGTACAGGGAACTCAAGCATTCTGCAGCAAAAATGACTTACAGAAAGTGCACTATAAAATAAAACTGTTAAGACCTAGACCTTGCATTGCTGAATTACTGACTTATACTCAACTTTAATTCTTTCACCGCTCAACTTCTGAGCAGTTTTAGAGATTTTATAATGTATCTCCTTCAGAACTCAGGAAAACAGAACCTAACAGAAGAGCGAAAGCCCACCCCCATGGCACCTGAGCCAACCACTTCCCTGATGGAAGAGTGGCAGGATTGGAACTCTTTGGTTTATTGCACAAGCCCTGAGAGCCCAACCCGCAGGTAACCATCAGGAGTGCAAGCTGCCACACCATCCTTGGAATGCTGACACATTTTGCTAGGTGATTTTGGCTACTTCCCCTTAGAAGGAACTGTGACAATGTGCAGATGTATCCTAGACTAGAAGTGTGTAACAGCAACTACTTTTCACTGCTTTTACACTTAAGCTCAGTCCCATGTCAACCCTTGCCTACCCCAACCCCTGTTCCAGTTCAGGGTCTCCATTGCCCCAGTTGCTTACATGGAAACATCCCATGCTCTATTTCATTAAGGCTCTTTAGAGCTTTTGTCTTCTCCTCCTCCAGCCAGTTCCAGTCATCTTTTCTGCCCTGCAAAGAGAAGGTGTAGTCACTGCTTTCTGTGACATTAGCATCAGTCCTCTCAGGATCCCATCGGGCTCTCGGTTGCATCCACCCACCTTCCCTCAGACTTTCTATCATCTCCTCCACAATCAAACTGGACCGCTGCTTATTGCCTGAAGATCTGTAAATGGTCATTCAACTCAATCAAGAAAAAACCCACTACATTCACCTTCTATTGCCAACGACACCCTGCTTTCAAAGAGCTATTACTGGGAATATTGCTGGGCTACAACTGATAGGACTGGCTCACTTGCTTAGCACAGGGGGGTCATGGACAGGATCATCAATGATAGATGGAGCGAGGGAGGTAACGTGCAATGGAAGTTACCTCCTTAGAAGAAACTATCAACTGATGTTCAAAACCTACACAAGGAATTGCCAGCAACACCTCTGAATTAAAGGCCTGAAAAAGTCACAGCTTCTGCCTCAACGTTTTAAAACGCACACTTGAGATCACAGTGAGGGTTTCTGTTTTAACTCTGACAACGTATCAAACAACTTGACACTGAGCCTTTTAACAGGAGAAAACAGAGAACCACAACAATTTCCCTGCTCAATACAAATAAAAAGACAAGGCAGGTAAGCATTTGACAATTCCTCTTTTTTTTTTTGCCAGTTATGAAGAATTCAAGTGCAGAAATGTTAAGCAGTTGGTATTTCTCGAAAGATATTTTGTAAAGCAGTAATCCAAATACCAAAATGCATCTTGGCATTTATTGCATGTATTACAATGAAGAAGTGTTGACATACATTCACACTTTATTTCACGGGTTTTTTTCAAGGAATAAAGTACCAGTAAAGATCCATTTGCCGTACTGCAAACTCCTTGTTCTTATTGAGAAGTACTCACTCCTGCAGACAATCCCACACAAATCAATGCCTCCTTTCCTTAGATGTCACATTAAACTACTCAGGTTTTAAGTGTTGTGAATGGGATTTGCAATCTGTTATAGTGTAAGGAAAGAGGATTGTCTGTATTTATGGAGCAAATGCTGGAAAACAAAAAGAGAATGACATCTGCTTTAAAGTAACTGCAGACAGTACAACTGGCATATTTTGGAATTCTAAGGCAACACTGTTGGACCAGCATATGAAACTGCCGTATAGACCAAGTTACTGTACTGCTTTCTTCAGCAAAGTAGAAATATTCTGTTGTTTTTCCCTTGCTTTTTTTCTTTTTCTAAATTCTTAATAGCAGCAGTATGAAATGCCAAACTGCCAGTAGATAAATTATGTACTGAACTTCTGCATTCAACGAATCCCGTAAGATAACATATAATGTCTGCTTTAAATAGCACACTCTTTTAGGTGATCTGTCTCGCAATAATCATGTATATCAAAAATACACATGCACACTTTTGCAGACTCACAATTTAATGTATTTTCAGAATTCACTACAAAAATGCAGTTTCACAACTGCTAACATACACTGGGACTTCTACAGTAGTATCGATAATGTACAAATGTTTTTTTCAGAACTACCAATACTGTGCATTGTGCAAATTGTCTAGGACTCCACTCCTTCTTGAGCAGCAGCAGCTGGAAGAAAATTTGTATGTTGAATACTGATATCAAAATACAGATTTAAATAATTTACTCTTAAAAACATTCATATTTATAACCTCTTACAGAAAATAAACAATTCATCTGATTATCAGATATGTCCCTCAGTTTTTCCAGTTCCAAGGTATACACAGGTCTCCATCCTGCAGCACAGAGTAGAAATGTGAAATGCAAAGGTGCATGCCTTGTAGGTATGGCAGCGATTCTTCCAGCAGCCGCTTACAACAATCTATCATCTGTGCACTGGAAACACTTGGCTCCTTATACAGCCGGTCCAAAGAGAATTTTGCAGTGGAAGTATCGATTAGCTCTTTTTCTGTAATCATCATCCTAACAAATGAAGGCAACACACAGCGACAAAGTTAGAACTTAGCATCTTAAAAAAACCCCAAACCACCTTGAAATAAGCATTTCAGTATATATTCGATATATATTAAAATAGGAAATAATGAAATAAGTAGGTTATATGCACGTAAACAAAGGTATCAATTCACGTACGGTTGGTACAGCTGAGATTTTTGTGCAGGTTGATACCTGTGTCTACTCAGAGGTCAGACTGAACATTCTTCCATGATTATGGGCAAAAGCATGCCCAGGGAGTCACATTTGAAAGCCTGCACCGTGACAATTTTTTTCTCACCAAGTAACAGGGAAAAATATCAAAATAAAAATCCTATAGAGCTCCATTTTTAATGTAAGGAATGCAAGTATTTAAATAATGAATGTGTAAGTTGAAGTGTAAGATCACGTTCATAATTATCCTCATATTTACATGTTCATAATTACACCAGTACTCTGTATGTCATCAAAAACAACAGCTGATGTGTTAGTAACTTCCTAAATGGATTATATGGATCCAGTTGGAACTGACGATCTTAAAGGTTTTTTCCAATCTAGATGATTCTAAGAATACTGAATTCATAGCTTGCAGATGATTTTTGTCCTTTCACCCCAGAGTGATAAGACCACATGGCAAACTCAAACCACTCAGAAATAAAGTTAATGTGTAGAGTTAATTAAGTCACTGGAGCTGTGACTGATCAACTAATGCAGACAGTTCAGGCTCAGCAAGTCTCACTAGCTCAGGCACTGTGCCACACTAACACAGCTGTACTTTCCAGCCTGCCCGGCTACAGAATCAGCACCACTGCTGCCCTACGACACAGATCCCGTGCTAGATGGGGGAGGTGAATCAGCCCAAGCTAAGCATGGACACAGCTACTGAAAACACTACTGTAGGGCCTTGCCACCCACTCTTTCCAGAGCTCAGGATGGGATCTCTGTACCCGCACAGCACTGGGCTCTGCTGAGGCACTCAGATCACTGTACAAGAGCCCAGACCACCTCTGGCAGTCAGGGATGAACTGAGATGGCGAGTTAACCTAGGGCAAGCCTGTGCTCTCTGTGGACCATATCCACACCACCCTCCTGAGCGCATTCCCTAATACCAAGGCACAAGCTTTCCTGTTCTGTGAAACCTCAGGCTCCCTTGAAGGAATTCAAGTTAGCTGCACACAGGGAGAACCCCTTGTTAGGTGCTAACTAACCTTTTTCTAAACTAACTGACAAACAACTAGAAGTAATGATTCTGTAGTTGTCTCAATATTTTTAGTTTAGATTTTACTGCTTTTTGTCACGTTGTAATAAACATTAACAGAAGTTGTTGCTTTTCTTATTCAATGAAAAGGTGTCTTCCTTAAAAAAACCCCCACCTCCCCTTTGGAGAAGTAATTGTAAAAAAATTATTCAACTTTGTCTTGTAAGCAAAGATCTTCTATTTCTGAATGAAGTTTCTACAAGGTGAAAGAGGGTATTTTCTAACAACTGTTTGTGTTCACTGAATGCTGAAACTCTTCACTTAGTAAAGCTGATGGTTAAAGTTCTATTTCATAAACAGACGATTTTTTCCGCCAGAAGAATATGAATTTGTTCTTCAAAGCTCTCCTCATCCAACTAAAAAACATTTTAATGAGCTAAATGTATCAAGTCACATGAACACTTACTCCTCCTTTCTTTTCAGATTCTCTCTTGCTTCCTGTGCTTTGGCAAAAATAAACCATTGAAGAGCTGCTGGATCGCAGACCGTTGGGATCATGAAGTGTCCAAGTTCATGTAAGCTTGGTGCGTATCTGTCACTTATGAAACATGATGGAAGTAAAGAACAAGGTATAATTTTTAATGCAAATATTTCCATTAATTGCTTTCAGAATGAATTCTGAAGATAAAAGAATATAAACTAATCACTACCAGAATAGTTGGTAAAAAACTAATCAAGTTTGGTTCATGAGACTACAGAAACATAATACATAATTCTTTTTTAAAACTACATTTCAAAAACAACTGAAAACAATACTTAAAAAATATGAACACCAGCACGACAGCACAAAACTTTTGATCTACCCCAGCACAACACTGAAAAATAAAGAGAGAACTTTGAGTCCAACTTGAATGAAATTAAGCAGGATTTTCTTCAGTCTGATTCCTTCTTAACCCACAAAAATGCACTTAAAACCTTCAGAAACAAAACGACTTTGACATAATGAAAATCAGAGATTATATTACTTTTCTTCTTAGTGAGAGCAGTAATCAGGGTACAAAAAAAAAAAAAAAAAAAAGAGTTAAAGCTCTGAAAGAAATAAACCTTTCCTGCAAATACCTACCTTTCCAGAATCATTTGCAAACCTCGCAGACTGCGAGGATGAAAAGGCAGTCTACTGTCACGTAATTTATTATAGAAAGAGTTCAGAGTCTCGTAGTACTCTTCTAGAGTCAACAAAGGTTGCAGTTCTTCAATATATATTACTTGTATGCCTCCCAGAAGTTCGCTTATCCGATCTTCCAAGAACAGCAGCCTTTTTTGAAGCTTATAGTAATTTGGCAGTCTCTCAAAAATCTGTCACACATACAAAAAACATCTCCTATGTCACAGAGCATAAAACTAATTTTAATAAATTAAAAAAAAAACCAAGAAACTATAAAAGACACACTTAACAATGCAAATACAGAACCCAAGGGGAAAAAAATAAAATTAAAGAATACCAAAATTGAGAAATATCAAATATATACATTTTGGGACTAAAACTGTATTTTTCATATTTATACAACAAAGGCACCAAGAGGCCATAAAAAGATGAATGGATGTCCTCTATATATACAGAAATTAACAGTCCAAGATAAAAAACCCCACATATAATCTGAGGCCAAAATAAAACATTTATCACCACAGTTATAGTGGTAGAGCTATTCCTCATGCAATAGTCAGTACTTACCATCTACCCTGTTATTACTATAATGTAGTTTTCCATTAAAAAAAAAAATGTTGCTGCTGGAACAAGTCAAGTGATTTCAGAACAATCTCTTCAGAAACCCAGGAGAGTGGTAGAATCAGAACAGCTTTTGGCACAATAAAATTTATTGGTTCAGCATTTCCATTTGTTATGGAGAAAAATGGCAAAAAACCTTTAAATGTTGTACTTCTGATGAAGTATTCTAGAGACTGACTTGGACAGTATCCTACTGCTTCCTTCTTCTAGTAATTAGTAACAAAAAGTAATAGCACTCAGGACTTTTACTAAAACAGGGTAGAATTAGACAATTATGCCCTCTAAAAACCAAATCAACCTCATCAAGATTTTCACTGACTTTTTCTATGTAACATTTCACATGATCTTCAGTGCATTTTAAAATTAAAAGCCTTTGATTTCAGGTTCAAATTTATACCTCTCTTTTGTACCATCACTACAACTACACACATTGTCCCATCTGCATGGCATTTTGCGCAGATACATGACCTCTTCTGAAGAACTCTTGGCAAAGTTAGAAAGACAGAGCATTTATCTTTTCAAGGAAGGTAAGAGTTTATTTTAGTATTCATCAGAACACTTTTATTCCAATGACTATCAGCACTCTCAAATCTCAGACTAGGAAGTTTTTTATGAAATTCTAGTTTCTCAGTGTAAGTTCTTAGTAAATCATTCACACCAACAAACCATGGTTTGTTTTCTACCTCGGTGAAACATATATAGGCAAAAATTCAATTACCAGAGAAATTTCCTACTATGAAATTCCACCAATTATCCCCTTTACAAAAAAGTATTTTTTGATAGAACTATCAATAATATTTCAGCAACCAAGATTAAAGAAAATTTACTTAAGTGACATGTTGATACCGCTACAAATTTAATTTTTGGTTCTTTGCATATAATACTTTATCATTTAGAATGCCAGAAAGCTTATCACTTTACACAATCAGCAGCAGAACTGGCATAGTCACTAAAGATAAGTTTCTGCAACATTCACATTAGCTGCCTAAAAGAACAAAATGGAGTGACAGGGTTGGTTAGTAGTCATTGACTGAAACCATCAGTTTACAACTCCCTTTAGATCTCATATTTATGAAAAATCTGAATAAAATTCATTAGTTCTTCATGCAAATGAGCTCTTTATGGATCACAAAATAGTCTTCCAGTGCTTGCTGCATAGATTGGAATGGCGCATAACAAATTAGTTTTCTTTGTATCTAATCAGGAGTAGTACCGACTTGTTAATGAAAGCAGCAGTAAAGATCTGACTAAGATTGTCGTTAGTAACAGCACATACAGGATTAAATTTAGAATGCGGTGTACACAGTGATGCTAAACATAATAGCTAAGTCTTTGCTCTAAATTGCTCATCAGTTATCTGCACCTATTAGTATTTTTGTTATAGTTTATAAAAGGATGCCATAACAAAAGCCATTATCATTTACTTTGAAATCCTCTTACTTTGGTCCAGTGATGGTGAACATCCATGGTCCCCAGCATTACGTGACCTGCTGCACTCATACCCGAGCGGTCTGTAAATACCACCGTGCACCCTAGAGATTGAACAAAGCTCTTTACTGTTTTGGGTTACTTGATAGTTTTTTAGATACTTCAATTTTTTTTCTTATGACTACTTCTAAGATAAGAGAAAATCTCAGCAGACAGCATATTCAAAGAATCTGTACAAATAACATATACAGTAGGAAACATGTTATATGCCTAAAGTAGACATAAGTAAGGTAAAAGTTGGTCAAGGAACTATTAGCACAGCCATTCAACACTACTTTCACAGAACTCCCTGCAACATGCAAGCTGTAAGAATTTTCATTTCACATCAGGTTTTCACTCTTTTTTTAAAGAAAAAAGAGACAACATAAAAGGATAATTCCGTGTGTATTTTTAGGGTGATAAATCAGTTTTGAGTCTGAGTATGTATTTTTAAGTGAAGTACAAAGACCCTCAAGAATTCTTTAGGGTAAGAGCACAGGCAACTGTTTATCAAAATAAGCTTCCACAAAAGTCTTCAGTGTGATACATTAATCTACAAGATAAGGCTTAAATAGAAGCTCTTGGTCTCAGAAATCAGTTTTCCAAAATCCCAAAGAACGAGCAATGCTGACTTTAAGGCATACAGTTCATTCTTGTACCCTAAGGCAAGATCAGCTGTACCTGTATAATTACTGACAGGTATTTGTCCAGTGTATTATTTAAGATCTTCAAAGATGGAGACTACAACTGGTTCACAAGACAGACTTCTCTAGCACTTTAAATCCTTAGCAGGCTTAGGAAAAGAAACTAATTTGAAACCTGATACAATTTAAAACTACTACTTATTGTCCTACCCGCTGCCTTTTGACAAAGGATTAGGTGAACCCTCAAATGAAAGCATCTCAAAACTGACTATCTGCAGACAGGCATAAAATGTGGAATTACAATTAGAGGAAACAGCTACTGCCACAGGTCAAATAGCTGTATGACAGGAATGGTAGGTCAGGTTTACAGAATACTTTAGTTTTTCTTGAGAAAATACAGACTTTAAAATAGTTGTTTTATGGAACACACGTGAGAAGAGAAAACAAATACAATTTTAAAGACATTCTTGTAAGTCCTCCTTATATTGACTCTTTAGAGAGCTCCTCACATTTTTGTCTGGGTAACAGTCTATTGCTACCTCCAACCTTTCAGAGGTTCAGACTAGATTTTTTACCTTCATTGTTAATAGTAAGTCTGGTGCCTTCAACTCACTCTGTTTGCATTTATTAAACTAGAAGCTGAGTGTAGCAAATATACTGTAAGGCAAGGCCACATTAAAAAATACCCAGTAGCTTAAAAGTTCTCACCAGCTTTTCAGTAAGCCTGGCAAATTTGGTTTTGCACTTACGAAAGGCATTTATGAAAAGAAGTGGAGCTCCATCATCACAGAAGACCCATGCTCATCTCTAAATGAATTCTGTATTAGGATATATGAAACAAGCAACAGAAATACCTTTAACATTCTTTAATACTTCAGGTCGCTGTTGGACTAAGCGAGCTAGACTGTGTAGCTGGCTACAGCGGTGAGCAATACCCCAGCTTCTCTGCCACCTAAATAAAAATACAATTGAAAGCATTTAATTCTCAATATCACTAAAAAAAAACCCCCATCACTGAAGCTGAAATGAGGGTCAAAGCCTTATAACACAAATAAAATAGCACTTCAACAGTAATAAAAGAGCTACCGAAAATCTGTCCATGTCATATGCTATCTGAACACATAAAAAGCCTAAATAAAATTCCATAGTATTTCTTAAAGCGAGTCCAAAAAAACCAAAGAAAACCAATGACAAATTATAAGAAAAACAAGTACAAAATCTGGTAGACAGAACAGAACTTGTAAATCTCTCCCCCAATAAGAAGGGGGTTAGTAAGAAAACAGTGAGAGACAACTCAGTATTTGGCTGAGTCATGGAGAATGCAGTTTGTACACTGTGTAATGTCTGTCCAGAGGAGCAAATACAGTATCTAACGTTGTTTTTGGTTTTCTTTTTTGAGTTTCTAGCCCAGAACATTACTATGATTCCAGTGGAAAGTTGCTATGTATTATTTGTATTTTACAGTGGAGTAATTTTTGTTAAATGATACGGAAGCCAGGTATTACCTTGGTGACTTTAATATACGCAGTTTTGACATCTTTTCCATCACACACAGATGAGATTTCTAACTAAATTGCAAAAACATTTAAACTGTGAAGTTGTCCCAGTGTATTGAAAAAATAGACCCTTTCACAGAGCTGACATAAAACTGCCTCAAAGTAGGAAATTACTATTTCCTTATTGTACTGGGTCTGTCTGGAACTGAGTTCATTTTCTTCACAGCTCTCATCTTCTGCATTTTTTATTAAAACAGTGATCATAACACACCAATATTTTGTGCAGTGCTGGCACAGTGTCCAGGTCTTCACTTTTTCTTCTCACTCTGCCACTCAGCATCAGCAAGTAGGCTGGGGTGGGCAAGATGCAGAGAGGGGACAAAATCACGACAGGTGACTCCAACTAACCAAAGGGTTATTCCAGACCATATGTTGTGTTCAGCAATAAATGCACAGAGAACAGAGAAGGAAGGGGGGATCCTCATGATTATGGTGTCCGTCTTCTCAAGCAAGCATTACACATACTGAGGCCCTGCCTTCCATAAAGGGTTAAACACCTGCCTCCCACAGGGGAACAGTTAATTAATTCCTCCTTTTGCTTGGCTTGAACTCACAGCTTTGCTTCACTATTAAAACTTCTACTTTAATCCACAAATTTTCTTGGTTTTGCTCTTCCTTTTCTCCTTCTCCCATCCCGCTCGGGGTGTACCAAGTGGCTGTGTGGGGACTTAACTGCTGGCTGAGGTCAACCCACGTTATCTCATTTGGGGAAACTTAACTGGCAAAACCTCACTCTTTGCGACACAGGAAATGGCACTACACCACAGCACGTGTGAGGCAAATTAATCTAATCCAAGTAATTCAAGTAACTACTCACTGTTACCTAGCAATATCACTTTGCTTTCAGTAGCACCAGACGGGAATGTAAAAAGGTGGCATCTCTTCAGCTGCCCTAAACTTATACATTGGAATAAAGCCAATGACCCAGTTATCTTTCAGACCTCTGTGAACACTAGCATTAGGTTGCAGGATCACAAGTAATAGTTTCCTATTAAGATACTGGTTTGTCAGATTTCCAACACTCACATTCTTTTCTGAATTATAACAATGTAACACATGGAAGGTTGATAACTCTGCACGGAACACAGTAGTTCCAGGGAATTTTAAAAACACAAACTATAAGAAAATTAGATATAAGCAATGAATAAAATCAAATGCATGCATTTAATACTGAAGACTGTTTCAGAATCTTAAAAACCCTCACCACAGCACAGTTGCAGAGGATTAGAAATTGTGTTCAAAAAAACTGGCTTCAGCTTAAAGGAAGCCAGGGCTTTTTACAGGGTGAAAGGACAAAAGCACGATTTCAGAGGCTCCAACTCTCTCATTCCTTGTTTTAAAAACAGAATTTAACAGACTAGTCCTCCAAATAATCCCCCAAAGTTAAAGTCATTGGTGAATACCTTCACTGTAATTTTCCTACCGTGAATATGTCACTTCAGAACATCCTCAGTCAAAGGCACAAAATTTAAAAAGGGATCGCAAATTATTTTCTGGAAAATATTCTGAAGAATCAAGATCTCCAACTGTACTCAGCCCTTGCAAGGAAACAAATCTACTCTGGAGAGTGGGAAACAAAGCACTACAAAGAACATTTTTATTAAGCATTCACACAATGTGTACAATGCGCAAAGTTGCACTTCACTGCCAGTCTAGTTATCCTTGTAGATATTAATTTGAATTCAGGAAAAGCAATTTTAACCAGCAAAACACCACCCAAACTAACACATATGCACAGGTTCTATTTCTATTTACGTGTTTGCCTCAACTGGAGCCTACATTTTTAGTTACAAATACGAGATCTCTTGGAGCAGATTGTAACAGCAAAGTTTTGTCCCAAAAGAATTCTTCTACAAAAATATTCAATGCAATAACACTTTTTCATATATGAAATACAGCTTTTTTGCTAAAACAAGTCTTTAAAGCTCATGGCATAGAATTAGGCAACACTTTGTTTTGTTTTTTGCTTTGATTGTCTTAATCCAAGTCCAACTGATCTAATTTATTACCTGATATCTGAGAGCTGGAGTTCATGAGAAAGTTCAAATTTTAAACGTTCTAGTTCTTTTCTAAGCGGCAAACTCTTTCTCAGCTTTTTTACTGCACTTGCTCCATTATCATCTAGCCAGGATCTGAAAGAGGAGGAAAAATGCTTAACAGTAGAAGCATGCTGCTGTATTACCTTTCATGCAAACAGTACAGGTAACTGAATTCTTACTGCTAACAGAAAGGTTTTATTTCAAATTACCAGGTAAAGGGATTTTTTAAAAAAAGAGGACAGAAACTGAAATTGCTGAATGCTTCACCTGAAGATATCTACAAAGGAAAACCTAGCATTTAATGTCTTTGAAGGGGACTAGGGAATCAAACTAAAGCAAAAGACACTGACAGTGTAAACTGTAAGACTTGAAGGTATGAAAGGGGTAGAGAAGCAGATTAGTGTGACTTCAGGGGGCAGCTCCAGAACTTTGTACTTTAATGAAAGAAGCTTCCACGCATCTGCCTTTAAAAAAAAAACCACAAAAAAGCCCAACAAAAAACCCAACCAAAGTGCTCATAGCAGATTATCAAACACAAGAGGTGAGAGTAGAGGGCTGGGTTAGGTAACTTTTACAGAGTTGACACTAACATAGATTATATGGGTCAAAGTTTTATAGTTTTTTTGCCAGTAATCAGAACCAGAAAAACATGACTCATTGAGTACACATAAAATTTCCATAAATAGATAATTCTATTTACAGGGAAAAGTTACTCTTTAAGAGATTTAACCTTTGTTCATAGCATAAACTTATTTTCATATTTTTTATAAACATATTTTTACAAACAAATACTTCCATTCTCATACTGTATTCTAAGCAAAAAATTTCAAACTCAAGTAAAAAGAGAGGCCCAATGCCAAATGCATAGGTATTAAAAGGAGACTGTTAATATGTAACTGTTCGTGGCATTTCCTGTATATGTGTAAAACTAAGTAAAAATATTCTCTAGTACGTTAAATCTCAGTTAAGTGTTTTACATTTGCATGTTACAGCAGCTTCATTTGTGAGGTGGTATGCAGGATGAAGGCTATGCTTTGCTCTGAAGATCCTTCCAGCACAGTCCTGCATTCATTTCAAATGGCACAAAGCTACAAAAAGTTTTTCAAGGCCACAAAATGTGTATGTGTCCCAAAATGAGCACCAACTTCTAATACACAACATGCTACATTTAATGCAAGTTCAGTATTTATAACTGCATTAATTTAACTATTAAGGTTGGCATGCTGAACAACAAATGAGGAGCACAACACTAAAATATCTGGCAAATTAAAACCTTTTAACCTTAGTGTTCATGTATTATCTCCCCCCCCACCAGAACATGATAATGAAAGAGTAACAATAAAGTTAGGAGCCATATAGTTTCGTGTTACAGAAGTACTGTAAGAGGTAAGGAGCTATTTGGAGCAAGTGGACCCTCTGTCTCCTTCGGAATTGCCACCAATATTTCACAAATCTGAAAAACTAAATCAATCAAAACTGAATTGACCAAACATGACTGCTGGGCAAAGACACAAGAATGCCTCAGCTTAGCTGGCACTACAGTTATCCCAGGAGCTCATTAGAACTCTCTTTAATTATAAAAAGCACGACAAAATTACATGTTGGACAATAAAGTTTTGTATTGTTCAGAACGCTTATTGCCTGCCTTTAAAGAACTTGGCATTAGAATAAGACCAATTTAGGTTACAAAATTTCCGTTCAATGAAAGCATTACATACATTAAAGTTGTTTCCACCCTCTGGGCTTGTTCTAGTTCCTCCTCAGGATCCTTGAATCCAGTAAACGAATAGTAAGTCTTATCCCATTTGATAGGTCTGTTCACTGTGCTTTTTGCTTCCTTGTGTGGCTGAGAGTTGACATTCAAACTCTGAATATGCTCTGTAGATAAACTGCAGGAGTTGAGAATATCTAATACTGTGCTCAGGAGATCCCTAGTACGTAACGTAAAACTGACTGCTCGAAACCCTGTAAAATACAAGTATTATTTAATTAAAATTATTTAAAACGCATTCATATTTCTCTCCTCTTACATGAGAAACCAAACAAGGCACAGGTAGTTGGAAATTATTATGATACTGTTATTTCAGTACTCACTGCAAAATTTATGTGCAGTTTAAACCACGCCTCATCACAGCTACTGGGCCAAACTGCCCAAGCTTTTTACTCAAGAGCAGAAGACAGCTTCCACTTCAAATGTTTCATTAAGTAGACTGAACATAACACTACTGTTTTCTTGAAAAACAGTAAGATTTTATTTTCTAGGACCTGGCACTAAGGTTCCTCATAATTTGCTCAAGTGTTTTAACTGTCAGGATACAGAATGTAAAACTCATCTGTTAGTAAGGCATATTGGTACACCAGAGATAAATACGTAGAGTAAAATAAGTCATAAGCAATATTTCAAATTTGGCAATATTTTTTGTAGTCTCAAAGATAAGAGACAATGCGGTAAATTGACGTTTCAGATATTATACAGCTTCTGCTTTACAGAGTAAGTTTCTACTGATCCTACAAGTACCCTGACATTGTCTACTACACATTAATTGCAACGAGGACAAGGACCCAACTGTTGTTCCAGTTAAACATGACAATGTATTAAAAGCAGAAAATTATTATTTACATCCACCTATGTTTTTTACTTCCTCATACTGTAATTTGACCTCAACTCTGTAATGCCTCATTCTTTCAATGCTTTTTAAAGCTTAGATGCTTAATTACTTGGGATGGACCCAGCTGTTTGATCTAATACATATTTTCACGGTTTGACAGGATTTTATTCAGTTGAGAAGTCTTTATGACTCCACAAGGCTAAGTAATGGCTGGAAAGAATTTAAATACAGGAAGATACATTCTGCACGATATAAAAGCACCTGAAGCACTGAAGGATTCTTGAACATTAGAAGAGTTTGGTTCTGTTTCTCTTACATAAAAAGTAAGCTGAGTTGGCTTCAAGGAACGAAATCCTGGTTTCTGTAGGTTCTCCAAGTAGCCATTTAACCTCTTCAGAGAGTTTTCATTTACTTCCTATTTAAAAACAAAAACCCATTACAGATGATGAATTTGGTCATTTTTCATTTAAACCTTTTTAATCTTACAGGCAGAATTAGTTCTTACGAAATGCCAGTTGCTCTTAGCAAGTACTGATACAGTTCATATTCTTAGCACTAATAATTATCTTGCATGAATAAATCTGTATGATGTACATACTTGTACATTCCAAAACCCACTTTTAAGCTTAAAGAAATATACTGATTCAAATATAATGCCCAGCATTTCAAAGTGATAAAGAAGTATGCATTATAAATTAGTCTGGAAGGATTCAGTATTTTATTTAGAACAATTAGAAAATATGAGTAATAAATAATGGATGTTTAAGGGCCCTATCCTTGCCAAAAATAAAGGAAGTGCATCTTTTTGTTCCGTGGTAACAACCATATTAAATTCTAACACTATGTTCATCTCTCTTAAGAGCAGGAAAACTAGAAAATTTCCATCCTTGACATATGAAATATTTACAAAGAAAGCATACTAAAAGATTTTTACCCTCTCTTTGGGATGCTGGCCAAAGAAATCTGGATGTACAGCAAAATAGAAAGGTCTGAGAGCATTGATGGCATCAGCTCCTGACAAAGTTCTTGCCTGAAGAACACACTGTAGCAGTATTTTGTCCAGACATAACCTAACAAAGTAATAAAATATTTATGCATGATGCAACAAGTGACAAAACAAATTACATTAGAATGTGACAGAATTGAGTAAATGTTCACAATTACAAGTATAATAATTTAAAACTGATATCAGAAGTCTGAGTTCTGGATTTTTCCCCTTAGGATTCACAAAGCTGTATTTCAACAGAGCAAATCCAACAGGTTCTAGAGATGGTGGATGCTAACTGCTGATTAAAGACATGTAAATAAGTACAGTAACTTTTCCCTCTACTTTCTCAAAGAAAAATTCCCTAATCAAGAAATTCAAATTACAAATATTGCCTTTAGTGGCATTTTTCGTAGGTATTGCTGATGCTGCTCCTAAAAGCCAGTCCTTATATATTTTTGAACCTCCATGTTAAAAGCCACACCTGGTATTTTTCAAGCAGTGCCAAAAGAATTTTACATTTTATCCAGGAATAATAATCACAATTCAGTCAAAAAAGTTCTACATTAGTTTCTGAGTTTCCCATATTTGTGTCCATTACAAAAAAAAACCACCTACTTTCTTAAACACCCTTTTACAGAAAACATCAAGTAAAAAGACAATACTTATCTGCCCTTTAATCTGCACTGAATTAGAGGAAACAAGGACTAAAAGAAATGTCAGTGGTAGGAAACAAAGATTGCTTCACTTAAGATTAGAAGGAAAAATGGAGTTGAAAACGTTCTATGAAGCTCAGAAAGCACAAATTACTGAATACCTGGAATTATGTAGAAATTTAACAACAGTTTTATAACCAGCACACTCGTTTAACAGAGGACTGAAATGGAAAGAAAACCAAGTTCTGCATTAAAGACCACCAAAATTTCCTGCCATAGCTCAAAGGTGATATTCAGGTTTAGCAAACTAATTACCAAGAGACAATATATCTAAAAGCAACAAGAAAGTGTGAATTCGTAAATATTCAATAATAGGTTTCTCCTTCAGCTGATTTCACAATGCAACAGGCTGTTTTCTGTGATTAATGTTTATTTCAGTTTGCAACTCAGAAGGGCAGGAACTCTGCTCTGTTAAGCAGTAGAATGCTGTTTCACTCCTCACAGTATTATTCCAACTGCAAACCCTAGATATGTGGCAGACTGGAGAAAAAGCTGCTTCCAATTCACATAAAACTAATAACTTTATTAATAATATTTAGCAGGACTGTTTCAGCATCCTAGACCAAATAATCACCCTGGACACAGAAACATGTGAGACTTTCCTGATTGCTCTCCTTAATTAAAAAAAAAAAAAAAATCCCCCAAATCCCTAAATTTGTGCTCAGACAATAAGCAGAATTTTTCATCTTGGCCAATGGTAAATGACAACAGCTGAGTTGTCAAGCAAATGCAGTGACCCCTACTTTACCTTATTTTCTATCAACTTTCCCAGCTCTTCAATTAGATACATAAAAGCAGTTCAGACTAATGTTTTCTGCCTAAGGAAATATTTAATTAGTAGGTCTGAAAAGTCAGTTTGCTGAAAACAGAAGTTTTTGTAGAAAAGTGGGACAGAAAATCCATGATGCAAGAAGACTGATGAAATTTCAAATCTGTTATGACTAACAACAATTTTCAATTGTGTGTGGATTAAATGGAAGAATTAAAAGAAAAAGTATTACTGGCAAATGCTTCTACCTCCTTCCTGACTACATCTCAGAGGCTCTAAGACTAGTCATCACTAAAGCCCATGATCCTACTCAAAATAGCAGGAGATGCTGAAGTACCACATATCGTGTTTTTATGAAGAGTGA
The DNA here is from genome assembly GCA_013396775.1 of Cephalopterus ornatus. NCBI lineage: Eukaryota > Metazoa > Chordata > Aves > Passeriformes > Cotingidae > Cephalopterus > Cephalopterus ornatus. The sequence goes on along the minus strand of VZRE01004317.1, from coordinate 87,987 downwards.
AAGCTGTCAATGACAGTGCCACAGTTGCTCAATGATGCAGAAAAAAACATCTCTATTAGACCTGGCAAGAAAGGAAGGAAAGTTCACTGGGTACAAGATCACTTGGTACAATGTTCTGGGTTTGGAAAGGCCAAAATAACTGTCTTGCTGAGGAAAAAAAAAATTGCAGATTTTTTTTTTTTTTTTTAGCAAATGAACACAGAACAGTAAAAGGAAAAAAATTTCCTTTCAGCAAAGGAAAAAAAGTAAATTAACCGGTTATCTATTTGAAAGCAGTTTTGAGTAACAGCTACGCAAAAAAATTCACATCCTCCTAGACGTTGCCAGGAGGAAGAAGAGCTCAGTTCACTATTCACCTTATTTATACACCATTTCCCACATCCACTCTCAAGCTACATTGCATGCTGTTTCCAGTAGTTCAGGAAAAAAGTTCCAACACACCTGGAAATTATTAATCATACTTCCAAGTTTATTAATCATAAAGTTCCATCTGCTATTCTAAAAGAAAAATGGCTAAGTATGGCTAGCTTTAGTTCCCTTGTTTTGTATCTAAACAACACTGCCATGCTAGTAGGAAGGCTCAGGATTCCAGCCAGAAGTCTATTTTGAACTTGCTTAAAAGAGAAATGCTCAAAGGCCAAAATTAGTCTGCGTGACAGAAGGAAGAATTCATTCACTGAAGGTGAAAGACAGAACTCTGAGGCATCTTTCAACTGAAGTGACAAAATAAGTGAATTAAAAAGGATTTAGAGAGATAAAATGCAAGAAAGATGTTTATGGCTTCACTCACAAGGAAGAAGGATTGTTCCAAGAGGTTCATTTAGATCTGAAGAGCAGAGAAAGGCTTCATATTAAAATCAAGGTCATAACCACTTTGAGGACAGTGTCCCCACTTCATGAAAGATATGAAACACAATCTCTACTACAACACATTATGCAATCACACTCTAGGGCTGATTTAATTTATTGATTAACTAATTCCCTCCAGCTTTCTTTTTCTTCACACCTCTCTGAAGTTTAACTTTTTGGCTTATAGTTTTGGCACTGAAAAGCTTGGCTAAATTAAGCTTATAGTTACAGATATATTCACACATTTTGAAACACTGAGCTTTAATAACTCAATAATGCAGTAATATATTGGACATCATATTCATATTCGGACCACCACTTCTCATAATTAAGCTATTTTAAACCCCTTGTTTTGTTGAGGGCCTTTTAAATGTCACACGAGGACAGGCATATGGCTTTTGAGGATTTTCAGCTGTGGATGCTCTGCTGAAAGCTTCAAGCTGTAAAGATGAGAACGTCAAAAAAATGAGCACTAAACAAAAATACCAAACCAGTTTCACATATATGGAAGTCATATACAAAAACATACATACATATACATATGCTAAAGGTAAATTAAGTCAGCAACATGCCATACCTTCTCACGGTTCTCAAGCAGCAAAACATTTCAGCAACTCAATAGTCAAGCCGAATTTCAGCCATCCACTAACTCACTTAAAAAAAAAGGGAAAAAAATTCCTGTTTAGTAATGGACAGGGATATTTTCCCCTGCTACTTGTCAGTGCATTCTCTAAATCTTAAGTGGTAACTTTCAAAGTCACAACAGTAATACAAAATTGAGCAACCACACATAAAATCTGAAGGTTTGTGTAAGAATGTTTTCAGTTTCCTCTACTAACAGCAAGTTTTGCCAACATTAAGAGTTGTTACAGTATTTTGCTTTGAGGATGAATATGTAAAGGCATTCCAGTCCGGAAAAAAAATCCACCCTAAAAATTATCTATGGACAATGTTTCCTGCTCTTCCTGATGTTCACGTTTTGTTTTGAATAAAAGCCAAAAAAATAGAGGCTTTCTTTAAGCACTAACACATACCAGCTCATGGAATTCCATGTAAATTTTTACTAAGTCCGAAACTCTCAAACAAATGATAATACTTTAAAATGCACATGCCAACTATTTTATGGAAGCATAATATAAACACAAAGGGAAAGACACTGTCTTACAGCAGTGCCTTGAAATCTTTTCTCAAAAGTTTGCTGGCATTCATAAAAATGAATTAGCAATTTTTACCAGTAACTTCTGCAGTATGCAACTGTAGGTGAGAGTTTTCCAACAGTAGACAAAACACTGGCATGTCAGAGTGCAAACATGCTCCTAATCACTAGGGATTATGAGAGAAGCTCCCTATTGTAAATGTTTTCTTACATGTTTTCATGCACTCTTTTTTAAAAAAATGTACTTTTCTTTGCATTTTTCAAAATAACATGCCTGCTAAATATGATGTTCTAAAGCTGAGATGAGCAGTTATCAGAGAAACACCATCCATGTTCCAATAACAGCGTGACAGTTCCTATGACTCCCCTGCAAAACACTTGAAGCTTTAAAACTTACTAATAAAAACATACTTAACCAAGAGGTTGTTTTACTAGAAGCAGACAGTAGTAGAAAAAAATATGCTGGGCTAAAATAACCCCAGAATACTCCATAATTTTTGTCTTCTGATTTTCAGCTAGGTGGGCAAGACAGTAATAATGTCATTTTTGGTGTCTGGAACAACAGTCCTAATCATAAACTAAGTTAAATACATTAACAAGCTCTCTGGTAATAAAAGTTTTCTCTCTCTGTAATTTTGGCTTCAGGCATTTGGGCAGAGGATGGAAAAAACCCAACAATCTCACTTAATCCGCGGCGACGCTTTATATAACCAGACAAAAGCATCATTGTTCCTTGCTTTCAAATGCTCTAGTAACTGCTTGGAAATTGGTACACTGTTTAGTTAAAAAACAAAATCTCCTGGTCTCGACCAAGCTTCACCTGCACCCCACCTCAAAGTCACTCACACTTGCTAACACAGAACAAAATATTAATTAGATTGCAGTCACTTCGCAAAAGCCTTCGGCAACGCGGCGTTGCACATCCCCGCTATCTCACCTCGGGCCGGGGGTGTCTACTTCGGGTGCTCACCTTTACCCGGGGCAGCACCCAGGAAAAAAAAGTGAAAATAAACAAGACGATAGCGGCTCAGAAAATAAAATAGGCTCGGGCCAACCTGACTCGCTCGCTGCTTGAAACAGTGGCCCGACCACAGAGACAGTTTTAACTACTGAAAACAGAGCCCTGGTAAAATTCACCTTAAGATTCACTAAAGAAAAGGTGTTCCCAGAAAGACGGCAGAACTGACAACCCCCGGCTCGCGGGCCTTTTGCACCCTCAGCAACGAGGCACGGGAGAAAAGGGGCCATCGATCCCGAGCCGAGCCCGAGCGGGCAGAGCCGAACCGAGCCGGAACGAG